>OY741973.1:10035000-10635000 GCA_963555595.1 Tethea ocularis
ACGGCCGTTTTAGTCACCCTGTTAATGAGATTATTTTTGGTATATTTATAACACAAAAAAAAACTCAGAACTAATCTGAAAGACCCGAGCAACAAGGAAAAACAAAAAGGTAACCGTGTAACTAAATCGAAACAATAAGATCGATAAGTTAAAGTCACCGTGTCAGTTAAGTTTCCAAGTTATGCGGGGACAAATGGAGAGACAAGAAGTGCGAACTTCCAACACGTATATTGATACGGAACCCTTAACTTACGGGACGCGAGCGTGGGGTGAATATACGATAGATCAATGTTTTAAAGTAGGAATGCAATGGATTGGTCTGGAATTTAATCTGTATATATTTATTTTAAGTGTATTCCGAACCGGTAGTAGAGTCTATTGTAAAACTGTAACTTTTGACATTCATAAGTGCCTTATTAGGGCCTAAACTGAATAAATGAGTTTTAATTTTCATTTTTTTATTTTGAATCTCACTATATCTCTTTCTAACAAACTTTATATTTCATCCCTTTCTTATATTAAGAAAGGGATGAAAGATATTTTAGTCCTGTCAGATTTATTACGATTACTTATTTCAAGGTGAATTTAAGCGCGATCATACATTACGATGACATGGACTAATCTGAGAACACTAAAAATGTTGCTACCTTTTTTCAATACGGCTTCTACGAAAGAGAGGTGACGTGACTAATATTAGTTTAATTTGTAAACAACAGATTCGGCACCAATATGATTATGCATAATTACAAGAACTCCAAATCGCCATTATTTGTGTGTCATTAGACTATGACATGTGTCTCAAGATTGAAAATTGGATTTTCAAGGTAAAAAATCAATCATCCTATTTTTTACCCTTATGGAGATTTTCAAATTTATATGGAACAAACTTTGGAATTTTTATTTATTAAACACAGAGACAAGTAAATAAAAAAGATAAAACAGATACAAAGGAACTGCTTATTTTTAATCTTCCAGTAGCTCTTGTCACACACACTAACAGAGAAAAGAAATACATACATGAAACAATTAGAACATCTTAAAAACTAGTAACTACCGGGGCGAGTCGCTAAATACCTATATTTTACAAAGTTTCTATCCCCTTAGGGGTTGAAATTTCAAAAATCCTTTCTTAGCAGATGCCTACGTCATATATCTGCATGTAAAATTTCAGTCCAATCGTCCAGTGGTTCGAACTGCGCGTTGATAAATCAGTCAGTCAGTCACGCTTTTCTTTTATATATATATTTAGATTTAATAGTTACTTACCAAAACATACTGGCGTGACTATTGAAAGTTACACGGTAAGGTCAGTAGGTGACATATATTACGCACATACACTTGTTTTGAATTTAATTGTACTTTACAGTTTCCGGGAACTGTTTCTTGCCCTTTGTTTAGATACTCTTTGTTTTCTACCTTGAGATAAATTAGTTACCTTCTACCTATGGACATGTCCAATTAACCAGCTTCCACCCTGCAATGTCATCTTGACGGATCGTAGAATCTTATAATTTCCCGGAATAAAAAGATCTTGTAATGTTAATAAGGTATTATTTTAAGAGAATCACTAACGCCAATAACCTTGACGATCTGTCCATATAAATAAGTACTTAAAGATTAGGCGCAGGTGGGATCTAGAGGGGAGCCTTGGGTTTTCATGCTTGATTTTCATTTATTACTTTAAAATGATTGATATAAAAACAATTTTAATTAATACAAATTATAAAAAGATATTTTTGGTGTAAGATTCATTGACATCGGATAAACCGTTTTGTCAAAAATTTTCCATTTAGGTTCATTTTTTTGTTTCAAATTCAGGGATGTTTTCTTAAATTTTAATCAATATACCTAATTGAAAATGATGAACTAAACTGATTTGACTCGTGTTCCACCCAATCTATCGGTATTTCTAATACAGTTGCATTTAATAGCCCTTGTAGGTTTTGTATGCTTACCATCTTCAGCTTCATCATCCCTAAACATAGTGAGATTGAGGTCAAATATATCTCTTCCTCATGTACCTAGACCTTTGACCTTTGACCTCAGCACCATCTATCTGACAGAATCTATCCCACTCGTGAGCCATCTTACGAATGATTTACATCTTCCGCTTCGTGCAAACAATAATGAATCCTAAAATTGTCTTCAATAAGCAATGGTAGGTATAATGACGTCATAACTAAAGCACCATTGACGGCAATAACAATATTTTAACGTATAGCACTCAGAAATCTTTTAAGGCGAGTACACACAGTGTTATTTCGTGTCGGGGCGAGCATCGTATTTCACGCCCTCCGGCAATAAGGAAGGAAGTGTAATTTCTGCGCGATGGTTATCGCACAACGCAACACCGGCTGGGATGTAGCGAATGAATCGCCATTAAAAATATATTCAAATTTGAGCATTTATACCTACTGTGCTTGGAATTTTTGTGTTACGCCTGAATTTGGTTTTTTATTGTTTTATTGTAGGGTTTTTAATATCTTTTATTAGCATTATTATGTTCAGCCTGATAAGTGTTTATTAATTTTGAATCCTCTGACGTAATTTCTATATACCATCAGACGGGTCATGCTGTGCTTGTTAACCTCCTTAAAAAAACCGAGGAGGTTCTAAATTCATTCTATATTTTTTTTTATTTGTTCACGCATAACTTTTTTGCTTGAAATTATTTTTTGTCGGGTTCTGTATAGCTCTAAGGTGGTAACATCCACCAATATAAAATAATGTTATTGTCTTCGAAGGAAGTATTTTTAATGTAAATTATTTGATACTTTAATTAATAGTACCTATAAAAAATATATCTATAACTAACGATTCTTATTACATCAAGTGGCTCCCAGTCACTTTGACAAGATTGTCTTGCATATAAAGTACTTACGTACTGTACTCTTGCGGTTTCGTTTTTTTTATAAGCCAATTTTGGCTCACTCTGTGGTAGGTGGTTACCGTACCTTGCAAACCTAAGGACATTATTCATACGTTACCTGCCTTCTCCCTGATGAGCATTCGACGTGTAGGAACACAACACTAGGTTATTTATCTAGAGTATTCTGTGAGCTGCAGGGTAAACCTTCGGTTGGAGCGTTAAATTCAAATTTTATCACGTTTTTTGCTGATTGCAGCTCAGTTATAGGTCGTAAGTTATCAACATGTTATTTGCGACAAGAATGGTAGTATATTTACTGATTAATAACAAAAGAAATTGTAAACCGCAATTAGTTCATCAACCAGGAGCAGGGACTTTGAATGCAAAAACACTTAATGTAGTATTAACTATTAAATTTATTACTTGTTTTAGTAGTACAGTTTTTATTCTCCCGCCGAACGCGGTATATGTCACTCAGCTTGTTCTCGATTTCAAATACGAAATCCACATTTGTTTTTCATCCCACCAATTTACTTGCTTATGATTGGTCGTTGAAGTTTTACAGTATCTTGACCAATCATAAGAAGTTCCGTCATTATAGAATAAAAACGATTAGTGATGGATGATTATAAAATTAAAAATCGATATACACATTTAAATATTTATAACAAAATCATCAACACATTCCTCCAAAAAACGTTATAAAATTTGAATTTAACGCCCCAACCGAAGCCTCCACCTTAACCAGTTGAGCTGCACTTTCAGCAAAAATAGGATATCTTTATACTCTCCTAAAATGTAATTGTAGCTTACCTTTCACTTTCCTAATGAAAAATAGTTTATTATTTATAGACTATTGAATGGAAAGAAAAGAAAAATTAAGTTTTCAATATCTCAAAAATGATGATACCTAAATAAATTAAAGATAGAATATTCATTAAGCAATATTTCTACAGACAGACATTACCGTGTTAAATGAATTACAAAAGAAAACAATAAAATGCAAATGAATCACGACTCAATTTAAAGCCAACCTGCGTCGTAGAAAATTGTGATTTGTTAATTTAAACGCAAATGTCGAACGACGAAGCCATTTGTCATTACATTTTGTAAATGAAGATTCTTTGTTTAAGTACAATTTCCTGTGGTTAAATGAAGATGAACCCAAAACCGAGAAGGAATTGCAACAGTAAAATAATGATGATAATTATCAACCAGCTGAGCTGACCTTACCGATGATAAATCACTTCTTACAAAAAAAAAACCGCCTTAAACCACTAAAAAGTATTAAATAACTATGTAGGAACTCTAATCTGATACTTTTTGAACACATTCAAACATTGAAAAACTACACTGGTAATTTATTTTTTAATTTTTAGTTTGCTATTTTCCTGAAAAAATATATTTTCATAATCAGTCAATTATTGGCAGAGATATCATTGAAATACATACTTACAGTCGAACATAAAACCTCCTTTTTCGAAGTTGGTTAAAGCTAAATTCACACTCTGACTGAATATTCCAATTTATTTGCGACAGCAATTCTTAGCCGTTGAACGTCAATTTATGTCGGCTAAAGGCGACTAATTGGCGACGAAACATCGCGTACGAGTCGTTTAGCACTAACCACGGTAGGTTCGCACCTCGACACGTTGATGCATGTTTCAAGTTGTCAAGTAAAGTGCACACGTTGGATTGAATTGCGTTGTTAATATTATAATAGAGAACGTCCTTAAATTTACGTTCTGAAGATGAAAACTTTATAAAACAGAGACGGATAAACCTATTTAGTGTTATGATTTTTAGGGAAGCATAATGTTTGGGGTCCCAAGAGCAGCTCGAGTGGGTAAATTAAGTACCTCTCTTATAGAACACCTTACCCAAACAAAAGTGATTCGGGGTCTCTCGATAGTATCGATAGACTATCGTTTTTTTTTAAATTAAAACAGCTCATCCTGCTTACACGTACACAACTATTTCTTTTGCGATCTGTCAATTTAGACTAGTGGCTTATTAATTGCACTATAACAATTGAATGACCAAAGAGTATAAACTCGAGTAAACTCATCTTCAGCTGTCCCCGTAAGCACAAATAATCGTCAGTTAAATAACGTCAGTTTAATCTAAGAAAATAATCGGCCCATTCATTGGGCGAACGTGCCATTACCATCTTGTTGGACCTGTTGCATGTTGATCGGGATTATTGGAAGCGATTTGCGAAGATCGTCGCGATATCGTCGTGTCATTATCGCCTCGGGCCAGCAATTTGTACGCAAAGTCGTTAATGAATGGGCATCGTGCAATTTTATTCTTATTTTTTATAATTCCGAATAAGGTGTGATTTTATGCGGTGTATAATTTATATCGTAATTGAGGTAAATGCGATCTAAAGATTGGCTTCGTCGTGTTTCGAATAATTTATTGGGGGTTATTAAAGGCAATTCTGATTTGGAGATGTAATACTTAAATTGTTTAAGGATGAGTTAACATTTTTAAAATAAAACGAAGGTTTACAGATATTTTAGTTGGTATCACTACATAGTATAAAACAATGTCGCTTCCCGTCTGTCTGTCCTTAGATCTTTAAAATTACGCAACTGATTATGATGCGGTTTTTTTTAATAGGTAGAGTGATTCAAGAGGAAGGTTTATATGTATAATACATGCACAATATAGTAAAGAAAAGCTGAGAAAAGCGGGGCGAAGCCGGGGCGGGTCGCTAGTACTAATAATAAAGATTGTTTATTTTAACGCGCTAATCTCCGGAGTTACTAATCCCATTTGAAAAAATCTTTCATTAATAGGCAGCTACATTATCTCCGAAGGTTAAGTATAGGCTACGTTTTTATCCCGGGAACGCGAGTGAAACTGCGGGGAACAGCTAGTACTGAATATTATCAATAAGACATTATGACATTTACCTAGACGATGCGCCTCTAGGTAATCTGGTAAAAGCCTTTAATCGTACTCAGAAACGTAGTGATGGGGCATGATAGCTATTTTATTACTGGTGTAATCTAGTCAGACATTGTTGGAGTGTATTTTTTTTTCAGTCTACTAAAATCACTGTGACATCATCATCATCATGTCCACTGCTGAACAAAGGCCTCCCCCAAGGATCACCACGATGGCCTGTCTTGCGCTACCCGCATCCAGCGGTTTCCCGCGAATAATACTATCAATAGTTTGCTTGTCACATTCCTAAAAAGTACATCTTTATCCTTTTAATTATGTCTAAGTTTTTATAGGACATGAAGTGCTACAAAACGCACATGTTTTTTAAACAGAAAGTAGGACAGTTAGATTATCATAAAATGTTAGTAAAAATAAAAAATAGGTATGTATATAAAAAAACTATAGAAAATAAAATAAAATATTAAAAATAACAATAAATAGCATGTGAAGCGAACAACTCATTGAAATGCGTTCTTGTCCTCTATAAAATCAGAAACTTTATAGTACCCTTTTTTGTACAACTTATCTTTAATTAGCTTTTTAAATTTTAACAAGGTCAATTCTTGAATTTCTTTGGGTACTTTGTTAAAGAAGCGTATACATTGCCCCTTAAAAGAATCCCTAACTTTGCTCAAACGAGCGAACGATGTAGCAGGATGTATGGAATAGAATAGTTTTTTTTTTATGATGATGAGAGGATGTAGTATTCACAAAATGCCTAGTAGGAATACCTACTTCTCATTTAATTACAATAACATTTAGGTACCTACTATTGACCATATAAAAAATACCTTAATGCATTACACTTGACTTCTTATATTTTAAATCGCCCTTTTGAGTAAAATATTAATCACATTGGCATGTTTTTCACCCGTTATCTGAACGTTTACTTTTCCGATTGATGCAGCTGATTATATTATATTGAATTCCTACTATCACACCGTTGTGTAAAAGTACTAATTGCTCACGGAAGTAACCTACGAGTCCTACCTACATAATTCGTCGGAAATATTATCAGACACACTCATATTTAATTAATTAATTAAAAATAATAATAAGCAGCATAAAAAATGCTATAAACAAGCTATATTTTCAAGCTATATCAAACTTCAAACTAAACTTTTTTACTATTATAAAAGCTCATTCATTTAATAAACAGTAGAAACAGAAAAAATATATTTTTCGAATAACTATAAAAATGACCAAGATTTAAGCTAATAAAGATTTATCTCTCAGAATTTTGCATAGAGTTTACATGGCCGTGGTGTTATGACGTCACATACTATGTCGGATCTCTCTATCTAATTGCTGTATAATTAGTATTTTATAATGTTTATATCTTTCTTATTTATTGGTCTGTTTTAATTTCACTTTGTGATATCTTTTTATGGTACTTTCATTATTTTGTTAAGAATATTATTACGAGAGAGTACCCTATTACGAGACAGTGTAAACGAAAACTGACACAGGCTATTGTAGATATAACCAACGTTCGTCTCCCCCGATTAAATATTGATTAATACTTTTTAATATTCATAGCTCCGCGATCTCGCCACAGATACGTATAACTGCATTAAATGTTAATTCAACTTTTTAAAACGGGAACAGAGAATTAATGGCCCGGTAAATCCTTTGTACCGCGGTCATTTTGCGATTTTTTCCACCCTTTTGTTTTAGCTTTTGTCGCTTTGTTTGTAATATATAATGTCGACGGATAAATATAACGTTTCATGGACTTTTTACGGATTTATGTTTATTTGTGGCTTTTTTGGGATGTGTTTCAATGTCAGTTGACTTCTTGGCATTGTAACAGGGTGGCAAAACATTATGGCAATACCTTTGGTATTGCAAATGGCGATAGGCAACGGTAACCATTTACCATCAGGTGGACAAGCTGCCTGCTTGTCAACCTTCTACACTCTAACTAGTAAAAGTTAGAGTTTAATAACTTTCAACTAGACTAGACTTAAGACTATCTTATTGTTTTAGTCAAATGAATAGATTTTTTAATCCGTCAAATGAGTCTGTCATTGTCATTTACAGGGAAATAGTCAAGACTAATTAAGATGGGTCGCCATCTTATTTAGTGTTGAATAATAAATTCACATTCCTAAATTCACTTTGAAACCAGCAATCGGACTAATCTTACAGAACTAAATTTATTTTATCCCTTTCATATGATTAGATATAGTGAAATTAAATAAATTTTGTATGTAAACAACAGGATCGGGGCTACGAATCCTTTCAACATAATAATAATTTGAGTACAGTACCGGCAACAAATTCTAATACAAAGAACATTGCGAATAAATAAACTAACTTTTCCAAAGAACCTGATCACACGTACCCAAGAACCCAAGAATAATACTACCGGTCTCGTACAAAACTTTGAGTCGTTAGAAATTTTCCAACAAAACTAGTATAAAAACTTAGTTAAACTCTGTCCGACTGTATGACAACTGATAACAGTGGAACTCCGTGCTACTCGAGTTGGCACTCTGAGGCCCGTGAGTTAGTGCACAAGTTTTCATTGAAGCCAAAGATGAAGGAGTAGATGTGGTGTTCGATTTTATTTAAAAGTTGATTTAAATTTTACTGTTGCGTTCAAAATTATTCGGACTACACTTAAACTGAGAAGACTCCGGCATTATTCATTTTGGCCAAACACAAGTCTATTTATTCATAATAAAAATATTCAAAAACTTTGTATTACTTACACACAAAAAAAATGTGTACATGTACAATTTACACAACTACTTACCAATTTAATAAAATGTATATTTGCAAAATGAAAATAAACAATAAAATATTGAAATAAGGTACGTTGTAAAATATTTTTCATATTTTATGTTTATTCAACGAACTGCAGAGAAACTTGACATTGACCATCCCACGCAAAGTTATTTAGAAAAAATCTTTTCTAATCCTCCTCACGAAGCTAATTTAATTCAATTCCCCATGCAGCCGCACCCCATAAATCCAACGTCGCCAACAATTCTCGCAAAACTTTTGATATAACCCGCATGAGCAAGCCTACTGAATATTTCATTAAGATTGGACATTTTTTTGCGGAAACACTTGAATTTGCATGTTATGAGTTAGGAGCCGGTGCGCTATGACGTGTTATGTGATCTTCGCTCCCGAGCTTCTTCAGCTTTATTAAGGGAACACAAGGCACAGTCATATACACACTTATAAATGGATGGTTTAAAATTGTGAAGTCATAATTTATTAGTAAGCAAGTAGGTAATTTACTATAACATATTCTTTTGGATATGTTATATTATAGTTTCAGCCGAAAATAATGTGACCCTAACTTAATATAAGTAGGTACTTACTTACCTATTATAATTTATAAATATAAACTTGAGGATATGAGGACTATGATGAGGAAAAAATTATGTAAATTCAAACTCAAAATTAATTTACTCAGTTTCATACCTGTTATGAATGTTTGACGATAGGAATGATTCCACTATCGGTCACAGAGGAATATTACTACCTACGTATAGAGAAGCTATCCTAAG
Source organism: Tethea ocularis (assembly GCA_963555595.1). Lineage (NCBI taxonomy): Eukaryota > Metazoa > Arthropoda > Insecta > Lepidoptera > Drepanidae > Tethea > Tethea ocularis. The sequence continues at coordinate 10,044,352 of OY741973.1, forward strand.
CAAAGGTCTTGGTCCATTTTGTTAATATTCGCTGCAGCGCTGGAATAATAATTAGTTGTCTAACCAGACAGTTTAAACACGTAGCGCTAGAACGTTTTTAACGTATAGTTTTTTCTCGATTTCGTGTTTAAGGTGGAGGCGTCGGTTGGAGCGTGAAATTCAAATTTTATCACGTTTTTTGCAAATTGCAGCTGAGCTATAGGTCGTAAGTTATCAACATGTTATTTGCGAGAAGAATGGTAGTATATTTACTGATTAATAACAAAAGAAATCATCAACATATTCCTCCAAGGTATATTACTGACATATACGACTATTTCATGAAAATGTTACTAATATACCTTGGAGGAATATGTTGATGATTTCTTTTGTTATTAATCAGTAAATATACTACCATTCTTCTCGCAAATAACATGTTGATAACTTACGACCTATAACTGAGCGCAATTTACAAAAAACGTGATAAAATTTGAATTTCGCGCTCCAACCGAAGCCTCCCCCTTAAGCAACTAAGTGTAGAACGGCCGGATGGCTGCACTTGAACGGAGCATTGTGGTTATGTGTGGCGTCTTCTCTATTCGTAATAATATACCTCAGTGATATCTACTAATACTATTAAACTGAGAAGACTCCGGCAAGAAACTCAACTTCTTTCTTAAGAATATTATGTTTTTTTTTTTCTAATATTCTTACATTGTCACTTGGTCAGGGAGATGGAAGTAAATCAAAAAAATCTTCATAAGACATACAGCCATAGCATAAAGGAGCCATTAACAATAAGTCAATTCATGGCCCTTGTAAAATCAAAGCTTAGCGTAACTAATAAAACTCTAAAAAATATACTAGGCAACAACTAATCACAAAAAAACACTTGCTATATTATCTCGAAACAAAAAGAACATTCAATTATAACAATAAGAAGAGAATATCACGCCTACTGGTTCAGTAATTGAAATCCCATTACGTCCTAGTGATGGAAATGAAGGGGCCCTGAGGCGTTGGAATCAGATGGCAAATAAAATGTGAATCGACCTTTTGTCTCGCCCAGAGCGGACGAGTAAGATTCAATTTGTCAGCCATCTGAGAGGTTCAAGTGATAAGTTATGGCGGGAATTCATTAATGATTAAGGCGATGATATCCGAGAAATTTTAATGATGATTCTAAAATAAGATTTTCTCTGCATTCTTTGTTGCAAGAAATGTGTAACAAATATAAAATGCTTTATAAAAAGTGTATCTTTGAAACCAATTTCATGTTTTATTGCAGTAAAAATAAATAGACCCTTTATAAAATAACCTATCAGTGCCCAAATTTGTCCAGCTGTATCAGAGATTAGTGGGAACAAAGAGTAAAAAAAAATGTTTTATGCCGCCCACGTCAAACTTTTTGTAGGACCAATAATACCGATAATCGGGCATATTTTTATTTCTGACCTAAAATCATCCCGTACACTTATATGTATATAATGCATATTTTTACTGAATGCCTAACTATGAAAAATCATAATTATGCATTGATTACAAACAAACACTTCAATTTTGTTTATTTCTGTAGACTACAGAAAACCCGCTCCCCCTTCTAACTTAAACAAATAAAATTGGTGACAAGGAGAGGACAGCCCCCGGGGATCCTGGGCTTTTTGTCGTCCGACACCTGCCCGAAAGATCGAGTTTCTTGTTTGTGAATTCTTACTGCGGATCTCCGATAAAACAGTGCTTAGTTTACACAAATTGTCGTATCGTCGCCCGTCTGTACAAGGCTTTGCAGAACAAATTTAATTATATTAGAATTTAGAATCGGTTTGAAGTTATTTTTAGGTAGAAAATATAATCTTTCATTGTTTATATTTCAGTGGACACTAATAGTTTTATAGCTCACTAGATGTCGCTAGTTGATACTAAACGAATTATCATCGCCCTAAAAGTGGTTTCAAAATGATTACGGTATCGATAAAATAATTGGGGCTTTAAGAAGGTTGTGATGAGATTTAGAAACGGGAAATTGATATCCCTGTGTTACTCCAGGAATCTATAAGCTACGTCAACCGCTTACCATCAGGCGGCCTGTTGATGGTTTTTATCCCGAGATAGAGGATAAAACCGCGGGGGACAGCTAGTGGTAGAATAAAGAACTAACATACATACATGAACTCGGAAAACATTACACTACTTCTTTAGGCTGTTGTGTAATAAAATTAAATAACAAAAAGAAAGTTCATAAATTAAAAACCGACTGCTGAAAAATCACGCTCTAAAAAGTATGAAACAAGAAGCCGTGGTCATATGCCACACAGTAGTGTGATCATAAGCATTAAGGCAACGTGGCATAAGACCACTGCTTCTTTTTTATACTTTTTCGATCGAGAGCAATCATAACCCTCCATTTTACTTAGCCGTAGTCGGGTAAAAATAGAAATAACCGAAGCAAATTCCAACATAATCTCGAGAACAACAAATAATTCTACAATTTCATCCTGAGCAAACCCAATCGTGCAGTATAAACAAGGTAAGCGCGCAGTTCTTGTCGATTTGTACCATGTATAGGTCAGAAGGGAAATCTATTAGTCAATAGTAGGTACCATTGGCGGGACTCGTGTCGAACGGAGCAAACGTACCTTTCAGTTTTTACTCTACTGAGACCCAAGAGGGTGTATGTACCTATGTCCGTTGCATTGCGACCTCCTGTAGACCAAACGGCTGATCAAATTTGGATGCATGATATTATTATGTCGTTAGAGTTGTCTGTATTATGTGAGTGTCACTAGATATATTAAAATCATCTCTAATATATTTATCAGTGTCTGTTTAAAAAAATACTCCCTAACCTATCGAGTGGGGTATCAAAATGTAGAGTTTTAAAAGGTGACTTAAATATTTTTAATTACACAACTTGTAAAAATCTGTTAGGACATTCTCTATCTTTCGAAATAAATAGAATTAGACTAAAAATATACTAGATAAGCTAACAGTGTACTTAACGGTAACCGGTGAACCGGTAGTATGACTAGCCGTATAAACTTAACGAAACATAAAACACAAGCTTTTAATTAACCAGCCATTATTTAGTATTTGAACTATAAAGGATCCTTCGCTAACTAAGCCAATCTTGTTTTACTGCTTTGCATGCGTACTTTTGTATAAAGCTTTAGTAGAAGATAGTACGAAATTGACATAAAACAACCGGAACAGTCCGAGATCGGTATTTGACTCATTTGATGGCCTCCCAGTACTCTGTTACTTATTTGTTGTGTTTAGGCTTCCATTTGAGTGACCTTTTTAACCGACAAAAAAGGAGGATGTTCTCAATTCGACTGTATTTTTTTTTTATATGTTTGTTACGCGATTACTCCGTTGTATGTGAACCGATTTTAAAAATTATTTTTTATTCTTAAGAGTAGTATACTCTTTCGAATAAAAAGGTTGAGGTGAACCCATTGTCACAAAGTCTTAGGATCTGTTGATGGAAATGGCAAAAACGGAAAAAAACAAAATAAATAACCTCTAACAAAAGAAAACCACCTTCAAAAACATTAAAAAGTATAAAATAATAACTATGCAGGAATTCCAATCTGAAAATTTTGATATCAGCAAAAGTGTAGCTCATGTTCCATGTAAAATATAGTACCGCAGATTTTTTCACTGACTTCTCTTTTTGTTATAAGTAATTTTTCCAATTCAAACTCAAATCTCATTATTGTTTTCAGTTGCTGAATGAGAGAGAGACTCCGCCAAAGTGGAGATGACCGAGAGTGTTTTTATAATAACGACAACCCGAGCGGACTCAAGCAGACTCCGGAGTCATTCGCGGAAAGCATCGTCGTATAGTAGCCTCATTAGGGGGCCAGATAAACCTTTGTCTTTTTTTTATACTAATAAGGTAGCAAGCAAGCATACGGCCCACCTGATGGTAAGTGGTTACCGTCGCCTATCGCCATTTGCAATACGAGAGATATTGCCAACGTGTTGCTGACCTGTTACAATACCGAGAAGGCAAACTGGCTCTCAAGTGCAATTGCCGGAACACACCGGTAGGTGCTCGGCAACAAATTTTCAACTTAAAGGTGGTAACCAGCCAGGCGGGTACTACACAGTACCCTACCACCGTGCTATGGTTTCCTCACGATGTTTTCCTTCACCGAAAGCTCTACCACTGAGCTATCATCGCCTGAATTGTCTTCTGCCTGTTTGTTCCTATTGCACCTTATTATTGAGCGTTAAATACTGCGGTTAAGCAAATTCATACATAAAGACTTAGAGATTCACCACAAATACCACACACTCCAGAATAATCACAGTATACAATAATCAATAAAGCACTTGCGCTGCCGGAAAGCACATTCATTATTCAGCGCTACACGGCAGATAGTATCTCTGAGTGTAAAATTACACTTCCTTCCCCTTGTTATACGGGCGAGGGTGAAGCGCTTAAAGCGCTTGAGGTGAAAGGGCCTTCGTTCACGGGTGTTTGAGCAAACAACTGCTGTAAAACTGTTGAGTAATAGAAATGCTCTTTTATTTTATTAAGACACGTCTCTTGGTATAGGATTTGTTATGGTATAATGTACCTGTGTATTTCTGGAATTCAAACTTAGGTTATTAATAATAATAAATAAATACCCTGGGTCATTTATTCTCACACGGTTATCTGATTCGAAACAAAGCAGAGCTTGTACCGTGGAAACCAGATAACTGATATACTACGAGAACATACACTACTTTTTTTGTTAATACAAAAAAAAACACACTGAAGACTTGACACTGAAGACTTATAGGCTAAAATTTTCTAACGTTTAGACAGTTTTTTCTTTATTTTAAGTTATATACTTTTATTTACATTTCTAAGTAGTTTTGTTTTATTTTAGGTTAGTATGTTTAGGTATGATTTATTTATTTCATTTTGTATATAACTAACGAACTATTAACCATCTAGAACAAATAAGTATTTCATGTCTATTCTTCATTTAATTACCAAAATAAATACGCTTCAACAATTCTTTATTTCCAGAACATAATCAAGATTGGCGTATTAACAAACACCCGAAAAACATTCGCCGTCCAAATACGTCGTGTTTCACGATAAATTACATTGAGTGTATTCTTCACTTTATTTCTTTTTTTTTTATTTACGGGCTAGATATCTCGAGCGTTCCGTCTTGTCGGACCAGAAGAAATATGGCGGCTACGTGGCAACTTAATCTTTCCGAAAGGAGTTGACTTGCCAACGAAATGTGTAAATAATTTTTATGTCCTACATTATGGTGTTTGAGAAATGGGTGCTGTTCTCCACAACTTCCTAATCGAGAAGACATATTATTCAATAGAAGATTTTTTAAATGACAAGTAAGTGTTATGCATATTGGTAATTTACCCGATTTGTTCATTAAAATGTTCAAACAATATCTTGCCATGACTATTAACAAATTTTGACATGTAAAATTATATTATTGTATTCATTAAATTTAATTTAATTTAATTATTCTATTTTGTATGCCTTATTGGCTCGGATATAGTGGACCATACCTCACCACCTATATTCGACAAATAAATATTTTTTTTTTTTTTTACTTCCTTTAAAAAATGGAGGAGGTTATATTCAATTCGGTTGTATGTTTTTTTTAATGTTTCTATAAACCTTTGTGTAGCTCCAAGATGGTCCCATATAATATATCCCATATTTCATTGTCTTTCAAGGAGGTTTCTTTTTTAAAGTCTACTATTTTGAGTTATTTTTTGTGGTAAAAAACATACCTAATTACAATTAGGTCTTCCAGTGTTGAATGTAAGAACTGAGAGTTTGGTGTGAGTTGTCCCTATGCTATGGTCAGTAACTTGATAGCAAGCGTGTGACGAGCATGACACCATATTCTTATCTCGTTTACTATTAGCAATGTTACCGTAAAATTCAGTAGAAACTGAATAAAAAAATCCTATTATTTGAACTATTATTTTGACGAAGGTTAAAATAATTTTAATTGAATAATTCGTCGGCCCTGATTCTTTTGTTTCCAAAGTAATCAAATGGAATCTCACTTTTTCTCTTAGTATCAAATTAGTCTGGTTGCTTATTTTAACGTGAATTTCAGCGCGATCTTTATTGGTCTGTCTCTCTTTTAATTTAACAGTTTTAAAAATCTCATTTTTTTTTTCAATAAAGTTTGTGAATAAAAAAGGTAATGTAATAAGAAAATTTAGTACAGTGATACAAGAGTACTTTTTAGTATCCCTATATACTCTATGATCCTCAAGATATTTCCCTACGCTGAAGCCTCATGATATTTGAGATTAGTTTGATAAATACTAGGATCTGTGATTTGCATTTACCATTATAATAATAAAAAAAACAATAACAATATGTATTTTTGTCAAAATGTGAAAAAGCTATGAAAATAGCAACAAATTCACAGAGCAATGCTAGAAACAGAGTAGACAGAAAAAACATGTTCAAACGATCCGTACATTTTTGACAAACCTACAGAGATTTCGCAATTAACAAAGATAACAGACCGCTTTTTAGACAGAGCCGCGTTGCGAGCGCAAAGAGCTTATTCGGCCTTACGCGTCCCATTCAAGGGGCGCTCAGACTCAGTAAGAAAAAATCGGGCCTCCTTTTTTCTTTCGCTTTTCAAGCTACATTGAAAGGGGTTGTCAATATTTTGAGCGGTATGAATGGGCCCCTGTAGTAGATGTCAATGAAGCCTTAAGTGTACCGGGCGGTTTTCCATTTGGTATTAATTGAAGTGCGTTTTTTTAAAACTATTTTTTTGTATTTACATTTAAAGTATTTGATGTTCATTATATAGGTTTATGTATAACATTTTTGATATATAGGTACATCTGTAATATTGAAACATCTTTGTGAGTTTTTTTTTGCTAGAAGTATTTTCTTTTAGAAGGGATTTTTCCTAATTTTAATTCAATTCTAAGAATTCAAATATTCTTAAAAGTTAAAATAATATCACATACGAAAACGCCTTATTAGTTAATTTCCCTTTAGGTGAAACATATGTTAAATAAAATAGCTGAAATACATTGGTAAGTGCTTTATGATCAACTTACCTTGATAGTGAATTACAACATCACATACATCAAAACTACGTTGATTCCATATTTGAACACAACACGACATTGATCTGGTATACGCACGAAACTTCATCCGTGTCGTAACCATTGGAAACACGCTTATATCGCGCCTAGCTCTCTTTTGAGATAGCTCAAAGCCAATTAGATGCGGCGACAACTCGAGTGGCAGCCACCAGGATAGCGAACACTGAATAGAGAACTTTTTCATCTTACTGCCGTCGGCACAGCGCCCTTTACAAAGTTAGGCGTGGAGAGTTTTGATACGTATCGCATTAAGATTGAGCTTGTTTTCCACGGTAATGGGATGAGATTTTTGTCTATGAATACATCAAAGAATTGAGGTTTGTTGGGGTATGTGGGTGACTGCGGAATAAATATGGAGTTTCAAATAAATCTATATAACGGAATAGAAAATTTACATTTTGTTTATATTTGGTATTTTTTTCGTTTATATTTTATTATTTTAGCTTAACTTAATTATTTATTGTAAATAATTGGTTATAAAGTATCTAAATTTCAGTAATAATATGAATCCAGAAAAGTTTGTGTTTCGTAAATACATACCTATATAATCATAAATACAGATTATACAGAATGGTTAGGTGCAGATTTAAGGGAAAGTTTGAGCTCTCGTTACTCTATTGATTATTGGCACAAAATACTGTAAACATCCACTACCACCATAGCAAACGATCGCTACTATCGAAACGAGTTATGGAAGAGGACATGTTGATGAGATAAGGATATTTTTAATTTCAAAGTGGGGGGTTTCAACAGAATATCAGTGTTTGTTTTTTTAGAGTTGTGAGTAACTCTCACAACTTTATGCTTAGTATTTTTGACACTCAGATTATAAATATTTTTAATTTTATTTTGGTAGTTTGGTTGGTTTGGTTTTAAGGCGATGATAGCTCAGTAGTAGTGACGTCGGATGCCGAGACGAAGGTCCCGAGTTCGAATCCTACAATGAGCTTGAGCTTTCGGTGAAGGAAAACATCGTGAGAAAACCATAGCATGGTGGTAGGGTACTTTGTAGTACTCGCCTGGCTGGCTACTACCCTCAAGACAGCTGCACGTGAGAGCCAGTTCCTTTCTAGGCTTTGTGTGCTTACCATCATCGGCCACATCATCACTGAACACAGTGAGATTGTGGTTAAACACAGGCCTATACTTAATAAAAAAAAAGTTTTTTTTATTTCATATTAATAACTGATTTCAGATAACATCAGGATAGTTAACTTCGTCATATTTGCAACTTCATATATGTTTCTTAACGAGTATATTCAACTTTATTTCTATGTTTTAATAACAAATAATGTATTTAATTCTAACTCAAAAATCAGATAAGTATAATAGAATATTTGGATTTCATAATCGCTTAATATTACTTAATAAAGGAGAGCCCTTATAGCAATTTCGAGTGAAACAGGGCGCCAGGTGCACATCAGAGTGCAGCGCTGGCGCCGAGCTGGCCGATGGATGCGGCAATCAGCTGACGACCTTTGGACACACTCGTATAGCATTGACGGATTCGAGTTACGGGTTTGGAAAAAAAAAATAGTTTTTTAATCTTAGATGCTTGAAAAGCAATGTAGGAACATATGAGTTATCTTAGCTCATATCTATGTATATGTTAACGGAAAAGTATCTAATCCGTCATTGTATACATTTCCTAGGAAATCCATACATTTCCTAAATATCTATCGGAGTATTACATTCGGGATATTTGTAAGGATAGCGGTATTTGGGGGGTTGTAAGTGAAATTTATATTTGTGCGAATACTTTCAAATTTATGCAAAATAAAAAAATAACCCCAACCTATTTTTTTCAATAGAATTTATATATTTCCTAGTATCATTATTGAAATAAAATTTCCTAGGAAAAATACACAGGAATTGTGTACAATTCCTATGTTTCATACATTTTCGGTGACATATATACTAATAATAAAGCTGAAGAGTTTGTTTGTTTGAACACGCTAATCTCCGGAGTTATTGGTCCAATTTGAAAAATTATTTCACTAATAGGAAGCTACATTATCCCCAAAGGTTACTTTTTATCCCGGGAACGCGAGTGGAACCGCGGGGAACAGCTAGTTAGCTCATATCAATAATCCTACTATTATTATAAATGCGAAAGTTTGTGTGTATGTTTGTTACTTCTTCACGCTCAAACGGCTGGACTAATTTTTAAGAAATATGGTATGGAGGTAGGTGACACCCTGGATTAACACATATGCTACTTTTTATCCCTCAGGAACGCGGGCGGAACCGCGGGGCGGAAGCTAGTATTATTATATAGTCTGGATTCTTTGATATTTTTGTCTCAATGACGCATTAACTACTAAACGAATTCGGATGGTCAGCAATTCGCAAGTAGGTAATCTCTTGCAAGCGTCTGTTAGGCTTACCGTACCATCATCAGGCAGGCCTGATATTTCATAGCTACCTTATAAGTTTACTAGCTGTTCCGCGCGGTTTCACTCGCGTTCCCGGGATAAAGAGTAGCCCATAAACTTTGGGAATAATGTAGCTTCATATTAGTGAAAGAATTTTTCAATTCGGTTCAGTATTTTCGGAGCCTATTCAATGCAAACAAACAAACAATCAAATCTTTCCTTTTTATAATATTAGTATAGATATAGTATAGAAGTATAGACTAGCTGTTCCCCGCGTCTTCACTCGCGTTCCCGGGATAAAAAAGTAGCCCATAACCATCGGGGATAATATAGCTTCCTATTAGTGAAAGAATTTTTCAATTCGGTTCAGTAGTTTCAGAGCCTATTCAATGCAAACAAACAAACAATCAAATCATTCCTCTTTTTATTATTATAGTATAGATAACGCTATTTCGAACTAAAGTGCGAAGACACCGCACATACGTACGTGTGCTAGGATAACCTTGCTTATCTTTTAATTCATCGCTAAATTCAATTAGTACGCTTAGTTACTGGTGTGCTCGGTTCGATCACCGCAACGTGCTCCAAGCTAGCCTTAATTAAATAATAACCAAACTACCGGATGTAAGTCAAATTTGAGCTAGTTTCAAGCACCTATTCAGGTGTTGTCCATCATAAAAGCTAAGTTACACTGCTTCCAACCGCAGCCTAACTTTGTACTACGAACTTCTGTTATCAGTGTTTAGGAACACGGGATATGGCATGTTGCTGTTTGCTTTGTTGTTTAATTTTATTATAGGGCTTCGGGAGCTATAAATACACTCGTATTTACTTATTTTTGCTATTTAGGACTAGATTCCGCCCCGCGGTTTCACCCGCGGTCCCGAGGTATCCTATGTTTTCTCGGGATACAAAGTAGCCTGTATGTTATTCCAGGGTATGATCTATGTGCCAAGTTTCATTCAAATCCGTTCAGTAGTTTTTACATGAAAGAGTAAAAAACATTTATCCATACATCCATACTCACAAACTTTCGACATTACAATATTGGTAGAATACTCCTCATCATCATCATCATCAAATCAGACGTCCACTGCTGGACAAATGCCTCCCCCAAGGATGTCCATACGATGGCCGGTCTTGCGCTACCCACATCCAGCGGTTTCGGTCACGACCCTCACAAGATCGTCGGTTGACCTTTCTGCGCCAACGGCCATCGGCTCTACGAGCGATATGCCTAGGATGTGCCGAGGATACTCCTAACACCATGAATTTATAATACTCCCTTAGGGGTTGAATTTTCCATAATCCTTTTTTAGCGGATCCTTAAGTCATAAATGCTATCTGTATGCTCAGCCCGATCCGTCCAGTGGTTTGAGCTGTGCTACTATGTGCTGGACTGATCTGGCTGAAATTTTGCTTACAGATAGCTATTATAATGTAGGCATCGGCTATGAAAGGATTTTGAAAATTCATCCTATAAGGGGGTTTTTTTTTATACTACTAAGGCAGCAAGCAAGCATACGGCCCACCTGAAGGTAAGTGGTTACCGTCGCCTATCGCCATTTGAAATACCAGAGATATTGCCAAAGTGTTGCCGACCTGTTATAATGCCACGAAGGCTCTCAAGTGTAATTGCCGCAACACACCGGTAGGTGCTTGGCGACAAAATTTCAACCTGAGGGGTCCAACAGGGTATCGCGGGTGAAACCGCAGGGCGGACGCTAGTTCTTTTATATATTTAAATATAGATATATAGATATCAATTATATAGATTAAAAAAATATATATTAGAGAGTTGAAATGAGATTTCATAATATTTTCATACTTATTCGCATTACATAATCAATATTACACGGCCTATTCCTGTCCACTTCTTTAAGAACTTCCGTCGCTAGAGATAAAGTTGCGTCCACTTTTTCTTTTGGAGAATCTTTCATTAGTAACTTTCCTCGAGTCAGCTCCTAATTAGATGAAAAGCTAAGATTGATTAGTTAGGAAATTGGATCTAGCGTTTTCTGAATATTTTAAATGACTTAAGTCAGTAAAGTTTGCTTCATAAAACTCATACTAGACTGCTGATCGGTGGCACAGTTTGGTACTTCTTTAACTTATGATCTAGACAGGACCGTAATTTGATTGAATATCTTTCGTTATTTGAACGCGTATGTCGTTGGTTTAATTAATTTATCACTAGATTAATTAAATATCTTTGTGGGCGAAGTAGCTCAATTTTATAAAAATCAAGAGATTTATTCTTCAAATGAAAATTAGTCTTTTTACTAGGGGTTTTTTTTAATTAATTATGAGATTACTAGCTGCCCTCCGCGGTTTCGCCCGTGTTCCCGGGATAAAAAGTGCTATATATGTGCCAAGTTTCATCCAAATCCGTTAAGTAGTTTTTGCGTGAAAGAGCAACAAACATACATACATACAACCCTTCACGTTTATACAATTAGTAGGATCTATGAAATTATGTAGGTTGCAAGCCGATTATGGATGTTTCTTAATTTTTACCTATATTTTTTAATTTTTTTATGTAATTAATTACCTAATCAAGAAATAAATGATAAATCGCAAGAATCTGTGTCAGAAATGCATTCTTCTTGATTGCTTTTTGAAACTAACAGGAATAATCCGATATCTTAAGAGTTATTGCGTTCCAGGATATTTGAAACAATACCGTCAAATTAAACTATCTTGGGAATTGGCGAGTAAATGAAAAACGGCTATAAAACCGAAGCACTGATGCCGTCTAGAGCTTCGAAAGCTGTTGGCACTCGGCCGATATTCGGATATGCGGAGAGGCCCTACCACTGTTCACTACTCGATGAGTACCTACTCGAAATTGTATCTCAAAAATTGCCCTAAAAAAATGTGTTGAATTGCCCAGTAACAAAATAATATGTACCATAGCGCGATCTATCTTGATGTTGTGTACCTATTGTGAGCATTGTCTAGGAATTAAAAAACAAACCAGTCAAGTGCATGTCGGACTTCGCACATTTAGGGTTCCGTACCAAATGTAGAATATAAGTTGGTTGTAATAAGAAAAATTAGAGAACTTCGGAGAAAAAAACTGATTTATCAATTTATTAGTATTTTGATTAGTAAAATATACGTAATATCATCAAATTAAAATTTAGAATTCTCATTTAGCTATAAAAAAATCTTTGGAATAAAAAAATTGTAAAAAAGCTGACTTACACCTACATACAAACTCTAAATGGTCTTGCATTGTGCAGTTTCAAATGAGTGAGTGATACACCAAGTATCTATGGACGCTTGCAAAAGCGTCCATAGGCTACAATCAGGTGGGTCGTAAGCTTGCTTGCTAAAAAAAAATGCACATACTTACAAGTAATTATTATTTTATTTAAAAAAAAACTAGGGGTCCCTACGGAAACTCCATTATTGTAATGAAGGTAGTTAAATAACACAATTAAATTTGGCATGCAGATAGTCTATTAATATGGAAAAGGACATAGGATACCTACTATTTATCTCAGAAACGCGGGTGAAATCGCTGGAAATAACTAGTTGTCTAATAAAAAGAAAACAGTTGTAAATTAATAAAAATCTCTTGCGCGTATTTGTTGCAACGACACAAAATTATATATTTACTGACCAGAAACTCGAAGCAATGTTAGTATACAATAGTATAGTTCTCAGCGAGATTAGACGGTACCGAGACAGTTTCATTTGGCGTGTCTGCACCCGGACAGCTCCTGAATAGCAAGGAGCCACCTGAAACCGGTTCCGACCGGATCATCCGGACAAAATGGCCGTCGGATTGTATTAAACCCTTCCGCACTGAATTGTTAGGAATGGACGATTTTATTTCATTTAAATATGGATTTGGCAGTTTTTGGTTAAAGGTACCTACTTACCTTATTGTTTTGACTTCAAATAGGATAAAAAAATATGAAAAGAAATGAGTAATTTGATTTTGAGTAAATTTAAAACAATATAAATTATCTTTAAAAAAAAGAGTTAATCCTCTAAAAAATTGTTGTAAAATTGGTTCTTAATCAAAAAAGCTATGCGTGAATGCTAATGCGGTAGTGGTTTCACCTCTCGGTGTGCTGTGACGATCCCTTTCCTGGTTGATAAGTGTGCCGACTCCTTTATTCACACAGTGCATAGCTGGATGCCAATTTCAAAGTTTATTTACAGTTTAATGATTTATGTAGAAATGGTCGTTGAAATACCACTGTGTGCATAAGATCGGCCATTAAGTTCGTTCAAGTTTAATAAGAATGAGTCAAACTGCCCCCGTGGAGTGGAGCTAACTTGGGAATGTTTAAGGAGAAGACGCAATGTTTAAGTAGGTTAACTAGAGTAAGCCTAGTGGCATATTTATTTGTAACTAGCTTCCGCCCTGCGGTTTCACCCGCTTTCTCGAAGTATCTTATGTTTTCACGGGATAAAAAGTAGCATATATGTTATTCCAAAGTATGATCTACCTATGTGCCAAGTTTCATTTAAATCCGTTCAGTAGTTTTTACGTGAAAGAGTAACAAACATACAGCCATACTCACAAACTTTCGCATTTGTAATATTAGTAGTATTACTAGGCTATCCAAAAGTTATTATTGAAAGTAATTAATACATAATAGTAGTTTATGATACTGTTGCATAATAGGGGTTATTAAAACACGAGTGTGAGTTTAAGTACCGAGCCGTAGGCGAGGTTCTTAATAGTATCACACGAGTTTTTAATACCTAATTATGTGCAGTATCATACAGTACTTTATGTAATGTACTTTAAAATTACTAATAATGTAATTTAAAAAAATAGAAAAGTCGATAGTATTTTTCTACCAATCTTTAAAAAAAAAAAAAAAATTTTTGTGACATTTTTGGTCAAAATGATATATGTAGGCAAAAACAATAAAATAAACAGACACAATAATCATATACCTAATCAAATCCGTGTTGCCAACTCCCAAAAATTCTTACCTCTAAAGTTCAAGTCAAAAATTTGTCACATTGTCATCGTCAAATTGAATTGATACTGATTGATTATACTATTGATAGGTCCAAAGTGTACTTTAATAGAAAAAAAGTTATTTTATAGCATTATCTTGGGAACACAACTGTACTATAATGAATCATTATACACGGGTGTGCCTAAAGTGGGTCATTAAAGTACTGATTTTGATTTCATAATAAGAACATTACGATATGAGAGTAGATAAAATAAAAAAATATATATCCTGGGACTTTTATTCACACAGCTCTCTGATACCAAATTAAGCAGAGCTAAGGAAACCAGACAACTCATATACTTTAAATACTACCATGTCATGGTTACACTAACTGATAAAAAAAAATATAATATTTTAAATATGCAAAGTGCTGCTATGCTGTTAGAAACAAAAAGTATGTAGGTACCTACTTGAGTTTTTTTTTCTTTTGTCTATAAATTGCCACTTCAATACCAAACGAGTGATCCTATAAGGGTTCCGTTTTTTTTCTTTAGAGTTTCGGAACCCTAAAAACGTAAATTTATGAAAAAGTGTACCACATATATTTAGAGCAGTGTATATGCATATGTTTTCGTTTCTGTAGGTTGTGTTTAAAGGCAACAAATGTTAAGGAACCGATTTGAATTATTTAATATAAATAGTATAGATAAATACAAAAAAAAACACTTAAAATAAATAAGGTTTATCTCGAAATATTAAATAACCATACCCTTAACACTTTCATAATATTGTTCCGATACGAAAATAACTAGTTTGCGTGGAAATTTTCCCCGGAGTTTCTTCGGATACTATAATATTCTACGTTTCTTAATTTGTCACGGGTCAGTTATAATGAGTTTTAAGTGGACTTTCTTAAGAGAAGTTATTTGAATAATACGTAGTGTAGGTAAACTACTACTATAAGAGTTATGAGCCAGATGTTTAATTAAATAATTGTCACCAGTTTGGAAGTCAGCCTACATCTGCAAAGAACATGACGAAAATAGGGGCTTGGGCAGGACATATACATGTATGTTAATTTTTTATGAATTCATCGTAGTTAGCATAGTCAGTTCATAGGACGGTGGTAGCGTACTTTGTAGTACACGCCTGGCTGGCTACCACCCTCAAGTTGAAAATCTGTTGCCAAGCACCTGTGTTCCGGCAATTGCACTTGAGAGCCAGTTCCTTTCTAGGCTTTGTGTGCTTACCATCATCGGGCACATCATCACTGACCACGGTGAGATTGTGGTCAATCACAGGCCTATATAAACATAGTAAAAAAAAACATTTTTGTGTGTGCCTTCTCGGCATTGTAACAGGTCAGCAACACATTGGCAATACCTCTAGTACTGCAAATGGCGATAGGCGACGGTAACCACTTACCATCCGGTGGACCGCCTTCCTGCTTGTCAACCTTCTGACATAAAAAAGTCAAATCAAATATTATATTCAGAACACATGCAGTAGATTTTGATATTTATTAAAAATAAAAAAAATAAACGATTAATTATTATATCTTAGTATATATTTTATTCATACACTAGCTTCTGCCCCGCGGTCCCGAGGATCTTATGTTTTCCCGGGATAAAAAGTAGCCTATATGTTATTCCAGGGTATGACCTATCTATGTCTACATCCAGACATCCTAACAAACATTTTTATTTATAATTATTAGTAGTATATCACAATATCATTATCACTTTCCTATAAGTGTATGCAAATAAATTTAAGAGACGTTCATGTACCGAGAAAGATGGTGATAAAAGGATTTACTGAGGTCAGGGACCGCGTAGCTCCTCTACGAGTGTCGTAGCGCTACGAGCTACAATATTTCTACGTGCTTCGTCGTAGACTAAAATAGTTTTGTATTGAAATTGATTTATTAGAATTTTATTTATTACTATTGAATTTTATGAGCAACTTTTTAAGAAATGTTTTTAAAAGCATCACTTTAGATCTCATCATTTTGTATATCTACCAATTTAGCTAAATACCTCCATAGATACGAGCTATGTTGTTTCACAAATCGTAATGGAAAATTATATGATGAAAAAAGATTTTCTTTAAAGTCTTTGTTCATATAAAAAAATAACAGAGCCATTTATTTTATTTAAAATACAGAACATAATTAATCATTATTAATAATTACATGTATTTAATCAAATAAGAATAAAAACATAATTCTCACAAAATACTGTATCAATTAACTAACTAACCCGTGCGATATTCAAACTAGTTTAAAAGTAAAGTGAAAATTTAGGATATTCACAACAACAATCGCTGAAAACATCTATTAGACAGATAGCATCGTAGCTTCCCGCTTAGTTGCTAAACTGTGTGCAGCATAAATACAGATTGTGCACAGAGATATATAAGAGCTAATATAGCGGAGAATGTAGGTATTGTTTCATATAAACGATGTTAGGGTTGATGGGCCGGATTTTGAACTTTCAACGATTTTTTTATACTTACGTTTCAATCCTACTTCCTTCTATAAATGCGAAAGTTTGTGAGTATGGATGTATGTTTGTTGCTGTTTCACGTAAAAACTACATAACGATATGGAATAGTATATAGGCTACTTTATATTCCGGGAACTCAAGATACCTAGGGAATGCGGGTGAATTCGCGGGGCGGAAGCTATTTTATTATATAAATTTTATGAATCTATTTAAAGGAATTTTGTCATTAGCACCTGAAGCGTGTTTTAATTGATTATTTTATTTATTATTTATATATATTCTATTTATTTTGAAAAATATCCTGTATATGTGTATAGACATGTAATACAATGTAAAATATTTTTTGAGGAATCAGTGTCGCATCATGGCGAGTGGTTGTGATTGGCTCGCGTTGACGTGAAACAATAATTATATAATTGCTACTTATGGAAAAGGATGCATTTATTTAACTTCCTAGCTACCTCATTACACTAATTACATTTCATCAGAGAAGAGACTATAGTGACAGGAAAATATAGGTTCATACAATAGGGATGATGACTGGGTAAAAAAGAATTAATTCTATTTAGTCCGTTAGTTAGGTTATCAAAAAATATTGGATACCTATTTTTTATTTTATCAAATTAATAAAAACTTACAAAGATAGGTCACATCAAAGTTCAGGAGTGGGGGTTTGTAACGTCACTTCTCTGTAAAAAGTGTACTAAACGTGACGTCACGCGATATTTATACGCACTGTATCTTCGTTATTTTTTGTTTTCAGAACTAAAGAAAAAACATGTGTCCAATATTTTTTGGTAATCTAACTGACGGACTAATTTTTTTTTTTAGTCATCACCCCTATTGACATTATTGTCTGTGGGGATGCAAGTGCAGAGAGAATCTACTATAACCATGTATTCTTGTCTTCAGCGTAATGAACCACCGTATAGACCGAGAAGGAAGGCAAAATAAACAACAAGTGCTTAACTTATTCCATCTACATTGACGTACAGTCAAAACTTATGTAATAACCGTGATAAAAATGAATAAATATTATGCCACCTGCTACCATCAAATAACTATGTAAATCCCCCAACTTTGGCCGCATAGCATTTTTAGATATTGGTTAAAAAGCGGCCGTGTGTCATCAAAACAAAGTAAACTTTGAATCGCTAGCTATTTACATAATTGCATTACCCAACTCGCGGTGTTTCATAAAAAAATATTAAAGGACACCTGCTAGGTAACTTTTGGCTCTAAAAATTATTTATTTCAAACTTCGTTCATAAATCAGGATAAACTTGTTTACAAAGTAATCTTGGAGGCGACCCGTTTTATGGTAACGTATATTTCTGGTAACACTGTGTGTAAATAAATGGCACTTGTTAGTTTTTTTTTGGTAGGTGTATTGCTAAAGTTTTTTGAACTATTTATTTACAATATTTACAGGTAAGAACAATAACTTTGTAGAGTTTTGTCATACCTTGAACTTTTTTCGTTGTTTACTTTATTTATTTTGTAACTGCTGAAAATTTTATATTCGTTAGCAAATATAAATAACTAGCTTCAGCCCCGCGGTTTCAGCCGCGTTCCCGAGAGATGAAAAATAGCCTATGTGTTAATCCAGGATATCAGCTACCTCCATACCAAATTTCATCAAAATTGGTCCAGCAGTTTGAGCGCGACGAAGTAAGAAAAATACAAACTCAAAAACTTTCGCATTTATAAAATTAGTAGGAAGTCATATATCCTATATAAATACTTAGATAGATAAAAAAAACGCTTGATTCACTTGAAAAGCCAGTCTTTCTCTTAATTTTCAAGATTTCAAATTCTAGACCACTTTGACGGATTCATTTTTTTTTACGTTTCTACAAGTCGCGCTAGCTTGATTTCACGTCCAATATGTGAGGCGATAATTTAACGACATGACAGGGCCTTAACAATTATTCAAAATCCGATTGAATATATTTTTTCCGATACAAATTTTCCGTAAAATATCTTTTGAAAAATGTAAACTGTGAACTCACGGGCGCTTTTATTCGAGATATAAATTCAAATCGAGTGGGGAACACTCCTCGCCGGTCCCTAACTGGCAACTTCACGGCTCTCCGAACGATCTGAGTACTACAATACACTGCACTTTAGTGAGAAAATAAGAAAATTTTATTTTACTCCACTCGTATTCGCATCGTATCGATTTTGGTTGGAGTACATATCGAATTGAATCGAAAAGGATATTTTTGATGCAAACAGTTTTCAATTACCTACATCTGTTATGTTACATTTGGGAACATCATCATCATCATATCAAGACGTCCACTGTTGGACAAAGGCCTCCTCCAAGGAACTCCACGAAGGCCGGTCTTGTGCTACCCTCATCCAGCGGTTTCCCGCGATCCTAACAAGATCGTCGGTTCACCTTATGGGTGAGCCTGTCGGTCCACGCTGTATCTTCCAGTTCGTGTTCGCAACTTGAGAACCTTTCTGCCTGAGCGGCATTAGGCTCTACGATTTGGGAAAATAATATCACATCATTAAATATTTCATGTCATCCTACATGAAAATCAGCGCCATAGACTTGAAAATTATTATTTATTTTTTAATTTGTCAGTTCGTGATAATATCTAATTAGGACATAGGTACCTACCTAATAATCGACATGAGAAAATTTTGATATAAAAAGCAATGAATTATTGTTTGTAATTTATCGGACCGTTTACTTGAACATCAACCTTAATTTAAAATATAAAAAGAAAACATTACTATAAAACATTAAAGTGTCAAGTGGAAGTCTTCACTCGCAGTCTAATGTCTCTTGCGGACACTAGATTTTGGGTTTGAGTTTAGTTCGGTGATAGGAGCTATTATATTATGGTATACTTTGTAGTAGGTACCCGTCTAGTTGGCTAAGATACCAGCCCTAAAGTAGAAAATCTGTCACCAAGCTCCTAACGGTGTATTTTTAACCCTGTAATAATCGTTTCACACCCTTCTTAAAGAACCCAATGCTGTAGTCTCTTAGGAAAACCACGACGGGGAACTCATTCCACAACTGTTGCGACTGTAGTAGGAAGCTCCTTTGGAACCGCACACTGCGAGACCATTTTATATTATACCTACACCTCGTACAAGTTTCAAATGTCACAAGTATAATTTCATAGCACACAATAAATCTGGCTGCATGCTACAGAGCTGCAGTGCTCTAACAGTTTCCGTGATTATTCTCTCGACCTGCCCTCTAGTGCATATTGTTCGCAACTGTTGACACGTCGTGCCGTGTTCTAGATCCATAGTGTAATTATAAAACGTTTTATATTACTAACTGCTAAGCGTTTTGTTATAATAATTATGTATTTTTTTACATTTTTTGTGTCTAATTATTGATAGTATTTTGGTTCCGCGTTCCTGGAATATAAAATAGACTTATGTCCTTCTTCTTATTTTAATGTCCAATTTCATCGCGATCGGGTAAGTGCTTTATGCGTGAAAAGGAATCTTATATTTTTTACTTGCTCTTTATTGTTTTCCATCACTTCTATCTAGGATATGTATTCTTAGCACCCTCTTCTACATGGTAAGATTGTAGTCAAACATTCTACACCAAATATACAATTGGAAATCATTACCTCTGTAGATTCATG
Organism: Tethea ocularis; assembly: GCA_963555595.1. Lineage (NCBI taxonomy): Eukaryota > Metazoa > Arthropoda > Insecta > Lepidoptera > Drepanidae > Tethea > Tethea ocularis. The sequence continues at coordinate 10,064,892 of OY741973.1, forward strand.
TTATGTCTCATATTTTTATCTCACTAATTTAAAACCATACTTGAAGCTCTTCCAACCTATTCAGTAGCACAAACAATCCAATATCTAAACCTATTCCATTCCAGCAAATCGCTGCAAAGTCACGAGAGCACAGATATTTAATAGCCCCATAAACAAGTGCAAGTGGTCAGAGCACTACCCCACTGTTTATACTGCTAGGAATAATGGCTGCTCGTTCAGATTGTCTTTTATTTTTAAAATAACCCCTTTTTGAAAGGAAAGGGTGCTCGGGGACCCGTCGAGTCGAGTGCACAGTTTGATATTGAATTTGGAATAGAATAATTGAGCTGTTTTGGAAATCGTCTTCCTTGTTTTTATAATCATTATATAATCATAAAGTATTTGTACATCATACTATCTTATGAATTATCTTATCTTCTATATGCTGAAGGTGGATGTGAAAAACGCCTTCAATGCTGTGGACAGGGGAACCCTCCTTAAACAAATTAAAGACCAAATTCCTTTTTGTTACAAATTTTTATGGCAATGTTACAGTTCACCGACAAAATTAATGTATAAAAATAACCATTTGTTTTCAGCAGTTGGATGCCAACAAGGTGATCCTCTTGGACCAGCCATCTTTAGTCTCGCCATTCATCCCATCATTAAAAATCTGAATTCAAAATTTAACGTATGGTACCTCGATGATGGTACCTTAGGCGGTGAAGCGAACACAGTCTTAGGTGATTTAACTACCCTCATCACAGAGCTTCAGAAAATTGGTTTGGAACTAAATTTCTCAAAATGTGAACTTTTTATACCAGATTTGTTTGATCATGATACAAAAAATTCAATCATTCCTCAATTTAATCATTTGGCTCCAAATTTAAAAATTATAAACAAAAGTTCGCTTCAACTCCTAGGGTCACCAATTTTTGAGGATTCTTTTTCTACTTTCATTCAAGATCAAATTCAAAATTTTAGCCAATGTTCAGACCGCTTACAAAAAATTCCTACTCATATGGCTTACTATATTATTCGGCATTGTCTATTTGTTCCAAAATTTACTTATGTGCTACGCAGCTGCCCTCTGTGGCAACATCAAAATATTCTGGTAAATTTAGATAATATTATTCAACATACGCTCACCTCTATTATAAACATCAATTTGGATGATCGTTCATGGACCCAGGCTTCTTTACCAATCAGGTTTGGAGGCCTTGGGATCCGCAAAATTTCAAGTGTATCTCTACTAGCATTTCTTTCCTCAGTTCACAGTGTGCGAGACCTCATCGGAAGTATTCTAAATCCGTCACTAGGTGACTTTGAGGTTTCGTTCCTGTCTGAGGCCAGAAATGCTTGGGTGATGGCTAGTTCAAGCACAGAATTACCTTTGTCCACACATTCACAAAGACTGTGGGACGAGCCGCTGAGTAGACTGTCATATACGTCTCTTTTACAGTCATCTGACAGTACTGCTGAGCGAGCTCGTCTCTTAGCAGTAGCTAAATGGGAGTCAGGGCACTGGCCCTAAATGCCTTTCATCAACCAATACGGGCACATTATTGGATAACTCAACATTTCGGTTGTGCACTTGCCTAAGATTGGGTACTATATGTAATGTCCCTCATCGCTGCTCCTGCGGGGACAATGTGGATGAGCTTGGTCACCATGGCCTATCGTGCAGTAGGAGTGCTGGGAGGCTTTCGCGTCATGCGGCACTCAATGACTTAATCCGTCGGGCTCTTGTCACCGTTGGTGTACCGGCAGTTTTAGAACCAAATGGCCTGGTGCGCGACGATGGCAATAGACCAGATGGAATGTCATTGGTGCCGTGGAAGATGGGAAGGCCGTTGGTGTGGGATGCTACGTGCGTCGACACCCTTGCGCCTTCCCATCTTACAGACACGTCTGTAGCTGCCGGCGCTGCGGCTGCACAACAAGAGTGCCTCAAGCGTCGCAAATATGCTGGTCTACAGAGGACCAACATATTTTTGGCATTTGGGGTAGAAACTCTAGGGCCTTGGGGACCGGAGGCTCATCTTCTGTTCAAAGAGGTCTCCTATCGACTCATTCAGGCCTCTCATGACAAGAAGGCTGGCACGTATTTTGCACAAAGAATTAGCATTGCTATTCAGCGTGGCAATGCGGCCAGCCTTCTTGGCACGCTACCGCTAGGCAGCGATTTGGGACAATTTTTTTACTTATAAGTAGTTAGGTAGTAAGAAGTTTTTATTTTTATTTTTTTTATGTACATAGTTAATGTTAGTTTAGTTTAGATTATATAGTTTTAATTTGTATGTATATATATTTTATTTTAAGTAAGTTAATATATGTTAATGTTGCTAAAAAAAAAAAAAATAGAAATACAAGCTATCTTATTAATATACTTCTCATCGGAAAAATCGAAACACTTTCGTTTTTATGGATATACATATTCGTAAATATACACATTTTTCTGATAAATCCTTACAAAACATTAACTTGCGAGGTGTTTCTATATAATTGATGAGAAGTGTAGTATTAAAATAAATGCGAAAGTTTGTGAGTATGTATCGATATATGAATGTTTGTTACTGTTTCACGTAAAAACTACTGAACGGATTTAGATGAAACTTGGCACATAGATAGATCTGGAATAACATATTTGGTACTTTTTTATCTTAAGAAAACGCGGGGTGGAAGTTAGTAGGTATATAAATTATGGAGTAATAGCACAGAATAATAGTAATAGTTTCACCCGCGTTCACGAAATTATTTCGAATACATTTTATCGCATTGGAAATACTCAATATACTCATATCATCAATTTTTACTCTGGGAACAATTATAAAATTATACGGATTATTTTCATTCATCATTTTTCTTTCCAAATTACATTTAAAAATATTTATGTAATCTCCTTTCAAAACCTTAGTAGATTTTTATTTTGAAAACATTATATTTAGATTTTTTTATTTTTTTATACATTACATACATACTGGTCAAACAATTATGACCCTCCTTGTTTGGCTTCGCCACAGTCGAGTAATAATCACGCATGTCATTTAACGCTAAATGCACTTCGCAACACTTATGCCTGTGCCCTGGTGCACTAACGAGGGCTCAGTTTATTTCACATGACATTTTACGCGTTAATTAAAGTTTTCAGTGCCCCTACTGGAGTTACGCTCCGCCACTAGGGAAGCGTAATTCAGTTTAGAGTTGCATTTTTCGTGAGAGTAAATTTACTGTTGTTTTTAAAATTAGCAGGTGAAGTTTTTGAAATTATTATTTTATGTGTTTTCATGTCACTTAGGGTCAGTTGCATATGCACGGTCATAGTAAGGTTTTTTTTTTTTTTTTACTATGTATAGGCCTGTGGTTGACCACAATCTCACCGTGGTCAATGATGATGTGGCCGATGATGGTAAGCACACAAAGCCTAGAAGGGAACTGGCTCTCAAGTGCAGCTGTCGGAACACACCGAAAGGTGCTTGGCGACAGAATTTCAACTTGAGGGTGGTAGCCAGCCAGGCGGGTACTACAAAGTACCCTACCATCGTGCTATGGTTTCCTCACGATGTTTTCCTTCACCGAAAGCTCAAGCTCATTGTAGGATTCGAACCCGGGACCTTCGTCTCGGTATCCGACGTCACTACCACTGAGCTATCATCGCCTTAAAGTTAAATCGCCTTAATAGTTAGGTTACGGTTATAGTTAACTGTAACCGCCGAAACTAAAATTTTTACCGTAACCATAACCGACTGAAGGAGCTCGATCATCGTCAAAGTCAACCCTACGGTCAAAGCATGGTAATTGCTATAGTTAGGTTAAAGTTAACTTTAACAATTAATAGATCCTACTTTACTAATAGGTACTTTTAGTAATATATCTTGTATACGATATTATGACATCTCATTAGTGAATTAGGTACGACAGTTTTAAGCGCCTATACCTAAGGGTGATAATTTAATTTATTTTCTCTGTATATACCTACCTATAGGTAATATGCACGGTGGTAGGGTACTTTGTAGTAAGAATCCGAAAAGGGACTAAAAAGACGCTTTTTGGTCTATAAATCAACTCATACAAGTATTTAAAAAAGCGGCCAAGTGCGAGCCTGACTCGCGCACTGAAGTTTCCGTATCTATTTCCTTACTTTAAATACCATAGACTTCTTATAGGTTTTCCTGTAATTTATCTATACGCTATGAACTATTTTCATTTTTTTTTTATTGTTGGTAGTTCACAAAACTTTTTTTTTTATAATTTACTTACCCCCAAAAGTAGCCCCCAATGTTTAAAATTCATTTGTTTACGAACACAAACACGTCCGTGTTTGGGTCAACGACTTACATAAACCAAATTTCAACTCAATCGGTTCAGTAGTTTCAGAGCGAATTGGCTGTGACAGACGGACGGACACATGAGGGATCCTATAATGGTTCCCTTTTTTTCTTTTGAGGTACAGAACCCTAAAATAATCTTACGTTATGGCAATACAGATTACGTTATACAAATCAAAATACAAAGCCTCCACAAACTATCAACTGTTTAGTTATTCACAAACTTTGGGCTATTTAAAATAAAAAGTGGTGCTCACGGGACGTATAACAATGAACTTGTTACCCCGCGCAGGCTATTCCCGGATTACTTTTCGAATAATCGTAAATTTTCACATGGAAAATTGGGCCTTTTGAATAATATCTCGACAACTTCGAAGATTATATTAGAATTTTTTACAAATCTATTCTCTCTTGAATTATTTATGAAAATCATCAAATATGTTGTACCTTTAATGCTTTTCATGATTTTTAATTACCATTAGAACCACTAAGAGTAGATCATTTGATGCTGTGAAACTATAGGTATATTTGATTCAAAATTCCTTATAAACTATCGTTTTTACATTTACTAAAAAGTAGCTGATTTGATATGTCACTCAACTACCCTCCTAGGATTCCAACATATACATAATTTACACAAATGAAATGTACACCATATTAAAAGTTTAACTCAAAATTAATAGCTTAAAGCGTTATTTTAGCAAAGCGTTAATATTTTAAAACTTCAGTGGGCAATTAGTGGGGTTTCCGCTAGTTGGTAATTCAACCGGAATGATACTACTGTGTGTGTGAACAACTGCGGATGAGACTTAGTCATAAGCGAGAGCAGGAGCGGAAGCGAGCGGATGACAAGAATATGTCACCGTGTCATTGTGAGCGCCGTCAGTTCACAAAATATCACGCGAAATTGCAAACTGGCGATAAAATGTGAACGCACCATACCGCTCACAATATAACGTTTTAATTTACGATAGTTCACAATTCATCCACGTCAAACCGTCAAAATGTGAATGGACTTGCATTTACTAACAGGGTTCACAATCTGTTCGTTTTATCAGTTGTAATCGTGAATCGTCCCTGATTGGTCGGTCTCGGAGTCAAGCAAAGTAAATGCACATTTGAGATCAAGTAAATTGAACTGGCTCTCAAGTGCAGCTATCGGAACACATCGGATAGTTCTTGGCGATAGATTTTCAACTTGAGGGTGGTAGCCAGTTAGGCAGTACGACAAAGTACCCTACCACCGTGCTATGGTTTCCTCACGATGTTTTCCTTCACCCAAAGCTCAAACAAATTATAGATTTCGAACCCGCGACCATCGTCTCGGTATTCGACGTCACTACCCCTGGTAAGATAAAATTCAGTACCTACATTTTTATTTTTTTTTGATAAATAAAACCAAACAGGATCGTATTTTTTCTGTCAACTAAACTTATGGTTACAAAGCTTTACAAAGCAATATTTATTTTTTATTTCTTATGTTAATTCCCTCATAAACCCTTCTAGTAATATGAAATTAAAACTTATACGTTCATTTTGCTTACAAATTCTGGTCACGAAAACTGTTAAGTATAAAATATTATCAAAATAAAAGCCGAGCAAGCTAGAAAAACGTTTCGGCTTTAGCGGTCATTCACAGTCTGTGAGGGAAGATATTTTTATAATAATTGCTTCAAATATTCTATTAAAAACAATAAATAGCTATTATGAAAGAATTTTAATATTGAACGTGTTATAAATATATTTGATAATAAAACAAAACTGGGAAATACATGATGTTTTTTTTGTAATGAAGAGAAAGTTGAAAAGACAGCGGCAATATCTACATCTATAACTATGCTAATAAAAAAGCGGACGAGATTGTTTGTTTGAACGCGTTAATCTCCGGAGATACTAGGTTCGATTTGAAAAATTGTTTCACTAATAGGAAGCTACATTATCTCCAAAGGCTACAAAGCTACTTTTTATCCCGAGACCGCGAGTGAAACCGCGGAGACAGCTAGTATATCAATGCATAGCTCAAATCATTGGACGGATAGGCCTGAAGTTTGACATATAAATTTCGATAAGAAAGGATTAAAATTATTATTTTTGAGGGTCGTGAGTGAAGGAGCGGGAAAAAGCTAGTTGTTACAATTTGATTTCTTTAGTCATCATTCCTATTCATCACTAACCACAGCTTATAACACGACCGCTAATCGCTAGCTCTTCAATAATAAATCATCTCGCATAAAACACGCATTAAAAGGGCAACATCATCTGCAATGCAGATAAATGTCATATTTCGTATTTAATTTAATTAACGCGCCCCGTTTATTACCGCTACTAGTGGAACCCCTTAATTTTAATACTTTTAATATGAACATGAGCCTCTAACCGACAGTAACTGATGGACTAATGAGCTTCACATGTAAGTAAGGTAAGATTTTAGGAGCATTTTTTTATTCGCTATTTTCACCTAGTTCAATAAGGAGCTCTAGTACAAAAAAAAAATAAGTATCGAATCGTAAAAGTAAGTGAAGTTTGAATCTGAAATCATCATGTCATCCGAAAAACGAAACGAGAAGTATGAAATTATTTTCGTGACTACACTGCTGGAGCTATCGACATATCGAAATGTTTTCATAAAAAAAAACCATTTAAATTTTCTAACATATCAATAAACGTAGTCGTGTTTATTAAATTTTATTATTTTTAAGTAACATAATAGTTCCTATTTCACAAGAATACGTATATGTAGACATTGTCATCAGTTCATAAACTTGAGTATATTACCTACTACATTTGGCGCGTTCAAGGGCCATAAGTCAGCCCACATAATGTACCTAGCTATAAAACACTACCCGCATTCTGAATGCACCAGATTAATCAACGTACAGGTCGACCACACTCCGAGTGATCATATGATTTCATATAAACAATTTCACTCCTAGGTTACCCATGATCCTGGGATAAAAAGTAGCATAAAGCATTTTGGGATAATGTAGCGTACCCTACTATTTTTGAAAGAATATTGCGAATTACCTCCTGAGATTACCTCCTACATTTGAACATACAAACTTTATCTCTTTTCAATAATAGATGTAGAAAAATAATAGGAAAAATCCATTAATTTAATTCTAGGTACAAAATCGTTTTTCCTGTACCACGAACCTTTAGACTTCAACAAATGACGAGGTTTTTAAAGTCTATATTTATATTTTCATTGTATAGGAATAAATGTCAATTATCGGTTTTCCTAGATTAAATTCGCCTATTTACATGTTTTTGTGCTAACACCAAGGAGAATTTATTTATTTACTATATTGGTACATCAACAGCTTATAGCCAGAACAGTAGGTATATACACTATCTTACATGTCATAATTTAGTTGTCTCCCAGGTGGGAGACAACTAAATTCATAACAATTTTTAAGCAAAAATTATACTTAAAAGACTACGGATTAAATTTGAATTTAATTATACTAGAATTAAATGAACTTTATAATTATAAAAACTATAATTAGAATCACAGCCTTAGTATAATTTTAAACAATAAAATAAATAGCTCTAACGTTAGCCAATGCAGCCTCAGATTGCTGTCTATTCTATGAAAATAGATGAAAACGCTTTTGTAATATCAAAGTTCCTTTGTTTCTCCTCGTAAGGAATAAATGGCATAAATTATGCAGGTAGTTATTATCTACCGTTGGATGATATGAGTTCATAATATGATAGATGTCTCTATATTATGATGTTTTAGGAGGTATTATTTAGGTGTGTGCAGAAACCTATCTTATGATTATACTGATAAAGCTCGTTTACAGCTGAAATTATATATTATATTTTTTGTAATTGATAATATTATTTTAATTGGGATTCCTACGTTGATAATTGTATTTAACAAATTTATAAACTGACCTTTCTTGTCTAGCCTTAGTACATAAAGCTGGGTGTCAAGTAAAATAATTTCAAATTTATATATATTAAAACGATAAAAAAGCGACTGATATAATTCCATAAATATTGCACATGACTAACAACAACAAAAAACCATTCAGTATTTAAAAAAGAAATTTGGAGCATCTACTAGCGCCAAATAAGAAGAATAAGTCTCCACTACGACCGACCGGCGGGAAAGAAGCCGATGAAAGAATCCTGTCGACGAAGAACACTACGATTGAACTGTCTACATATAAAGTCTTAAATAAAAAAAACGTATTAAATTTATTATCTATATATATACGCATATTGAATAAAATCAATCATTGAAAGGAGCGGCGATAATATCATCCAGTTTTCGTCAGTTCAGTCGTCCAACAGAAATCCAAAGGGAATAATATAAAAGCACCAACTCCTAATCACAATAAAACCTGACGTATCTCATTGTCGACTTGCAATAGCAAGTGGGAAGCACGTCCTCGCATCCAGGTTGTCACGCCAACACGCCACGTGCGGCCTTCACGTCACGTGACGCGTAACACGTCCTGATCGGGTACCTGTCGGCTGCCGGGTATTTACGACCCAATGTCACGTTACAAGGGTTGATTGTCGCCATTATGGGAGTATGAGGAAAGGTTGTGGGTGCTATGAATAGAAAATAGTGTGATTTAAGTTTGAGAAATCAAGAGACATTAAAAAAAAATTGTTTAGAGTAAAATGGTCGAAAACTTGAATATGACCAATACAAAGACAAAACAAGTTTCGTTTTAATATTTATCATCATCATCAGCCGAATGACGTCCACTGCTGGCCAAAGGCCTCCCCTAAGGATCTCCACGATGGCCAGTCTTGCGCTACCCACATCCAGCGGTTTCCCGTTTGTGGAGTCCTACCCATGCTGCGTCTTCCGGTTCGTAGTTGCCACTCAAGAAGAAGAACTTTCGAAGAACTCTAGAAGCTTTCTACTCCAACAGCTGCTGGTTCTACGAGTGATGTACCCCGCCCACTGTCAGTTCAGGCAATTCTTCGGGCTATGTCGGTTACTTTGATTCGCCTGGGGATCTCATCATTTCTGATTCGATCTCGCAGGGTTTTTTTTTGTGGTCAGTCATGAGAGTGTTGACACAATGCTTAGAAGGGAACTGGCTCTCAAGTGTAGATGTCGCAACACGCCAGCAAGTGCATGATGGTGAAGGTGCACGCCAGGCGGGTACCACAAAGAATCCTATACCTGACTGACGTACTTTTTAAACTCTCGCGAACACAATTCATGTTTATAGTAATGTAACGGGTCTATTCGCGCATAGAATATTATCAAAATATAATTTTGACTAACCTCGACGTTTCGATCAAGTTGCATCGTGGTCACGAGTGGACTGGAACAGCGGGTCAACATCTTGCTTGGCGAGAGTTGGTTAGTCAACATTATATTTTGATAATATTCTATGCGGAATAGACCCGTTACATTGCTTAGAGCCTTCTCTAAATTCTAAATCTTTAGCTACATTACAGTCATGATTACTACTTGGGTAGGTACTTACCTTAAGTTTATGCTCAAACACGTTTCTATTAAAATTAAATAAAACTAGGTTAAAATAATTTTAACGCACGACTTGCCAAATCGAATTGAGCAAATAAAATTAATTTACATCAATAAATAGCAATTTGAAACATGAAGAACATCAAAAATCCCATAAAATTTTATAATTCAGCTCGCCCATAAACGGTACGAGCGCAGTTCCTCTGACCTCCCATAAATCTATGCCGAAAGGAATGCCAAACAAGTATTGGAAACATTTTTTTCACCGATGCTAATCAATTTTCCGTAAATAGCAACGTTCTTTCATATTAGGGTGAGTTTATACTGTTTGTGAATGCCTTTTAAGGCAGAAGTAGTGTATTTTAATGATACCAATTTTGAATCTATTACATACTTTCCTAATTATAAATTAAACAAGCTATATAAATTAAAATACCTTTTTAAACTTATGTGTTCTGAGGTATCGTTTGACTTGATGTCCACAGCTACCTTCAACCGTTGCTCAACTCGCCATCAACGGGAATACATCATCATTAAAATGCACTAGAAGGTGCTTTAAATAAGTCATGTATAATAATGTTTTTTTTACGTTCCATCTTTCCCATTCACATTATTGCTATGATGTTAACACGGGGCATGAAAAGTACATTGCCTTAAATGCCTCATAAGGCGACCTCATACAGTGTATACCCAACTTTAGGTGTACGTAACTCAGGCACGAGTATTAGGGCAGACATACATCAATTCCCGATAAAAGATCGCTTATCTTCGGCAGCGGTCGAGCCGCGTCCGCCAGCCCGTCTCGTTCGTATGCCGGCCGCGAGTCGCGCGGCAATCTTCCGGACGCGCCAAATGAAACCGTTCACGTCCGGTAGTATAGGGTTGACACTTGTTATTTTTTAAGTTATAATTACATTGCAGTTAATTAATTAAAACATACAAAAGCTTGAAACCTAAGCATCACTACTTAGAATATAGCAAAACCTACGTCAAAAGGTTATCAGTATTGGCGGGATGTATACATTTTCAATCCAAATTTTCAAATCTATGAAAAGTTTGAAATTTTTTTTCGTGATTTCATAGATTTTTAGAGATTTTACAATAATAAACAAACAATAAATAAGCATTAATCACTGTAATATTTGAACTATCATCGACACACAAGTACACATTTTACACTTAAAAAAACATAACTAGCGACAATCGATTGCAGTAAAAACATAACGTGACAACCCTACCGTAATCTGTAATCCCTCCATTCGTCTAGATACCACCCCTGATCGAAAGGTGTACCTTAATCGCTCAATCGAAATTTATTTGTTTGTTTCTTGGAGATAAAACAAATTGTACCGATTGGTGCGCTGATTCTATGTAAGCAAGGGATTCTGCTTCTGCTCATTTGCGATGCAAATCTGTTTTCAATTGGACGAGGGAGATCTGAGGGGGATCTTTACTTGCTTGATATAGGAATGGTAGGGGATTCAATATTACATCTTTTAATATGGTTACGACACTATTATGGGTGATCCTTCTTTAACATGATTGTATTATTTACTATCTATTAAAAACTGACTAAGTATCGTGGAGATCCTTAGGGGAGGCCTTTGTCCAGCTGTGGACGTCTTTTGGCTGACATGATGATCATGATGATGATGATGATGATACACTAACATTTACAATCTTTTTGCTTGATGACATCTCATTTTATGTCACTTGTTTATAAACTAGCTGTGAACGCGAGTGAAGCCGCGGGGAACAGCTAGTGAATTATAATATAGTAAGTAAGAAGGACTAAGATACAACTACTGAACGGATTTTGATGAAACTTAACACGAAGATAAAACAATATCCTAAAATGACATATTATGTATAAAATACATAATATCTTAGAAAAATATAAGATCCTCTAGATTGCGAGTGAAACCACGGTCGGATACTAGTTATAAATGTCATTGAAAAGGTATCTAAAGCATTATCTGTAGTTTTGCAAGCGAGGCCTAAAACCGGAAACGTTTAACATTAATTACCGCAGCGCAATCCGAATTCTGTAATAGTACTCTGGAGACATACTGAAAGATTGTTCAGCGAACTAGCTGAGCTTGTGTGACGCATGGAATGGAACATGAGAGAGTGAATAAAATAGGTTATCTAATATAAGGAAAGCTGAAGGGGAGAGAGAGAAAGGAATTAAGGTAATGGTTTCCTGACATATCAAATCAGCTACATTTTAATAAATGTCAAAACGATAGTTTATATGGAATTTTGTATGAAATACTACATACACTATGACGTCATAGTTTTACAGCATCAAATAATATACTCTTAGTGATGTAACTCTTAGCAACATATTTGATGTTTCCACGTGTTTTAGATGTTTTATGAATTTTGGTCATGTGTTTGGTCATTTATTTTTGACACTGTCAACTAACCTATTGGTTATATTTAAGAAAAACATAACTAATACTGTAATAGCTAAAGACGAAGTAAATAAATAAGTTGATGAGAAGTAGAGAAGTGCCTGTGAGATAAGCTCTTAATCAGAGCTTAAACTGTATAAATTAGTTTTGAGGTTGAAGAGATCAGCATTTTACCAAAGAATACTAACTATTATAACGTAAAGAAGTGGCAGTCACACCGCCTCGTGAATACCTACATCGCAAGTATAATCGCCCATCAACCTGAGTTCATCTCTGACAACTGACAATTCGTGGCAAGTTCACTTGTTTGAAGTGTAAATCGCTAGATGCGGGTAGCGCAATACCGGCCATCGTGGAGAACCTTAGGGGTTTGTCCAGCAATGGACGACGCCCAAGGTTCTTTTGGCATCATGAAGTGCCTAAGAGACGATATAATGAAAAAAGCTCGATGTAATGTTCAGCATCGTTTCATCTCGTGAGTTGTCTGCACAAGCCGTTGCCAATGCGGAGCTAGCTGCATCCAAAATTTATGGCACACATTTACTTCACATACTTTACACGTTGCTCTCTTAACGGGACACTACATTACGGGTTCACAATGTCCCCGGACCCCCCCCCCCCTTACTGAATGCGTGTTGCACCGGTAATTGGGTTTTTAATACCGTTGTTACTACGCGAAGGTAATGAGCCCTTTATTTTATTTGCTAGACAACGACGCGTGAAATAAAATTGCGGATTGTGTGTAGCTGTTTTATTATCAGAATAAATAAATCTTATATTTATTCTTTTTCTGTTTTTTTTTTTTATTTGTCTGTTTTGTTTTTTAGTTATGTGTGTGATACTGTCTTATAGGTATTTGTTATGATGTCATACCTCTCCTCTACACCCTTGCTATAGTATCGCACGTTAAATCGTGACTAAATACTACACATTGTCCTCCTTGGAGTCGCTTTGGGCCCCCGCCCTAACCTATCCTTATGCTATTTTTTGTTTAAAAATCCTACTAATTTTAGTAAATCTATTTGTTACCTCTAAAGTTTCAACAGCATATCATAGCATGTAATAGTCAAGGAATTTGGCAAATATTAATGCTATCTTTACTAAGTAAATACCAGGCATGACTTGTTTAATATAAACAAATATGCTTAAGTTATACGTTTTCTTATAAATATATATTATCGTAACCAAATTAACCAGCCAATTTAAATTAATTGGCAAAGAAACCTTACTTACTTAAGAAATGAAGCCAGAAAATTAAGACAAAGAGTATAGGTACTTAATTAAAAATTAAACAAAAGGGTAACATGACGAAGGGTAAAGTGACGTGACGAAGGTTGTATGTTCGAATCATACATTACGCTTGAGATTCGGTAGAGATTAACTACGATAACATGGCGTGCCCCTCCAAAATTCAAAACGTTTAAAAGTATTTACAGACTTACAACGCATGTGTGCGTACTAATACGAAATACAAGGATTTGTTGCTCGACTAGCGGTGTCATTAATCGCCCATTAAAATTAGTAATTGCTCATTATTTTTAGTAAGGCGCTGCACTGACGTACTCTATGCCTAGATAATTAGTTGACCAACAAATCTGGTAAATAAATGAGATACTGAAGACGCGGCCTGCTACTGAACGAATACTTACAAACTCTTTCGTAAGGAATGTGACTATACACATTGAAACAGTAATTTGGAGGGGCGCGCCATGTTAGCGTAGTTTATCTCTAGGATACTCTGTGTTACCCGCTAGCTGCACCAATTTCCGGCTGTTTGCGCTTGACAGCTTTGTAAATATCAATAAATCATTAAGAACCTACCTGATATTGCTAATATCCTGTTTATGTGAAAGGTGGCTGATGGCTGATCAGCTACAAAAAAAATCAAGGTTGAGCAAAGCATATTTTTATTCAAAGAGCAGCTCGAGCAGTAAGTTTTGGCAGGTAATCTCCGGAGCTACTGGCCCGATTCTAAAAATTATTTCACTACTAGGAAGCTATATTGTCGCTCGTAGAACCAACGGCTGCTGGGGCAGAAAGGTTATCGAGTGTCGACCACGAACCGGAAGACGCAGCATGGGCAGGCCCCCCACAAAGTGGACAAATGATCTTGTGAGGGTCGGGGGAAACCGCTGGATGCGGGTAACGCAAGACCGGCCATCGTGGAGATCCTTGGAGGCCTTTGTCCAGAAGTGGACTTCTTTCGGCTGACATGATGATGATGACTAAGAAGCTATGTTATCCAATGCCAAGATCGCGTATAAAACCACGGAAAACAGCTAGTTACTCATAAAAATCCAAAAACTATGCAGAGAAAAGGCCATGTGCAAGATGAATAGTCGCGCAAGCTACGGAATACAAACACATACAATATGTAGACCAAAGACAAAAGCTGTCATAAAGCTTGTCGAGCAAGCGAGACTCGTATTGTTTTCTTCATAATAATAACAGTATTATAAGTTTATTGTACTCTATGATTTATATTTACACAGCGTAGACGTTAGTTAAGTGATCTTAATGGGCTTTTAATGGAACAATAGGTTTGGTAAAGTTGTTAGAGTTTTTAACTATATAGGCTGAAAATTGTTGAAAATTATTGGTACTAAGTCGTCTTCCTCCTTTATTTACGTGAAACGGTTTAAAGCATGTCTTGTTATAATACCTACTAATCATGCATTTTGGAATAGACTGGATCGAGTCGCCCCATGTTAAAAATTTAGCATTTTTGTGTCCTGAATGCGACTTATTACGCGAATGTCAAAAATCAGCAACATTTTGGTGTGTATGTGTGTCCATGAAGCTTATATTTACAAGAAAACCGACATCATTGGGTAGCGTCGTTCGAATGTTTGAAGTCAGTCTGTCCATAAGTTTTTTCTAAGTCGATGCCTACAGTTCGCGTCACGTAAAAAGAACGCTGGCAGTAGGCTGCGCATTTGGCGATTAATCGGTCTATTTGATGGTATGAGGTCCGGTATACCTACCAATAATCAATATACGAGACCCAAAGAGCCAAAGGCTAGTTCTAAAATAAAATAATAAGCCTAATTCGTGCGCGAGTGTAGACAAGCGCAAACACACCTCTTCCACTTTCTTCCATCGTTCTTTTTACATGACACGACCTATACTAATATTATAATAATGTTTCTTACTCTTTCTTTCACGTAAAAACTATTGAACGAATTTAGATGAAACTTAAAACATAGATAGATCAGACCTATATAGGGTCTGATCTATCTGGCTACTTTTTATCAATGGAAAACATAAGATCCCTCGGGAACGCGGTCGTAAACGCGTGGCGGAAGCTAGTTTAAATTCGAAATTAATAAATGTAAATAATTTTTAATTTAGAAAAAACTCTGAATACACGAAGCTAGATCCTTCAGGAGCCCGGGTGAAAAAATTTTCACTACATCACCAGGCAATAAAAAGTCCATCATACGTAAAAAAACTTTCTATTTTTGCCCCGTCACTACACCAAATAGCACTACGAGGGGACCAATATCACGCCCTAAATATTCAGAAGTTAATTCACCGTTAGCCTAGCTCAAAGTGTAGGGATTGTCTGTCAGTAGTCACCAGTCAGCAGTCAGCGGTCAGTTTTCATTTGTCACCGCTGCCAAGCGGTCGCCACAGGATGGGTCGAAGTGGAGCTAGGGTTGGCACCTCTGTAACTAAAAATCCGGATTTTGTTCTTGAAATCCGGATTTGGAAATGTGTACTTGTAATAATGGCAAAGTCAATTGATAGGGTTCCGTACCAAAAAATTTAAAACTAATTTAAGATTTATAGTGTCTGTTCGTCTCGAAAATTAATTACCTACTGTAAAAACTTTATTGGAATAATGTCATTATCTTCATGACGTGCATATAATATATTACTTGTAAATAAAAAAAAACAAAGCGACAGGTAAAACTCAGTTCAGATCTTCCTTCTTTATGGTTTAAAAAGCGGACTGAATAAAAAAAAACTACTCAGATGCCCACCAAACTAGAATAATTTCGGAGAATCCGGACGGATGGCAGCCCTCGTTGGGCCGGGTGACACAGCGACTGTTAATTACTGAATACTTTATTGAGGACCCGTGTTCCTAACTTTGTTTTGTCTTTGTGATATTTAGGTATAGTATGACACAACTTAGATGAAGCATCGGCAACATTCGTAAAATCGATCGTTCCCGAAAAGAGTGCGCCTACAACATTACTCATGAGTTAAAAAATGATCGGCGAAAATGATCTTGTTGAACGTTGAATGGCGCATTAATGAATGATTTGTATTAGTTGTGTAAATCGGAAGTGAAGTGTACGAAAACAATTTTCCGATGCTACATCTAAGTTGTGTCATACTGTACGTTACTACTTTGATTGATGTGCACAATGTTCTTTTTGACTTTTTGGCGGGAACTTGCGAAGTGACGTTGCGTTTTCATTTTATTTTCATAAAATAGTGTATTTTTTTTAATATTATCGGTGGTATTTTGTCCAATAAACATCAATACAAGTGCACCAGTAAAGTGAAATGAAATGATTACGTGTATAGTGGCTTTTCAAGTTGTCTCAAGAAGTCCATGAAAAGTTTTAGTAGAACGGCTACTATTGTACTAAAACCTAACTAAACTGACTGACTATGACTCGAAGAAGATTTAACATGACTTGAACTTTGAAACTTGACGATTGACGAGAATTTAATACATGAAGAATATAAAAATACCTACATTGCTCAACTTGACACTGGCAAAATACAAGAAGTGTGATGCCAAAATAAAAAAAAAATGTTCTTTTTTTGAATAAATCTTTTTTAAAGTTGACAGTCTTTTTTACTTTTATTGGAGCTCTATGTACAGATATGGTAATGATAAAAAAAAACGTTTTTTGCTGTTCTCGTTCTTAGCCTACATCATAGAATGTATAATTGTGTTAATCTTCTTTTTTTACACGGATAATACACCTTCTAAAAATAAGTAATATCCTTTAATGGGTACACAAAATACATCAGGCCAGCACTATTTAAAAAAAAAGAAATTTTGTAATGTGACCAGCCGGCAGAGTTATAAACCATTTTTTATTTATTTATAAAATTTTCCATATTTTATTGTAAATAATTCGATAGAGTTTAGTTTTAATTTATTAATTAGACTAGACATGTACATAATTACGTAAAAAATAATTCTCCAAAAAAGTTTATTATGACCTTAATAACCAAGCTTAATAATTACAACATTACAAACATGACAAATCAAAGTCCTACGAATCTTTTCATACATTCTCATGACAAACCCATCCTCTAAGGACTGAATTTTGTTGGTAAGCATTTCAACTGTTGACAAAGGCAAGCCACTCGGCGTTGGTCAACAGACCCTGTTGACACGACGGTGTCACGCCAACTTGACACGTGTCCGGTTCACCGAGCACAACCCTACGTTATTGCTACCACGCAAAAAAGGACTGGCACCATGTATTGTATCAATTGTATGTAACTGAAATTCGAATTTCATTTTTTTTTCTTCTTGGCATCACACTTAGTGTATTTTGCCAGTGTCATGTTGAGGAATGTAGTTATTTTTATATTCTTCATGTATTCAATTCTTGTCAATCGTCAATCGTCAAGTTTCAAAGTTCAAGTCATGTTAATTCTTCTTCAAGTCATAGTCAGTCAGTCTAAGTTAGGTTTTAGTACAATGGTAGTCGTTCTACTAAAACTTTTCATGGACTTCTTGAGACAACTTGAAAAGCCACTATACACGTAATCATTTCATTTCACTTCACTGGTGCACTTGTATTGATCTTTATTGGACAAAATACCACCGATAATATTCAATAAAACTCAAAAAATACACGATTTTGTGAAAATAAAACGAAAACGCAACGTCACTTCGCAAGTTCCCGCCAAAAAGTCCTCGAATTTCAATTAGTTATGTTCAAAACGTTCGATATTTAATTTCCATTCCATGCTGTGATTGGCATGCGCGCTAATCATACGTTACAAAGCAGGCTAAACAATACATTGTAATCCGTAACTGTTTAATTTTGCTGAGCCGAATTCATGTCATCATAGTTACATTTGAATTGTGCCATCAATTCGCTAAAATTACATTTAAGCTAAAATAGGAAAATCCGGTTTTAGTTGACATTAATCGTCACTTAAACTGAATGGGTTGAAATCCATTGTGATTATTTGCTTGAAAATACATAAAAAAGTAGTTTTTCAAATTTTATTCTACAGTTGAAATACTTACTAAGGACATAGGTAATAAGGGGTAATTTAGGTAGGTGACAGTTTCCGTATGTATGCCGTCTGTTACCGACCTTGATTGGTATGATCTAATTGACACCCGTGCGTGAAGCATCCACAAAAAAAGAGGCCTTGCTGAGTTTCTACCCGGAGTCTTCTCAGATCTTGGTAGAGTATTTAAAAAAAATATATTTTCTATTGACTTTCTTAAGTGACTTAACAGAGCTTAAACTGAATAAATTCGTTTTAAGTTTGAGTTTGAATTTGGGGTTGCATTTCTCAAAAGCATATTTTTAATGCTCTTATACTTTTTTTATCAAATCAATAGGCTAGATGACAGTGTCAAAAATAAATGACTAAACACTAACCAATGCATAAAACATCTGAAAACACGCGGAAAGATCAAATGTGTTGTACATTTAATGCTTTCTATGATTTTTAATTACCAGTAGAACCACTAAGAGTAGATCATTTGATGCTGTGAAACGATGACGTCATAGCTTAGTATTTCATACAATTTTCCATGTAACCGATCGTTTTGACATTTATTAAAAAGTAGCTGATTTGATAAAACAGTCATCTACCCTATTCAGCCAACCAAACTGAAACCAAAAAAGTGGCTTCTCATTTTAAAATTCGAATTCTACAGTTCAAATTTCCTACAAACTGCAGTGGGGTATTTATAATAATAAATCTTTGGGTGTATGACAGGGCGGTCGACCGGCTTGCACCTGTGCCGGGTCGAATCTGTTGACATGTCCTAATACACCATGTCCGGGCTTGTTGTAATTTCTGCTAACAACGGATTTGCTTTGAGAGACAATGTTGTCCCTTGGTCTATTCGAGAAGGCCTAATTTGATCAGAGGGATGACTGCGCATTGTGTTGTCCTCAAATCCGTGGAGTAGTAAAAATATTTTCTGTTTAAATAACGTTGTCTCTGAATGCATTTTTTTTTTCAATGTTTATAACAGATCAGGATCGAAGGATCTGCGGGCGGAGAGCTTTTTCCACTACCATTATTAGCTTGGTTATCTAGAGAGGAAATGCTGTCAGTGTGCTGGGAACCCTATCAATCGGGAACAGTTGACGAATCAAGGATTTTTTAAATGTAGATTTTATTTTGTATATTTGTTGAAAATAATTGTGGATAAATATATAGCAAATTGATAATTATGAATATACTACAATCCGAATATTTGTATTTTTCTAATACCTATAGTTAATCTTCTTCTTTGAAGCCATCAAGACGTCGACAGTCTTTGTTTTTTTATGAAACCTAAATATAGAGAATATTCATTTAAAAAAAATATTTGATATCTTCTGGAATAATACCGCAATATCAATAAAATTGGGTTGAGAGAGAAAATCATTTTCCAAATACCTGACAAGCAAAATTTGAATATAAGCCCGCACTGCAGTTTGATTGACGCCGTCAGAGGGCGCTGCAGGTTGCAACACAACTGCTGGGATCTAGGTATGATGAAAACCTGACAAAACTGTATGAGTGCCATTTCAAGAACTTATTTTTATTTGTTTGGGGCTTTGTGGCTCTTCTACTACATTTTTGTGCAACGTTTTTAGCCCCACTTTAAGGATGTTGGTGCAAATTAAAATCACCCCTTGAGTAAGATACCTCAGGCTCTTTTTACTTTTATAATTTTATCTCTGGCTAGCTATTTATTTTTTTAATGTAATGACAACGACGTCGGTAAATAAATCAATATGTACCTGATGTTTGTAATATTTGTAAATTCGCATGTAGCAGGTAATCTCCGGAATTACTTTACCTACCTTTACTTCACCAGTGTGATTCAAAAAAATCTTTCTACTAATAAAAAACTACATTAACCGAGTGCTACTTTTTATTCCAGAAATGCGGCTGAAACTGGGGTTACAGCTAGTAAAAAAATAATTAAATAATCGAAAATAAAGCTTCACATTTCAATTAGAATCATGTGACTAACAAATCATAGTTTTATAGTATCAATGAATAAATAGGCTGAATGGGACGAATTAATTGATATTTGATTTTACACTTGCAAAATATATGAACAATCCAAAAACCATATCGCCCCCATTTCCCTATCCACCTCATCATAGTATACCTACAATAAATCAAAATATATCAACCAAACAAAAAAAAACGCACTGTAAATTCGTCACATTCATCATACGGTATCTGCATCCACATTTTTTTGCATTCAATGAAATTTCCGTCATTAATTTACGTTGACGATAAATCATTTGTCCATTTTAAACGTCAAACCACTATCGGCCGGACGTTTATTAATAATCGGTTATTTTTGCCTGCAAAGGGAAAATGTCGGAATGCCGGAGACTATCTGTCAGTTGTTTTCCCTGCCAGCTCGGTAAGCGATACCGTCCGACTGATAAGCACTTCGCTTTGAGCTCGCATTTTCAATCTAGTGATGCAAACAATTTATTTTGGAACGCTCGATAGAAGATCTGGCTTATAGACTTTTTGCTCGCCTTTACGGCAGGATTATGTAGAACAGTTTTATTATTAAATATTTTTTACTTGCAATTTTTTTTATCAAAATTGAAGTTAATTGACTATAATCACGTATGACAACAGCGTAACATGACGTCCGTTCTCTTTTAAGCTTGGTGTGCTTACCACCTTTGGCCACATCATCACTGAATACGTAGTAAAATCTATTCATTTTAAAGCTTACCTACTATAGATTTCATACTTATGATATCCTTATGGGCGTCGGCCATCTGACAGCGGAGGTCACAGATAGCTAGCTAGCTAACTTTGTTTTTCCACATGAATTTTCAAAATAAGTGCGCAGAAACAAAAGCGATTAAATGCCGTCACACGGTTGTCCACTATAAAGGGAAAATCTATTAAAGCGGTGACATGCTTGTCGACGCCCTGTTGGATATTGATGCGCAGATTTTAGACAATATTTTAATCCATATTTAGAACAGTGTTTAAGTAAAACCGATGAACAATTATAACAGTGGTATAGTGGGATAAATTCATATGATAATCGTAGGTTGGGATTCCACAATAAGCACCTTCACCAGCTTAATGGTGATGCTAAACATCATGAGAAAACTATAGCTTGTATTTTTACCATAGTTTTTACTTTAAATTAAAACGAATTCATCGTAATCCAATATGAATTAAATTGTTGAAACATAATTGGAGAACATCACTATTTTAATAGTTAAATAAAATGCATGATATAACTGAACGCAATTAACAATCGATTCAAAGAGAATTTTAACTTATGCTCAGAATTTTTACGATCCATACCTATCAGTTTGACAGTTTATGTAATGATAAAATTCTGTTTGTTCCACGAGTAGTTCCGGGATCAGAAAAATCGACGCAAAAATTGGGGGGTAAAAATTTACTAAACACTGATTAAACTATTGAAGATTCGACATTTTTTCGAATTTTAAACAGATTAAAATTATTTGTTTTAAAAAGGCTCGATGTTGATTTATTCAAAATACGCTGTAAATCTAAATATAAAAAGAAAACGTGGCTGACTGAGTAACTGACTGACTGCTTGACTGATTAGGATATTTTTTTTCCAAATTCAGGAATGTTTACTTCAAATTTAATCAATACAATTGAAGCATGATGAAACTATAACATATATTTTTCGTAGGACTAAAAGACGAAATGATTCGTCGGAAAAATTGTCTAAACTCAGCGTATTTTCGTAATTTGATCCGTGTTCCACCTTTAAACTCAATCTACACAGGTCCAAACAATGTTTACATTGACCCTAATACATTAGCATAGTAGAGCAGAGAGCAACGAGCACAGTGCAGGTGTGAGTCGCGTAGTTCGCCTGATTTATGCCCCGATTTGTCATAGCGCCAAACCGCGCGATCTGCCCTTTACATGTAGGTACAGTTAACTACATTTGATTTAAGAATTTCATAACTTACTTCTTTTTTTCGTTCTCCAAACAAATAATTTGTAATCAAAAACCTAACAATGTTTGCAACATGGTACTTTTTTTAAGAAATCATAATGCAGCTTTTAATAATATGCAAACAGAGACACTACTTGTCAATGACGTTTTTTTTTTTGACATTAATAAAATGGTAAAATACATCCATATTATTTGTATTCAGTCAGGGTTTTCCTGAGAGATTGAATCAGAAATGATGAGACCCGCTAGTGAACTAAAGGAACCGAGTGGCAGTAGGCGGCGCACATCGCTCGTAGAACTGACCGCCGCTGGGGCAGAACGGTTCTCAAGTGGCAACCACAAACCGGAAGACGCAGCGTGGGCAGGCCTCCCACAAGGTAGACCGATGATCTTGTGAGAGTCGCGGGAAACCACTGGATGCGGTTAGCGCAAGACCGACCATCGTGGAGATCCTTGAGGCCTTTGTCCAACAGTGGACGTCTATCGGCTGACATGATGATGTCCTATCCTATTAATCTTTTTAATGTGAAAGTTTGATGATTACAAGTACAAGAATTTAATTATTCATTTAAAGCAACAGAATGAGACTTAGGGTACGCAGTTAAAGTCACAGAAGATAAGACGAAGAAGAAGAGAAGTTCTGCATAGTATTAAACTATTAGGTTGACTGTGCTATGAACGTGGTCAGAGGCAATACAGCAATGCGCCTACCTCTATCGAGAGATACGGACATGAAATGCAGTTTTACGTGTTTCGAATGTGTTAAATTAAGAGTTAACATAACTTATTTTCACGTTTTGTTATAAATAGCTAACTAGTTCACATCCTACACGTATTCCTGAGTTATAGTTAAACTAAACTGCACAACGTAACTAAAGCCGTATTTTTGGGCTATATGTATTACGTTCGGCTACATCATCACTGACACGGTGAGATTGTGACCAAACACATGTATCATGTCAGCTGACAGACGTCCACTGCTGGACAAAGGCTTCCCCCAAGGATCTTGAATCATTTGGGGTAATATGCCATAATCGCCACGCTTGGCAGGCGGGTTGGCGATTGCAGTATGGTGTTATAGTTGTCAGAGATAAGCTGATGCCCGTACTCTGGTATACCTTCCCTCGGACGACTTCTACGCCCCCACGGGATGAGATGGGGTGGTGATATTCGTCGCCGTCACCACACAGTAAACACATGTACTTAAAGTTAAAAATGTCTACAAAAATATACTTATAGCAAAGAATCTTATAGTAAAACAAACCATTAAAAATATAAACTGATTGAAGTGGTTCGCATTTTGTAGCGCAGATCGAGTACAAAACGTAATGTAGGCTTTTGGTTATGAGAAATATATGGTAGTTTCCTTGCAGCACTTGCAAAGTTGGTTCACAGACCTTAAGATGAAGTCTTTCGCCAATCTACTGATATTTCAGCAGCCGCACTTGGTGCAAACATAAAAAAAAATACAAACAACAAGTTGAAACAAACGGACATAAGAGACAACTAACAAGAGTTTTTTCATCATATATACGGAACTCTATAAAGGGGTCTTTCCGACATAAAGGCCTTGTTATCAAGCTTGTCATTGCAGTACAGAGTAAACTCTCATAGCGAAGAACACGCGAGCGCCGGCGGGTAATTCGACTATTAATCACGAGACCGCGGCGACGCCATATGCAACACTCATACTGCATCATAAACAGTGATACGTTTAGTGTTTACGGCACGGTAGCGATACGATATTTTGTGATTAGCTTCCCCTTATGCTTTTATCCGCGCTATGGGGATAAAGCACCAGACAAGTGCGAGTCTGACTCGCGCATCGACGATTCATCATCATCATGTCAGCCGAAAGATGTCCACTGGACAAAGGCCACAAGGATCCCACAAGGATCTCCACGGCATATCGACGGTTCCGTAAAGATAATTTCCTTTGTTACCTTCAACACTATAGACTTCTTTATAGATTTTCCTGTGATGTATAGATAGAACAATTTTGTGTATTTTTTTCAAAATTTTAAGAGCATTCGTTTCGGAGATAAATTGTGGAATGCCTAACCTACCAACCAACAAACAATTTAGCTGAGCTTGAGCTTTCTACGAAGGATAAAAATAGCATTACTAGGAAGATAGAACCACTACATTATTTCCAAAGGTTAGAACTTACTTTCGTTTAGTTAGGTAGTACTTGGAGTAGAATAGACTGGCTATTTTTTATCCCGGAAACGTGGGTCTGCGAGGGACAACTAGTCATATATATAGAACAACTAGCTGTTCCCCGCGGTTTCACCCGCGTTCCCGAGGGTCCTTATGTTTTCCCGGGATAATAAGTATCTTATGTGTCAGGTTATAAACGATCTATTCCAAATTTCATCCAAATCCGTTCAGTAGTTTTTGCGTGAAAGAGTAACAAACATCCATCCATCCATCCATACTCACAAACTTTCGCATTTATAATTTTAATAGGATTTAAACACCATCTTTAAAACGAAAACTAAAGTACTGTACCTACTTTGTGTCGTCATATCTAAATAATTTCAGTAGGAGCATCATTTTTCACAACACACATGCATAGTTCACGAGGGAAATATTAGCGGGGAAAAATACTGGAGTTACATATTAATGCCCTGTTCTCGAGATTGAATTAAAATTGCATGAGGTACAGTGTTTACTTTAATTAGAAGCTATCGTTTTCTTTGTACGCGACGTTTCATTATGGGGATGGTGTGTACCTCCACTTGTAGTGGGTTTGAAATTGATCAATAGTAATTGTATAACATGTAATCATTCATTAAACTATGTTAATTAATTCAAAGATTAAATTATAAAGTAAAATGTTGGCTGTCGTTATAAAATGATTTATCTTTGTGACCCGGAATAAGATAAGAATCAATCTTTTTGAAAATATCTACCTACAATATCTACAATATAATATTATAAAGAGGTAAAGTTTGTATAAGTTCTGGGGAGTTCATATATTTTATCTACTGTCATATCGTAAAGTTCTAATTATGAAATCAAAAACAGTACTTTAATGACCCACTTTATGACACCCGTCGATAATGAAATTAAAAAATTATACTATAGTACAGTTTTCTTCCCAAGATAAATGCTATAAAATAACTTTTTTTCATTAAAGTACAAGTATTTGGACATGTCTGGCCACTTATAATGTTTTTGGGTTTTAATACTTCAATTACTGTCAGTCAACTTGTCAAACGAAATAATAAAGAAAAAAAAATTATGAGTGGCCAGACATCAGGACTAAACAATTAGGAATCAATCAGTATCAATTCAATTTTAGATGCAAATTTACTTTGTCTGTGGTCGCGTATGCGGTAGAGATCTCAACTTAGGAGTTTTTCCCCACACGGATTTGGGCGCCATGATGATTAATGTTTGTTTATTTTATTGATTTTTTGCTTACATATTTTATTTTGGCCAAAAATGATAGAAAAATAGCAGTGATATTAAGGTGAAATAAACTTGGATCTGAAATTGTGGAGGCGGCAATGGAAATGACGAATAATCGATACCCTTAAGTCATGAAAACCTTTGACAATATATTATCAATTTTTTTATCATTAAATTACATTAATAGATGAGTTTAGATAAAGTACTGTATGATACTGCACATAATTAGGTATTAAAAATTCGTGTGATACTATTAAGAGACTTAAACTCACACTCGTATTTTAATAACCCCTATTATGCAACAGTATCATAAACTACTTCTAATAATTTTATTCTCTGATCTCAAGCATCATTTCTTTTTTATCTAACTCTTTACAGATGCTTCTCAGAATAAGTATAAGTCTTTCAATCTATGTGTTTTAGACATAACTTATGAGTTACTAAAATATATTTTTATGTTAAAAACTAAAGAATTAAGTAATGTTACATACATAAAAAGTAAATTACAGATACACTGAACAAACAGAGCAATTACGTAGGCTCCAGCCGGAGGATGCAAAAAAAACCAATTAATTTAACTTAATTTATTAATTAAAAGAATACAATATTCAATAAATCTAAAGAAGGTGTCTGATGGTCGATGTCAGTACCAAAAGTGAAGTATGGGAAAGAAATATTGGTGCGGTGTCCACCGCGATGATGTAAAGCTGCATCGGCGATTTAGTTGTTTCATCAATGCAGGAGGTCTTGCGAAATCGATGAGCTGATTCCTTCTATTACACCGTACTTGATTTTATCAGCAATTCCTTAGTCACACCGTATCGTAACACCTCCCCCCATAGAACAGCGACTATTTTTTTACGTTCAGTAAAAATGTTGCTGGGTTCAATTCTATCTCTTCAGGTTTTACTTTAATTCTTTGGGGAACATTTGGTTGTTCTGAATCTTCAGACTTTGTCGTCGGAGGTTCGATTTTCTTGCAGTCGAATAAGTTGTAACGGCGGGCCGCAATTATTAAAATGATTATAAATGAACTTGATAGAATGAAGTAGATAGGTATCGTAGTGTGATACATAGTCTGGTCCATAGCTTGATCTATCTTTACTGGTGTCTGCAATGATATTTTAGAGTTACTATCATGCAGATACTCTAGATTTATAGAATTGAGTTGAATACTTGGTTCTTCGTCTAGTCTTGCATATTTTTTCATATGTGGGATTCCAATTATTTTCATTACGTGTCCCTTGATACGGTTATCGGTATTAGTTATAGTGAATTCTGATGTCTTCAGCAGGCAGTTGTGTGGGACTACGGCTAAATAGCTTCCTTGAAGAGTTCTATATTGATCTTGGCCACACGATGTCTGTACTTTAGTTGGGTTTGGAAAGCATAGTGTGTAATGCTTGTCGTCTAGTTGTTCTATAGCTTCTTTTTCCAGGATAATTGAATTGAATTTGCAGGATGAATCCAGTTGCTGTTGTTTGATTAACCGTGGAACGCAGTTAGGTTGACTTCCAATTTTGTAGCTAGGTTTTATTTCGCAGAGATACCACAGATTGATCTTAGGACATTCTGTCTCTATGTACATAGAACCGTTTCCATGAATTGCTATATAGGGTGAAGTTGGAATAAGGACTTTATGATATTTATTGGGGACAATGGATAGTTTATATAGGTCAAAGGATTCAGGAAAGACAATCGGCACCTTAAAGACGATTACTATTTGATTATCGATAAAGTAATATCCTAACTTAATAATGTCATAATAATTTCTAAGATCTATTTCTAGAACTTCCTTTTTAGAATATAATGTTCTCAATTTACTTATCATGTTACTAAGTGATCCTAGGCTAAGAATAGAATGAGATGTGCTCGATGCACGAATAAAGGCTAAATTATTTCCTAACTTATACAGCTCCTCCGATAAGGATTCTATATTATCGCTTAATATTACAAAATGCTGAGCTAAATGAGCATACTTAATTAAATCAGTTTCTTTGGTACTATCGCTTTTCATAATAACCTTTAAAACTGATATTATTTTATTCTGATTCTCTACAATACTATCTAATATCTTAGAATGACGTAATGTCCAATCTTTAGTCAGACTTATATGATTATTAATTTCAGCTTCTAATTTATGTTCGTTATTCTGAAGTACTTTAATGGCATTGTTATACTTAATAGCATCTGTATAATCTAGATTTCCTGAAATACTTTTAATGACTGAACCGAGTCCGTCGATGAGTCCTCGTTTAATACGATTAGGTTCAAACGAATGCAATTGTTCAGAAACCTTTTCAATTTTATCAGACAGATATTCAATATGTGGCTCGTATAATGATAAAGTCTTATTATTAAGTTGAGGTCTAAGTTCATTCAGCTGCGATTTTACCGTTTCAATTTTATAGTGAATGTCGTCAAGTTCAATAGTTTGAAGAAAAGAATGATAATGGGATATTAATTTGGTAGGGCCTAAGTTAAAGGGAAGCAAACCGGGTCCATCTTCTAATGTTTCAATTGTTACGTCCTGCGCTCGTACCAGGCAGAACACTATCGGCAGAAGTATCCTGTAACAATGAAGATTTTGGTGTTCTTTTCAGGCGTGCTTTGGCTACGGGTCCGCGTTTCTTTTTAGTATATATGTGAATGGGGAGATCTGCCAAAACTGTATCATGTGTATAACGTGGTGCTAATTTTTGTCGACTTGCCATGGGATTACGTACATATATAGATTGGTCAGGGTTGTATTCCTTTTCAGGTTCACGATCTTTATTCCTATTTTCGGTAAGTACTGTACGATCATGCAAAGAGGACTCGTTTATTATACCGTATGCCTTAACAACCATTTTCTTATGTTCCTGTGTATACTGTTGAAGTAAATGTTTCGATAGATCAATGTCTATTGGGTCTCTGGGGTCAAAATGGCCGGTTATTATTTCTAAGGGTCTACACTTAGTGAAACTATGGATTGAACTATTATAGGCTAGAAGGGCGTAAGGCATAAGATTAATAACAGATTCATTTTTCTGTTCTAACTTTAGTATTCTAAGGTGTTCAAGGATGGTTAAATGAAAACGTTCTATTATTCCATTATCGTTAGGGCTATGAGCAAGTACTTTATGGTGTTGTATTTTATGCAATTTTACAAATTCAGAAAAGAGCTGATTCGTAAACTCCGGACCTTGGTCTGTCACTATTGTCAATGGGACACCATGGTGAGTACAAAACTTTAGAAGGGCTTGCACTACACTGATCGCTGTACCATCTCGGAGATAGTATGCTTGAGCGTACTTGGAAAAGGCATCTACCAAGGTAAGATATTTTTCGTTTTGGGCAGTGAATACATCAAGGTGTAATATCTCAAAGGGTTTCGTAGGGGGTGGTACAATGCAAAATTTCTGTTTTACAGGGTTACGATCATATTTGGCCTGACCACATATATTGCAACCGTTTATGTACTTTGCAACATGTTCCTTCATCTTTGGCCAATAGTATTTCCCTGATAGCGCTAAGTAACATTCATTTATACCGCGGTGGTTAGTTTTACCCTCGTGGTATTTCTGTATAATTTCCTGCTGACGCAAATACTCCTTCACATTATCTACCTCGGTTTTAGTTAAGATAAGATTCATAGCGGAACTTTTAAATTTATCTTGAATGATAGGGATTATTTTGAACATTGCTGTATGTGGATATATAATAATGCCTGTTTTCACTTTGGGGTTAACATATTCTTTTATGGCATTGATAACGTCTTCCTCGAGGTTCGATTCGGATAGTTGAACGGATGTACGCGTATGGGTTTCGAAGGGCTTAGTAACTGTTGCGCGTTTCTTTATATCACCCACTATAGTAAAACATATTTGCCTATTGAATTTATTAAGGGGTTCATCTGATATGGGCACTTCTAAAATAGGACTTTCAGCATCTGAGTGTACAGTAAGAGTAGAGGACCCTGTGGTTGAAAGTGCTCTTTCAGATTGGGCTGTATCTGTGGATGATCCTGATTTTGAGTGAGCATTTTCAGACAGATTGACCGCGACAGAACTTACATCTTCATTATTAATTTCGATCCGAGAGAGAGCATCGGCATTAACGTTATATTTACCGCATTTATAGATAACAGTAAAATTGTATTCACTAAGCTTAAGTCGCCAACGTGTTAATCTTGAATTTGGTTCCTTAAGATTCATTATCCATTGTAGAGGTTTATGATCAGTTACTATCTTGAATTTACGGCCGAATAAATACGGGCGAAAGTATTTAGTTGCCCAGACTATGGCGAGAAGCTCTTTTTCTATTGTACTGTAATTTATTTCACTAGTATTCAAAGTTCGTGAAGCATATGCAATCGGTTTATCGGAACCTATAGGCCCTTGAGAAAGGACTGCACCTATCGCTAAATTTGATGCATCGGTTGTTAGAACAAACTCTTTAGTAAAATCGGGGTATTGTAAAATCGGATCGTTAGTTAATAAGGTTTTACATTTCTCAAAACAACTTAGATAGTCAGAATCGTTATACGTGACTTTGGATCCCTTCTTTAAACACTGAGTCATGGGCTTTGTGATACGAGCGAAATCAGGTATGAATTTCCTATAGTATCCTAATAGGCCTAAAAAACGCTTTATTTCCGTAGGTGTTTTAGGTAGTGGAAATTTCTGTACCGCAGTGATCTTGTCTGGGTTTGGCTTTATACCGTCTTTACTAATAATATGACCTAAGTACGCTGTCTCTAATTTTAAAAACTCAGACTTATCCAGTTGAATTTTAAAATTCGATTCTCGCAGTCTTTTGAATACTTTTTCAAGGTTATCCATGTGCTCTTGTAATGAGGTACTAAAAACTATTATATCGTCTAAATAAACTAGGCAAATTACATTCTGAAGGCCCCTGAGGACATTGTCCATGACTCTTTGAAATGTCGATGGGGAATTTTTGAGTCCCATCGGCATTCTCAAAAATTCAAAATGACCGTGCTCAACATTGAATGCGGTCTTGGAAATATCTTCAGGGTCCATTTCCACCTGATAAAATCCACTAGCGAGATCTAGCGTAGTGAAATAATGGCAGTTCCCTAGTTTGTCTAAGACGTCAGTTATGTTTGGGATCGGATATTTGTCATCTATGGTTTTTTCATTAAGTTTCCTGAAATCAACTACAAGACGCCACTTCTTTTTACCTGATGCGTCAGCTTTCTTAGGAACCACCCATATGGGGGAGCTCCATGCAGATTCTGAAGGCCTAATTATGTCTTGATCTAGCATCTTTGTTATTTGATCGCGTACTTCCTGCCTATGTACGAATGGATATCTATAACTTTTCGTATAAATCGGAACTTCATCAGTTGTACGAATATGATGTTTAATCCGGTTAGTAAAGGTAAGAGCTTCCCCTTCTATATAAAATACGTCGGCATATTTAGCACATAGTGATTCTAAGTTAGCACGTTCTTCAATATTTAAATGATCGGTACGTAAGCGAGATAAAACTTCATCAGCGCGAGACGACAGTTGTTTAGTACGTTTGCACTCGGTATTAAATACTGACGCACTAACCGGTTGATCCATGGAAAAGATTACGTCATTCTGAGTGAGATTAGAGATTTCAATAATACCACGATTTTTACTGATATTAGTTATGCATTCACCAATTATGCAATTCGATATGGATTGTTCGGGAACTAATGCATCACCATCATGAATATTAATCGGTACTCTAATCAATTTTGATGAGTGGGCCGGAATTATATCTTCATACAAATTACAGTTTCGCGAATCATACATAATAATAGAATTCGATGCCTGACGAGTGATAAGTTCTTTAGCTTTTAAATCTATATTTGATTCCCACTTACTTAAAAGATCCAAACCAATTAAACCGTCAAAATAGTCGTGAAATTTATAAATGAAAAAGGTAACGTCGTCATTCTCATTAAATTCCTGAAAACAAGGCAAGGTTATAGAATAATCATTACGAGTCGTAGCATGCACATTAGACACTTCAAAAGGATCATAATTCCATGGCAAGGATGGATAGAATTTATTTACTGCATCAGGGCTAATAAATGATTGATTGGCACCTGTATCAATCAATAGCTTGATTGGAGGATTGGATATCTGTATATACGGTAATTGTCTTTGGGTCTGTAAGTTAAGTTCTATTTTGGCTTTTCTGATTTCGAGACCTGCTGAAAATCCTCATGTTCATTAGGAGGAACATCATCATGAGGTCCTTCAGGTGGGTTCGAATAATATGTTTCAGTGTATTGGCGTTCATCATTATCACACACATACTCAGGATATTCATAGCAGTCATGATTGTAAGAGTCGGAATAATAATAGGGTTCATATTGATTCTCGTAACATTCATTAAAATTAATTTCTCGAGATTTAAAATAATTTACCGGTGGCGGGTTTCCAAACTTAGTCCAATCATGTCCACTAGGTGGTAAGGTTTTCGTGACGTAATGACTGACGCCACTCATTGGTTGCACCGAGTTATTTAACTTAGGTGGTGGATTCTTAGGAGCAATTCTGAAGACGTTGCTCTGGGGTCTGTAATTAGGAGGCGGTGCAGCAAGCATTTGCTGAGTACGCGTAGGACCTCTATACGAGTATATAGGGACCTGATTTAAATTAGGTTTCCACATTTGTGGGGGACGTTGAAACGGTTGGAAAGGGGTCTGTTTAAATTGGCCTGGCATATTAAATACATACGGTCTCGAAGTTGATGCTACTGGTGGCATAGGGCCATGTGAATATTTCGGAGACAGGCTCATTTGTGCGTGAGGTTGCGATTTCCGATCGGAGTGCTCATTTCTTTGCTGCATATACATAGTATTTGTTTCTTCATGCACAAACTCTAACGCCTTTTCTATAGAATCCGGTCGCATGCACCGAATACGCGATCCTAACGGGTCTTTAAGGCCACGTACATATGCCTGTAGGGTTAATTTTTTATAGAGTGATCGTTTTGATTCTATTGTACTCGCCACGTTTTCATGTAAGCTAATATAGGTCATGATAGTACTGAATAGGCCTTGACAATTTTCATAAAATTCTTGTGGAGATAAAGATCCTTGGCTTAATAAAGCAAGATCGTTATATAGCGAGGTCTCATCGCGTTGATCCGCGAAATTATTTTTAAGAGCATTTTTAACGCCTTCCCAGCTATCTGGGATGCCATTTGAGTTAATTAAACGGGCTGCATTTCCAGTCACTTTATTTAAAATGCCATTTAACAAAGCAAGTTTTATTAATTCATTGTCCGGTTCCGGATCCAAATATTCTTTTACTAATTGATCACATAACTTGATAAATCTAGTGAGTATATGCGGGTTTCCGTCAAATTCCGGGACTAATCTGAGTGCTTTTAAAATTTGATCCATTTTCTGGGCCATAGTACTTATATTTCTATTTGCGTCGTGCGAATCTAACCTACTATTTCTTTCTAACCTAGGGGATCGCGATTGCCTGGGATGGAAAATCTTGATAAATTAAAGTAGTCTTATAGGAAAAAGGAAGCAACTCCAGAATGATTCTAAAGTACTTACATGCGCATTATTGGTATCTCTGCTGTATCTATGTCTTGATACTCCGCCGGGCTGCAGCTCTAGGTTCTGGGATCTCGATTGGCAGAAGCCGGTCAGTCACGCGAGACTCGCTTCGGCTAGATATACGGAAATCTTCGCTGTAGTTCGCGTCACGCACTGACTCGAGATCCTACCGACTGCGCCAATTACGTAGGCTCCAGCCGGAGGATGCAAAAAAAACCAATTAATTTAACTTAATTTATTAATTAAAAGAATACAATATTCAATAAATCTAAAGAAGGTGTCTGATGGTCGATGTCAGTACCAAAAGTGAAGTATGGGAAAGAAATATTGGTGCGGTGTCCACCGCGATGATGTAAAGCTGCATCGGCGATTTAGTTGTTTCATCAATGCAGGAGGTCTTGCGAAATCGATGAGCTGATTCCTTCTATTACACCGTACTTGATTTTATCAGCAATTCCTTAGTCACACCGTATCGTAACAGAGCAGTACACTAATTAAGTATAAACAAACAATGAATCATTAAAAGCGCCGTAATACCCCGCAAGCCGTTCGTACCCCGCTGCATTCCAGCTTGATTTATACCGCGATTTGTCGTCGAGCCAAACCGCCCCTGATTCACCGGCCGTTATATTGTGTTTAACTATAAATAACCTACAATGCGGCACCTTTTCCTTTAATTTGTATGTATTATTCATAGGTTCTTGACCTGCTGGATTGGGTCATCTTTTTTCTATCTTCTATCTATATTGTTGATTAAATAACGATGTAAAGAGTTTTTGCTCTTTATATAATTTACCTATTTATTAGGAATACAAACAGACGATCTATCAAAATAACTGACAACCCGACGAATTGTCACACTGGAGTGGCAGTGGGCGGGGCACATCGCTCGTAAAACCGACGGTCGCTGGGGCAGAAAGGTTCTCGAGTGGCAACCACGAAACTGAAGACGCAACGTGGGCAAGCCCCTCACAAGGTAGACTGACGATCTTGTGAGGGTCGCGGAAAACCACTGGATGCGGGTAGCGCAAGACCGGCAATCGTAGATCCTTGGGAGAAGCCTATATCCAGCAGTGGTCGTCTTGCGGCTGACATGAAACAGACGATCTTGCGCTTGGGAGTGATAGCTTCAATGTTGCAAGCATCCAATTGCTACGTAGATTTATCCGATTAGATACCTAATGCTTTGTGGAACATTATAGCACATTAGCACTTACTTCAAAATGAAGATTAGTAACAAAACAAGCAAACTGTCTGCTTTATAAGGTCCACTTATAATTGACAGACGCTAATTTTGCTTTGTAGCGTCGATCATCGACCAGTTAATGAGGCCTATCAGGTCAGTTTTTCATTATTTACACTTTTTTCGGTGTAGCCTCTCAGCCCGCAAACGATTTTAAATAACATGCCATAAAGAACTCCGTTCTAAAAATCAAATGTGAATAATTTATAATATCCACGTGATAAATTGCTGTAGATAAAAAATATGAACACAGAACCTAACAATAGTGCAGTATTTATAATTCAAGACACAAAGCAATATAATTCCACTTCCTACCGCTTTTCAGCGCTCTCTAAACACAAGTTTAATTCGGAGAAGCGATGTACACAAGTAGTTTTAGCTGCAATCTGCGCTCCCAATGACTAATGGTGGTATATACCATTGTGCTAGCGGTCACGTGCCGTCCCCAGTGGTTTATGGCTGTCTTACCTACCCCGGCGCGTGTGAGTAAAATACCGCTGGATTTTATAAAGCTGCTGAAATTTACGCTTTTGAAATTTCTAGCTCATTTTTTGGTGAAATTATTGCTGGTTTTTTATGGTTTTATGACGAGTATATTGCAAAGAAGTGTTTTTAATTTAGTGAATTGAAATATCAATGCTTCTAATAATGTTAGAAAAAAATATTTTGTGAATTTTAATAAAATTGGTTGTCACATAATACTGTGTCATTTATTTAATTTGTTCCATGACTTTTTAATGTTTCTAATCTTCTTAATGAAATCTAATTGTACAAATTTTTCGTGCGTTTTATTTTATTTACGTCTATTAGTCGTGATTCGCTAATCATACGATTAGCAGAGTTATGACTATCGATTTCTGTATGTATTCATTTGACATTAAA
Organism: Tethea ocularis; assembly: GCA_963555595.1. NCBI lineage: Eukaryota > Metazoa > Arthropoda > Insecta > Lepidoptera > Drepanidae > Tethea > Tethea ocularis. The sequence continues at coordinate 10,100,333 of OY741973.1, forward strand.
AATATTATGGAACTGTAGGTACCATCAACAAAGTTGAAGCATGATCAGTTTTGAGACCTTTTCGCTTGCAGCCAGTAATCATAGTTCGTCGTGTGCAATAAAACGGTCTCTTGTAAAATCTTTTATCTAGACTATTTACTGACAATGACAATCTACTATTTTATGACAAGCGCATTGTCTGGCTATATTGTGTGAGACACAGGTAGCGGCTGGTCACTGCACACAGAATACACCCTTAAGGTGATCATGCTTCAACTTTGTCGATAGTACATTGGTTCCTTTCTGAAAAAAACCCGTTATTTAATGATATGGAACCAATGTAAGGATACAATAATAACGTATAATATTGCAGCTGTCGAAACACACCGAAAGGTGTTTTGTGACAGATTTTCAACATTATGTGTGGTAACCATCCAGGCGGGTACTGCAAAGTACCCTACCACCGTGCTATGGTTTCCTCACAATGCTTTCCTATATCGAAAGCTCAAGCTCATTGTAGGATTCAAACCCACACCTAAGTTGTTTTTAAATTCAGGCCTGCATTTCTAAATGCATTACCACTGCCATTAACACCACTAGATCGTTATGGTGAAACAAGCCAAAAGCTTCTCATTACCAGACCCGTTCCCAATTTAGGGCTATAATTTACAATACGCACAAAGCATGTAGTGCTATGCATAATTCATTTTAATGAGCTATTACAAGACACCAGTACACGGTATGAACCGTGTTGTGACGTCAGATAATTTTAATAAGTGGCAATTTACAGCGCTTTGTACCTGAGACTGTTTTAATGAAAATAATTAAGCGAGTGATGTTCTTGTGGGGATGGATAATTTTGTACGAGATATTTTTTTTTTTGTATATTTATTCAGTGGTGTTTTGTGTACCCACGTCATATTTATGAACGTTGATATACCTACGTAAGTATTATATTCGCGTGTTCCGAACCGGTGGTAGAGTCTATAGGGTAGTTGACACTGTCAAAAATAAATGACCAAACACTAACCAATGCATAAAACATCTGAAAACACGTGGAAATAACAAATATGTTGTACATTTAATGCTTTTTATGATTTTTAATTACCAGTTGAACCACTAAGAGTATATGATTTGATGCTATGAAACTATGACGTCACAGTGTAATATTTCATACAAAATTCCTTATAAACGATCGTTTTGACATTTATTAAAAAGTAGCTGATTTGATATGTCAGTCAACTACCCTATTGTAAAAATTGTAACTATTGATATTCATAAGTGACTTATTAGAGAAAAATAAACTATGTAGGTACCTATAACGAAATTATATTTTTATTTTTTATGTGCATGCACATCTGTATGCCAAATATGGCGTAGGTAGGTATACGCTAAGAAAGGATTTTTGAAAACGCAATCCTTAAGGTGGAGGCTTCGGTTGGGGAGTTAAATTCAAATTTTATCACGTTTTATGAAATAGTCGTATATGTCAGTAATATACCTTGGAGGAAAGTGTTGATGATTTCTTTTGTTATTAATCAGTAAATATACCACCATTCTTGTCGCAAATAACAGGTTGATAACTTACGACCTATAACTGAGCTGCAATGAGCAAAAAACGTGATAAAATTTGAATTTAACGCTCCAACCGAACGTTTACCCTTAAAGGGATATAATAATAGATCGCGGGTGAAACCGCGGGGCGGAAACTAGCTTTCCGCCCCGCGGTTTCACTTCAATTTATTTCCATATTATGAATATGGGTAGTTGTTTTGCTAACCGTACATAAATCAACGTATCATGGAATAGAAGAACGGTAAATCGTAAAGCAATTTTTTTTCTTACAATTGCAATTGCAACTAGACTGCACACTGGGATGAAACTTTAAAAAGTTGGACAAAAAAGCAGACCGAGGCTAGTCGGTTTAACTGCCAATATCAGTGTCATTTGTCTCCAGCAAGCTTTACACTGCAAATTTAATTTTACATATCGGAAACTGCGTTCTAGTCTTTAAAACAAGGTCATTATGGTTGAATGTATGTGCAAATTGTGTTGGAAATAAATTTGCGTGCCAATAACCCGCTCTCACTGACATGTACAGTTTTGAAAGCGTTTCGCTTTATGCCTCTAATTGTGTTAGGCACTAAAATATTTTTGAGTGGTCCATATTGAAGGTTTTTAACTTGTATATGTGTTTGTTTTGAAGCTTTGAACAACAAAGATTATTTTATATTTTTTTTTAAATAAAAAAGGCACTATTATGCATTTTTTACTTAAGGCTGATTTTTCAATGGCCAGATAAACTGTCAATTTTAACGATTGAAAAATCGGACCTTATCTTCATTCGAATTTTTATTTTTTTGGCTTTTAGCTAGGTATATCTCGGATAAGCTGTTCCTGTGAAATGTGTATTCATAAACTGTTCTAATTTTAAATGAACAGCTAGATTAGAACTGTGACCATTGAAAAAACTATATTAAAATCAGTGGCTATGGGTAATAAAATATTCAATCATAAACAAAGGATTTTAGAATTTCAACCCTCAAGTAGGCAGAATCCGTGGGGCAAAAATCGTATTTTATTTATTTATTACAAAATTCACAGCTCTTAAAAGTAAAATACAGATTTCTTATTAAATGTAGATATAAGCCAATTAAGGATTTACAATTTCTTGCCTTCTCTTAAAACAAAAAAAAATAAGTAGATCAGTATGTGTCCGATGAGCAGATTTTTTACGACTAATTGGGGCCGATGAGCAGAGTGTGTAGGTATTTATACTGTCTATAAGTATTATAAATTCCAAGCTAATAAATGAAACAAAAATAATTGCACTTTGTGTAAAAGTTACATTATTGTTCATTGAACGAGATTTGAATGTCAAAAGAAAGCTTCATTGATTTGAAAAATAAACAAATTGAGAAACAATTGTTCGAACAATCCAAATTGCTTTTCTTTGACTGCAAGTCCCAGCTGTTAATTTACAGACAGATTAATATTTGCAATCTTCTGTGGACCGAAATGCTTTATTTATGCTTGTTCGTGTATTTTAAATTCTAGAAAATGTATAATGGATTTTTTTGCGGTGATAAGAAAAAAATGGCATGCATTTTGCTGGAGTCATTTTTTTAAAGCATACAAAGCCTAGGAGGATACTGGCTCTCTAACGCTGCTATCAGAAGGTGCTTGGCGACAGATTTTCAACTTGAAGGTGTGGCCAACCTGGGCATTACAAAATACCTTACCATACTTTTCTCATAATGTTTTCCATCACTATAAGATTTGAAACCGCGACCTTCGCCACGGCGTTTGACATCACTACCACTGAACTAACATATTTTTTAATCTCTATGATTATCAAAATCATAACTATTATGTCACCTTTAACTAGGGACACTACATGTTTTTATAACTAGCTGTACCGCGCGGTTTCACTCGCGTGTCTGCGATAAAAAGTAGCCTATAACCTTCGGGAATAATGTAGCTTCCTATTAGTGAAAGAATTTTTCAAATCGGTTCAGTAGTTTCGGAGCCTATTCAATGCAAACAAACAAACGATCAAATCTTTCCTCTTTATAATATTAGTATAGATAGTATAGATAATGACAAAATACCGAGCAAAATAAATAAACCCTCAAGACAAAACGGCTATCATAGCGTGCCAGTTTAAATAATTCTAACTATTTTATAACCCTGACAGAGTAATAGGAAAGAACAGGTGTTAACACTAAACAGATAATTATTCTGTACTTCATAAAACACTTCTTTGCCAGAGTAAAAACCTTCTGTGGGCAGTAAATATCCTTGCACCATATCCAATCATTGTAAATGTCAGTTGCTCTCGAAGGTTGTCTGTTGTGTTGTAAAACTCGCATAAAATAAGAAAAGTCGTAATTAGCTCCAAATTGCTGCTCGTTAAGTCTGCTATATTCTTGCTATACGACTACTCTCTACAGAGATGTAAAAAAGTTAAGGAAACTGAAAGTGATGGTATCTACTGTTTAAAAACCTGAAAAGTTCCCTATGTTACTTTAAATACCATAGACCCTACGGAACCCTAAAAAGCTTTTGGTTCTACAGTCATCATCATCATCATATCAGCCGAAAGACGTCAACTGCTGGACAAAGGCCTCCCCCAAGGATCTCCTCGATGACCGCTTTTGCGCTACCCGCATCCAGCGCATTCCCGCGACCCTCACAAGATCATTGTTCCACCATGTAGGGTGCCGGCCCACACTCCGTCTTCCGGTTCGTGGTCTATGTCGGTTACCTTGGTTCGCTTGCGAATCTTATCATACATCTGGTTATACAGTAAATTATGATTATCCACTAAAATTGCAATACAGATGAAGTTTGAGTTTGAATAGTGTATCTTCCTGATTATGAATTCAAAAATACAGAAGCACTTGACAAAAACTTTCCAGTAACGAATGAATTGTAAGAGCAGTGACCGTTTTAATCATTCATAAACTCAAATCAAAATAGCGAGCGTCTTAAATACAGCATTTTCGGTTCTGTCCACTAACTTTGTTGGAAGGCGCCTGACTGTTTGACTCTACTTGGTGCCAGTGGAGTTTAACCCACTTTGCTAGAAGGATAGTTGGCTAATTCAATAACTACCCGCCCGACGCTTAAGCAGGAACAAAATTAAGTGAGTTGAGTTAATTTTTAGACTGGAAAGGGTTACTTTCTATTCTGTATTTCGTTTTCCAAGACATTCCCAGTGGCTGAATAAATAAATTCCAAGTTAAACTCGTTGAAGATTGTAATGTAAATTATGTATTTATTTCGTGTTCTTTCGCTTTTCTTCGGGTTATTTGGATTATTTTTTCATTGCCCTTGGGTATTCCTACTTTTATAACAATATAGCTTTTATACGCCTTTTATTTATATTGTTGTTGTTTTATTTATAAATAATTACGATGGTATTTATTTAAATTTTGTTACGTTTTCATCAACTTGGTTCTTATGATAGGTCAGTTCTCATATCACTACTTGGCGGATTCGAAAAATTCTTTCACTAATAGGATAGGAGGAATGTTTTGTTCGCTCTAATTAACAGATGACTTAATAAAAAATTGTACTTTTTAAGGGCAGGACGACGTCTGCCCGGTTACCTAGTAAATATATGAAAATAACCGTCTAGCTGTTTACTCTCTACTATTATTTGAGAATAGACTTGTCCCTTTCTTGACTATATGGTTACTATTTCTGGCTACATCATCATTCATCACAGAGAAATTGCTTTATTTCTTTTCAAGAATATTACAAGCGTGTATTTACCTATTAATCATAAGATAATTAACACTAATTATAGCTTTAATGTCTCTTTGTATGAATGTTTTTGTGGATGTGTAATATAAATTTAAATTATATTTAACATTATAGTTCTCCATCCAAAGGTTGCACAGCAGACGCTTTCAGTAATAAGGTCGCCTATTGTAGCACTTTCAGTTATTTGTAAAAAAATATTGTGTGACAATAAAGTATTATCTATCTTTATTCTGAAATCAATCATAGAATACATAAATCCCTGCAAACTTTTATCCCGGGAATATATTAGATGCTTCAGGAAAACGAGGAAAGCTACAACACAGAAACCATTTACTGATAATTTATAACTTAAATTCACAGTCTAAAGAACATCTCAAAACAGAAATTCAATAAAATAGGTGTCGACAAATCATTACCATTAGCACAAAGGCATCGCAGACTATTCAAGATACGGAAATGAATTGAGTCAGGATTGTAAATAGTGAGTCAGTAGCCAACAGCCAGCTCCCTTCTTCGCTCGCATTAACTACAGCGAACAATTTACTGAATTGAGTTTCAAGACGAATTTTAAATGAATAATATTTCTTGACTTTCCATTTCGTCTTTTACTAGTTATTAATAAAGTTTCGAAACTCTAGCGCATAGTTATGGCTTTGTGAAATGGTCTACAGTATTTTGGTGACGAATGTTAAAACTTTGATTAATTTCGACGAGTGATGAAGATGCTAAAATCCAATCAATTTTAGCATTCTTGCGTTATGCAAAAGTGAGTCATACTTACAGACATACCAAAAAGATTATTTTAGCTCAAACAAACAACAGATACCTATAAAAAAATCGACGTAATAATCGACGACAATAATTCGTTATCTCAACAGCAAAAAATATAGGGATTATTTTATAAATCATAACTTAATTATAACTAACACCCACCTCGCGGTGCTACCCGCATCCTCGAGGGTTGTTATGTCTTCGAAATAAAAAGTATCTTAAATGCTATGCCCATTGCCCAGTTCCATCTATCTGCACGGCAAATTTCATCACGTAACAAACCAGCTCAATTTCATATGTAACATTAGTCAGGCTTAAGATTGGTTAGAATATTACTGTAGGTAAATAGCTAACGCCTAAATCAAGGTTCTAACGAATGCATCGCTTGAAATGAATATCCATAATAATGAATATATAAGCCAATGGAATGAAACCAGCAAAACACGCTTCCCATACCCCAGATTCCTTCACACAATATTTTACAAACAATCAAAACTCCCGGAATTATAATGCCTCGTCAAGACCGATTCATCATTTCTGATAATTTATGTTCTGTGCTCCCGAAATGTCATTACTGAGACGTAACTGGTTTACGGAGTTTTAGAGAACCGGCGCGAGCCGCCTCGAACTGGATGTCGCTAACGAATTTTCCTACTTCTTAAAGAAATTCTCGACGTTACCACGACAAGTTGACGCTTTTGTAAATAAGTTAACACTTATTACTGACTTCAAGTAATTCAGAGCTAATTTAAAATTAATGGGAGTGTTATGACCATGTTATGACAGTGACAATTAAGCCGATATTTTTTTTTTTTATGCTACCAATACTACTAAGGTAGCAAGCAAGCATACGGCCCACCTGATGGTAAGAGGTTACAGTCGCCTATCGCCATTTGCAATACCAGAGATATTGCCAATGTGTTGCTGACCTGTTTGTTACTCGGTATTGTAATACCGAGAAGGCAAACTGGCTCTCAAGTGCAATTGCCGGAACACACCGGTAGGTGCTTGGCGACAAATTTTCAACTTGAGGGTGGTAGCCAGCCAGACGGGTACTACAAAGTGCCCTACCACCGTGCTATGGTTTCCTCACGATGTTTTCCTTCACCGAAAGCTCAAGCTCATTGTAGGATTCGAACCCACGACCTTCGTCGCGGCATCCGACGTCACTACCACTGAGCTATCATCGCCTTAATCGATATTTCGATATCGATAGTTTAATTTTTAGTGGAGTCTACTGCTGTGGCCTAAGATTGTGGCTAAAATACTTATATCAGCTTTGTTATAAATTTATAACAAAGTTAATATAACTATGTTTCATGTTTTCCATATCTATTCTCTCTATAATTCTATACTTACTATAATATAATAAAAAGGATGTAGTACTTAATTTCTGGAGTGGTTCAATTCTAAAAATTCTTTCACTAATAGGAAGCTACATTATCCCCAAGTGTTATTACCTACTTCACTGCTATCACCTACAAGTAGGTATGTTCCGGCAACTGCCAGCTGCACTTAAAATTCTATGACGAGCCAGTTGAGGTCGAGGATTCGATTCCCATCCAGGACAAACATTTGTGTGCATGAACATGTCTGTTTAAGTTATCATGTCTTATATCTATGTACCTAAGTGTCCAAATATTTACCAAAATTCTTGTTTGTATTTGGTTGTGGGCTTGCCGAACCACGTGCTCTTCGCACTTCTACATTGCTACTTATTGCAATCAAGTAAAAAAAAATGCTTAATCATTTTACTAGAATGTTTTTTTAAACACAAAACGTATAACGCCATCTATCGGAGACACGTGAAACCTGAACACAAAACGAGGTTAGCAGTTCCTAGCCTCTACAATCGGATATCGTCCTGGGACCAAACCCGGTTTTAATCACTGAATACATTTAGACTTGCGAATCTCGGAAACGTGACCTTGTTTTGAGGTTTCGATTTATTATTAATTAAATTAATAAATTGGTGGAAGTAGCAATTCAAAGTTATTGTACGTGTTACTAAGTACATCTCGATTATAGATAGAATAAAACTTAATTTATGTTTATGTTATGTTATGTTTAATTAAGTTAATGATAAATGCATCTCTCAGCAGCGATGCAGCGTGGGCAGGCAGCGTGCCCCCCGACGATCTTATGAGGGTCGCGGGAAACCACTGGATGCGGGTAGCCCAAGATTTGATACCACTAATCAGCAGTGTCATGAGCTTAAAATCTTCAACCAAGGCTCAAGGTCACCCAAAGAGCAATGGAGAGGGCTCTGCTCAGAGTTTCCCCACGAAATCAAATCAGAAATGATGAGATCCGTAGGCAAACCAAACTGACGTAGCCCGAAGAATTGCCAAACTAAAGTGGCATTGGGTAGGGCACATCCCTCGTAGAACCGAGTAGAAAGGTTCTCGAGTGGTGGCCATGAACCAGAAGACGCAACGAGGAGCCCACAAAGTGGACCGACGTGCTTGCGAGGACCACTGGGATGAGAGGGAGACAGCTTTTAATCGAAAAAGATAATTGATTAGGACACTAAACTAAATTAAACAATCATCCACACAATTTGCATTCAAAGCCATAAATGTTTACCATTAATCCATAATACTAACCACAACACAGAATAACCCACTTGCAACTTTGATGCGGTTGTATCCAGTTCGTGCCACCCTTATCCGCTTAGAACCGGTTCTAGCAAAGATTACAGGGTACTAACTTACGCGAGCTTATTAAGGATAGAGGCGAAAATGTAAATTGGAACAGAAAATTGCTCGCTGATGTCTTAGTTAACATCTGTGATCCTCTCTGTCGAGCACTCGAGTGTTTGAGTATTAGAACGTCTCGGATCGCGTGTGAAATGTCTTGGAGTTGCGCTAATGGGCGACACTTCTTGCTTTTATATACTCCTACTCCGTTTTATGCGTTGGATTTGGGTAATTCTGTCTGAAGTTTAGAATAAGCAAACTTTTATGAGAAATAAATTGAATATAATAATATTTCTAGACTCATTTATGTTAATATTGTTAAGACCAATCGGATTTATACCAAAATGTTCATATTTAAAATTACCATCTTTTACACATTTAAAAAAAATATTTAAAAATAAATAAAGCAGCAAAATAAGCAGAGTTAATATTACGAAAACGAGATACATAATTACCGCGTTAATTTAAAAATAAATATTATAGTTCTGTAATGATAAATATTGGTGCTGTAGACCACGTTACGAAAAGTATAAAAATCTCTATCCCAAAAGCCGCACGCGATAACGACGTAAACTTATTTTTCAACAGACGTAGCAAACCGACGCGTTCAGAAATCGAATTAGCCACCGAGTTTGTAGCCGTAGAGACGTTATTCCATCTCGGTCACACGTTACACGCTCTTTAGTGGCAAGTTGGTAACGCAGTTAGTGAGTTTCCCAACACTAGTGGTGGGACGGCTGTGATATTTACCCAAGAGATGCTCGATCACATTTGCCGAATAATTTTAAGACTATTTAAAAATAAAGACCAGAGCTGTATATCATAATATTTCCTGTCACCCATATGCAGAGATCGTTTAAGTGATATAGTTATACTACTATTGTGTCTCCTCATTTAATCATTAAAATTTAGTGCTCAGAGAAAATTCTATTCCAAAATGCCAATGAAATGTTAGTAAAATAAAATAACTAATATTAGGATAAAAAGTGCTTCCATATTGTCATAAAACAACGGTAATTTTATTTTGATAACGATGTAATTGGTTTCAAAAGCCTAAATAAAAAAGATGAAGAAGAAATCATTTGATTTCTTAACTCGATTAAAATATCTGCACTGGCTCGTGATTCTATAGTACGTTGGATTGGTAATGGAACCTTCAGAAGACAATCTCGTTGGTCAAGTTTAGAAGTGTAGTTTTGAAAATTGGATGCGACGGCTTCGAGGACAAAGTTTGAACAATGATGCTTTAGGAGAACTAGTTAAAAAGAGAGATGAGCAGCTATGAAAGTTTGCCAACTCGACATAATCAATTGAATCAGATTTAGTTCTGTTGAGAGTGAAGTAGAGAATAAATTTCAACTGAGAATAACGAGTTGACTAGGAAAGTAATTTCAGAATATTGCTAAATAGTTTAATATTGTGATGATATTATTTGCGTGAGTGAGGTGACCGGAGTTCATCGGGGAGAAGGATCGGTAAAGTGATACCCGAGACTCAGATTGCTTACTACACGGATCCTATAGCAGTAGATATCTACCGATCCCAGGTCATATAAAAGACAACAATCTTCAAAAGAAGAAATTGAAATAAATGGCCCAGATACCAGGCATTATGAATCATTTGTCAAATATGAAAGCCAGCCAAAAACGTAGAAGCACTTTGCAAATTGGTAACAGATTTTACATAATACCCTATATCTTTACCGACCATATTGTTCAGGTCTGAATGATCGAGGCTCACAAATTGCGGCGCAATGATATTATCAGTTAGTAGTCAGTCAGACTATACATATACATAACGAGGCGTCATTGTTCCGAAAGATTGATTATTATTCGCGTCGCTTTTAAGGCACGTTTTGATGAATGATTGGAAATTCGGAAAGCTCCGTAACGCGAAATATGGCATAGTATACAGGGTGGAAACCAAGCAAATAAGACCAAGTAAGACAAATTGTTTATATACCTGTTTTCTTTTCGGTTTGATTAATGTCGCATCTTTGTATTTATTTACAAGAGTAGAAGGGTTTACCACAATATTCAAATTTAATAATTGAAATGACGGTTTAATTTTAGATGTCGTGAAAATACTGCTTTACCTAAACAAATCTGTTTCCTAAACAATATTATTTTTGCTTCGCTAAAGGCCTTTTGACACCCTGTATAACAGAATTTGGGCGGCAGCTTTTAATCTGATTACGTATAATTATAAATGAGCAGTCTATTGAGAGCAATTTATATTTAAAACGAATGCTTTATTGTTATCGTGAATTCGGACATGGTTTTGTTAATGTAAAATTATAATATCCATGGATCATATTTCTGTTGAGTTGGTCGAGTGAAATTTATATTTTAATCCGATATTAGTCCGTTAACTGAAAATGTTAACACTTTAACAAAATGGGTTTTGCGAAAAATAATATGACTAAGGAGATTAAAATATGTGACAGTGAAAAACAGAATCTTATACCTACATAATAAAACGAGAAATCTAAATGATTGTAATTAATGCGTCCGGATAACTCAACACAAATTTTGTTCAATTTTAAAGTTGTGAATGGAGAATGATGAGAAAATAAATCGCGCAGAGTAAAGGGGGAGCAGTGAATGACGATAAAGAAACGCGTGCGCAACTGGCGGTTCACTACGTGCGCATACGCACTACAACATAAGGCCACCCCAAAACCCTGTTATAGAGGAATAAACTTTATTCCTCTGTGACCCTGTAGCGACCCCTGTCAGCTACATAGTTCAGACACCAATGGATAGATGGCGCTGCAATATAACAACGCTATCTACATACAACCTACATCGCGCTGGTGTTACGCAACCTACATGGCATTCGCATATATTATACAAGATTCCAACATCAACAGTTGGAGGGCGGTCCCCAGGCACGATGACCCAGCCTGGCGGAAGATCTTCCTTTTTCAATGGAGGAATCATCCACCTTGTTCCTCCATAGCCGCTCTAACGTCTCAGGCGAGGACCAAGTTATCCACTCACACAATAATTAAACAAAAATAGTGTCCAAATGTAAAATTATAAAATTTTATTAATTATTAAAAAAATCTGGTTTTATCTAAATAAACTTTTCTCTAAATAATGATTTCATAGAATATCGTTATAAATTCAGAACTTCATAAATGATCGCTTTCTCAATAAGTCAATATCTCTACAACCTAACAGGCTGCAAGGTGCAAATTGGAATCAAAGGTTGAACCAAGGCGTTAACTTGTCACAAACTTAATTAACTGAATAAGCAAGTTCTAAAGGGAAGTTTGCACGAAATAAAGTGGTTAGTGTGGAATTTGGGACAGAGTTTAACTGGTTAGGTTTCTGTTTGGACACCTCGAGATGTTTACATGAATGATTTTGTGTTATCGATTTTGAAGATAGATTAAGTGGCTAATGGCTAAATACTGAAACTGAACTGAACTCACATTTCAGTTATGCTTAAGTCTTCATTTTATAGTTTAATTGTATGCGATAGGGGTTTTATTAAAGTATTTAAGACACTCCTAAATTTTAAGTGGCGATTCAGTATTTGCATTCCTAAGTGCTTAGCTTTTGACATAACACAGATGAAAGTAGTACGTCATTTTGGCTTGTAACTATATAGTATAATAGCTGTTACCCGGCTTCACTCGCGTTCCCGGGATAAAAAGTAGCCTATAACCTTCGGGGATAATGTAGCTTCCTATTAGTGAAATAATTTTTCGAATCGGACGAGTAACACCAGAGATTAGCGCGTTCAAACAAACAAACAAATTCTTTAGCTTTATTATTAGTATATAGATATATACGGTATGGTCAAATGCAAATAAAAATAGTACTAAAATCCCGTGAAACCTAAATTCAACACATTTAAACTAGTCACTAGCAAACCAGACATATCTGCGCTGTGCAAATCGAAAAACTTTAAATGGGTCCAATTTCCAAGCCCCATCCTCCTGCCCCTGAGACGTGGGGCAATTAAAAGAATTGCCCCACGACGATTCAGTCCGACTCTGATTGAAAACATACTAATTTTTATTTCGTTTTCGACCGCTATGTAAACGCTAAAAAAATATAAGTTCTTTTTATTTTTATTGATTTGGAAAACTAATAGCCTAATATAATTTTCAAAATAATAACGAGTGTCAACTAATAGAGGCTTCAAAAGGAAAGAGAGGAGAAGATACTAATTACCTATTACATAATAAAGTAACCCGGTTAATATAAACTGAAATTATTAAAATTATTACTTCATAATTAACTTTTAGTACATGGCAGAATGGATGTTAAACGATCGTGTAGTCGATCCCCGACTTGATGTTCAGGCCTCATAAAGTCCACTACACACTCCAGCAAGACCAAATGTTCTCGCAATGCTTGCAATAGAGCCAAATGGAGATGCATTGGGATAACCACCACTCAAGAGAACTACCATAACCACGACCACTCTATCAAGAGTGTCCCACTAAGACGAAGAGAATTCACTTTTAACAAAAAAAGTAAATCCTCAACAAAGAATTATTAAAATCGGTTCATAATCAAACAAAATATGCGTGAACAAACCTATATAAATTACTTTGCACAAAAAAGAGAACCGCCTTCAAGACAACAAAAAAGTATAAACTAACTATTACGTATATGTATTTTTATCTGACACTGTTTTGAAGTCAGCGAAAGTGTAACACTTTATAAGGTAACATCACCTTAATTTGCTTATAGATAATAATTTATAATTGCGTCTGCGGACACAAAAAGCTCCCGTATATCACCTTCAAAGATATCCCCGAGTACGATCAGAGTCTTGTCTTGCTCTTCTACGTCGTTACACTCAGAATTAAGTCTTAATGGGCTAGTTGAAACAACTCAAATTGCAATACTAACAACGGTGACCTTTATTTAATAGCTGCTTTATTACGTTTACTTACGTTATGCTATCTATTTATACTTATACTAGCTTTTACCCGAGGTTTTACTCGTGTTCCCGGGATAAAAAGTAGCATATAACCATTGAGGATAAAGTAGCTTCCTATTGTTAAAACTTTTTATAGCAAATTTTATCAACTTTCTTTGAAATAATAGTTTAATATACACATTGATAACAACCAAAAAATAGCAATTTTTTAGATTACTGGCAAAAACTCAAACAACATTAACAATAGGTAACTGGTATTGCCTCCTCGGGTTGTGATTACAGCTTCAAGCCAGTTGGCATACTGGAGATGATGTTTCGGAGGTGATGGTGGGGAATATTCCCCCATTCTTCCATCAGGACCTGTTTTAGGGCCCTAATGAAGGAAATGGTGGGAAAATGATAAAAGAAAAATTTTATCCTTTTTATTTGGAAAACATATCTCGTGTACTTTAAAAGTTATTGCAGTTTTAAAAGTGTGGTACTATGTTCTATGTACGAAGGCCTATGGATTGAAATCAATGAATTTCGTAGAGCCTCTACGTTAGTACTATCAACAAAATAAAATGGTATTTGCAATATTGTGTCCAACATACAAAAGTAAACAATCTAATGATATTGTCTTTCCCGAAGGGTCACCGGCCAAAATAAGAAACCAATTTCCGAAGTAATACTATTAAGGCACAAAGAGACCATAATTGGAGCTTAAAAGGATACAAAGTAGTCTAGTTAACGTATCTTATTCCCTATAAAAGAATTTCGTTGTTTTTAACACGTCATTTAAATTCAAAAGAGTGTGTGTTTAGGTGGTTTGTTTTGTGTAGGAGCGGCAGCGAGAGCGGAGGTGGTAGCGTTTTAAAAACAGTCTGGTAATCATTATAAACATTTTATTTGTGGTCACTACAGTTTTCAAGCGAAAATTTGTGCTCTCAGTATTAGTAACTCATACTGCCCACGGTAGATAGCGCAAAATATTAACCTATGTATTATTTTATGCCAAGGCAAGCCCTCTGCGAGTGGGATGACCCCATTACTTTAGCTCAGATCGAAGCTATATATATATATATGAGTATGAGTTTATGAGAAAATATAATATATATATATATATAGTGTCTTGATATACATATATATTGTCTTGGTATTTTCTTAAAAAAATTACCCTTCCTTTATTTTGTCATATAACATTACTTGGCAGAAATTGATCATTATAAGCGACCCTATGAGATGGAGCAATAATACAGGCTCTGATTATTTTTTCAAAATCAATGAGTTCGATTCCCGGCAAGACAATTTTTTTTTTTCAAAATCCAAGTATACAGTTTTAGTTTTTATCAAAATCGGCCCCGAGACTCCTTTCAGCATTTTTCGCTATTCCCTATACTTTAGGATTGGGCCTACCACGCCCACTTAAAAAATTCACCCTGTATATATCAAGACACTAGACAAAATAAAATATAAATAGATTTCGGGCACGATATTTTTGTGATTCAAACTTACTATAGTTACATGTTTTTACGCTAAGTTCATCATCTAATCCTAAACCTTATTGTACGTAAAAAATAACATTTATTGTAATCCACTTTCTATTGGTTTTACATACAAAAAGAATTGCAAATTACTCTGAAACAAAACGGAAAAATATATATTCAATTCCCTCTAAAATTAAATTGGTAATCTGTATTTTAAATTCTAAAACACATTTAAGATTGTTTTTTAGCGCAACCGGTGCGTTACAATGAGGAATAATGACAAAAAAAAACTAATTAGTCCGTCAGTTAGATTATCAAAAAATATTGGATAAGTATTTTTTACTTTATCAAATCAATTAGAAATTACAAAGATAATTCGGAATGGGGGCTTGTAACGTCATCGGTCTACTACTTTTTAGTACACTTTTTGCAGACCGGTGACGTCACCCGAAATTTTAACACTGTAGGTATCTTCTTTATTTTTTATTTTTGTAACTAAATAAAAAATACGTATCCAATATTTTTGGATAACCTAACTAACGGACTAATATATTTTTTTGTCATTATTCCTCAATGAAAGCCAGTAGTCTTTTCTAGCCTTTATTTATAACCTCTGGCCACATTGATCATAATACAAACATAATTAGCTAATTACCTAATTAAGATTTTGTAGGAACATAATAGTACACTCGGGGAAAAAACTCTTACAATTATTTTTTTTCCAACCTATCTATCCGTAAGCCATGGCATTCTAAATCCGTATTTCCATGCAAATGAATGCGACGGGACGCAGGTACCTAACGAGCGCTCACTACGTACAATGTTATTAAATTCTCATTTCGTCCGTTCGACGAGTGAACGGGGCTTAGTTTATTGGAACTAATTCCCCGGCTGTATACTGTAAATGGAGATTAGTTGGACTACTACAGATACAGCTGACCGTTTACTTTATGGTTCGATGTAGTCTAAGTTTTAGTTGATATATAGGCATAGTGTTTATTTAGAAGGTTCATTTTACGAAAAAGAACCTACATTTCTGCATTAAAGCTACGGATGATTGATACATACATAAAATTCATTTCACAAATTGCACCTACGATCGAATCTGACTATAATGCAAAATTTCACGCTTCAAAATTACCTTGGAGCTGTATGTCAATTTGTCAGTCAGTTTATTGCCAAAATGCATGGTAGATCTATGTCAGATTAGAGTTCCTATATCATTATTTTAAATTATCAATACCTACTTTTATTATTTTATTATTATTTATTTATTTACATAAATGTTTTATATTCGTTTTACATAATCTTAGTACCTAAAAACCATTGGGTTTGTGCAGGCACTGCACATTCGTCTTTACAAACATTTTACTACCTTCATAAATTACACATACCAAGTTAAACCAAGAATAAAAATGTGGGTAGGTATGGAGTTTTACAAAGACTGACATGTTTATGTTCAATACAGGATGAACGTAAAAGTATCTGTACTAAATGAATATGAATATACGAGAATTATAGACAATATTTCTTTTGATAATAGGTAATACTTTTTCAATGTTTGTTTTAATGTTGTTTGTTTTATCAAATCTTTTGGAAGGTTATTTAAAATTTAAAATTTAAAATTAGAGTAAATAAACATCGAAAACGGTTTTTTTCCTAGATGTTGATATTTTTTTGTAAAAAAAAATATAGATGGCTTGGTGGGAGAAGGCACGTGAGTACTGAAGAGATTTTATTTCTTATTAGTCAGGAATAAAGTCACTTTTTCATTAAATATAACTTGAAATGATGATGAATAATGAAATTTTTAGCGGGCTACCTGTAGCATTTACCGTATGGCCTTCCATTGCCTCAGCTTATTTATTACAAGCTATATCATAATTTAATTAAAAATAATAATTCAAAGGTAAAATTAATAGTATGAAAACTACCCACATAGGCACATGGCCTGTACGTAACGCGCATACTTCTCTCTCGCAATAACGGGGTTGCCAGCAATATAATGTAATAAAGAGACCGCAAATGTCACAGTATTATGATGTATAGTGGAATTTGTCATCGTGCTATTCACTACGTTGAAATTACTTACTTATTTATGTGTCTGTTTTTTATGAATTTATTTATTATCATTGCTATGTGTTTAGTTTATTGAAAAATAGTTTTTCTTTTTTTATATTTTCATATGTCAAAGCATTTTCTTATAAATAGTGAATGGTTTGGTAACTTGCTCCGACGCAGCAGCACTTGGAGCCTGCCCTTCTAGGCTTTGTGTCTCACCGGTCACGTCATCACTGACCAAAAAAAAAAACATTTTCACATATAAACACATTGACTTTAAAATGTATGATTTTTCGTGATTTCAAGATTGGTCCCATAATAAAAGATCCCTGAAAATTTCAACACTCATTCAAAAGTCACTCTGTATAAGTGAGATGAGATATCATAATATTTTTCGTGAGAAGAAAACGCAATTGAGACACTTACTTCCCAACTGTACATATAAATAGAAAATAACTGGAGGTCACAAAAGCTGAACCCTTTTTTATCCTACTTTAACCATCTACCCCAGCCTTTTTGAAGGGATGTAGGTAAGTATACAGTAATTACCAGTGCTTACAAAGGATACTACGGAAACCTTTTTTGATATAGAATCTTGAACGTTTGTTTTAGACTGTTTTACACAATCTTACCGTGGTCAGTGATGATATGGCCGATGCGCGATGGTAATAGAACACATACAGCCTAAAAGGGAACTGATTCTTAAGTGCAGTAATAATGAAAATATTTCTATACCAATATACAATCTGTTTTTTTTGATATCCCATAACTCTAGGGTATGACTGAGACCATATCAAAGAATCAAGTGGCATATGAATTATGTTTCAAACATCCTTTTTTTTATCATTTTTCATACAAAATAATTCGACAAAGTCACGATTATTAATGTAAAACACCCTTACGTGAAATATGACAACGTCGCATTTTCTTAGCTTTAAATATGAATGATTGATAAATACTCGTATTTATCAATGAAACTTAGATACCTACACATCGAGGGTCTAAGTTTTGCGAAGTTTGGCGACCTCGCAAAAGTAATGATTCGTCATACTGGTGACTATTTTTGACCTAATTTTATTATGATTGATGATATCTCCGAAACTATGCATTTTTGGACCACCTATTCTGGGAGTTTTAGTATTATTTTTACCTACAGAATATAACCTTAGAGTTATGGGATATCAAAAACAACACGTTGTATATCTATACTAATAATAAAGCTGAAGAGTTTGTTTGAACGCGCTAATCTCCGGAGTTACTGGTCCGATTTGAAAAATTATTTCTCTAATAGGAAGCTACATTATCTCCAAAGGTTATATATTAAGGGAACGCGAGTGAAACCGCGGGGAACAGCTAGTGTAATATAATTTCAAACCGTTGACCATTCCGGTCAATGACCATTATTATTGAAAATATAAACTGCGTTGTAAATAATTCGTAAAATACATTATTACGTCTGAATAAATACATTAACAAATATAAAATGCACATTATCAATTTCAAAGCTATTTAATTTCTGATTTAATATTTTGTTGTATGGTAATAAATGTGTTTTGCACTACATAAAGTGTAATTTCGACAATTTTTATAACGAATCTCATTAAAATTGGGTTTAATTCTATTCCAAAATTTTCTCGACGTGGACACTACTGCCGAACAACAAATCAAACTTAGTTTTCAAAAAGACTATTACTTATGGAGGCTTCAGGGTACCGACAGGGAGGAGCTTTTTTGTATTTTTTTTTGTAAATACATTCGTTATTTTGTATACTTGCTATCGTAAATTGTTTCTAACGTATTATATTTAACAAATTGAGAATAGTAACACGTACCACAATAAAACCATATCGTAAATATGTTTGTGGACGATCGAATGTCCACAATGCAAGCAAACTACAGCATCGGACACATTGGCTGTCAGAATTTCTGTTTGCATTGTATTTTATGGTTACCATCAAGATATACGTTTATCGAATAAAAATCGTTAAAGGCTATGCGTTGACGTTTTAGTTAATGATCAATCAGGGAATAATAATAATAGGCCTATAACAGAGTATAATGTAAATAATCTATACTAATAATAAAGCTGAAGAGTTTGTTTGAACGCGCTAATCTCCGGAGTTACTGGTCAGATTTGAAAAATTATTTTACTAATAAGAAGCTAAATTATTCCCAAAGGTTATAGGCTACTTTTTATTCAGGGAACTAAAATTTGTTTTTCATTTTTGTAGGCTTATTGGTAACAACAGACTTAAATAAAATAATAAAATACTTTTTCTCCTAAAGAAAAATCTGCTAATTTATAGTCGCTCTGATACGCTCCAATGTACAGTCACGAGCATCAATATATTACCATGGACAGATCAGCAATAATATCTGATTTCATGATTCATTCATTAACTTCATTCATTCGACATCACATAATTATGCTGCTACTTATATATATGCCTTCCATAAATGATCACATATTGTTGCTGTCGGTTTGAGACCAGAAGTTGAAATGAATCTTGAAATCAGATATTATTACTGATCTGTCCATGCTAATATATTTATGCTCGTGACTGTACAAGAGTGAATAATATTTTTGTGATATTTCTGCCCTATATCCTCCCAAAATCATTTTGTACAAAGTATATATGGATAAATATACCATTTACTCAAGTGGAGCTCGGTAGCTTTTTGTCAAAATACAGCCAAGATTAATCGCCAAAAATAAAATGCCTCCTTACAAACCTCAACTTTTTCCCTTATAAAGCGACAGAGATGATAACATTGCGATTCATATTTGCGGTGATATTTTGCGGCGTGTCGTAAAGCGCACGCGGGTGCGAGCCGATTCAGCGGTCGTAGGCCGGCCGTTGTGATGCATAGCGATACGGAGACGATACGATGACGATACGATTAAGCGCGAGTGAGAAAAATGTATAAACTAGCTTCGGTTAAAAGCCCGCGTTAAAAAGTAGACAGCTATCTCCTACCTACCAAATTTCATAAAAATGGGGTAAAATAGGGATCGGTTTTTGTTATAAATATACATAAACTTCATACAATTGACACTTGTGGAGAGGGCTGCAAGTGCAGAGAGAAGCTATTACCTACAACCATATTCTATATAATGAGCCACCTTATTCAGGTCACCTGGTATAATTTTCATTTTCTATGAGTATATTTTTGTTCCGATAATTTTCATAGTTACACTTTTATGTTAGTATGTCACATGTATTCATGTAACTCTCAGGTTTCAAATATAAAAAAAACCTGTTGCAGCTATACATCCGTGCATTGTAAATAGCCTTCTTAGTGAAGATTTACAGCCACTCCACAAAGTAAGATCATTCTTTTTATTGACGTTAAACCGCGCGTGAGTGACAAATCTTGTTATTATCGCGAAACTTGCAATCATATGAAAATAATGAGATATTTATTTCTATACGTGACATACAATAGTATCTATACTAGTTATAGTTTCTGTTATCTGATCCCAAACTAATCAGAGTTTGTACTATGGAAACCTGATAACTGATATACCTACAACTTTTTTAGGGTTCCGAAACTCTAAAGAAAAAAAAACGGAACCCTGATAGGATCACTCGTGCGTCCGTCGCGTCCGTCTGTCCGTCTGTCTGTTTTTGTAAGTAAATACTTAAATAGATAATTACACTCAGACATAAGACAAACAGACATGTTCATGCACACAAATGTTTGTCCTGGATGGGAATCGAACCCATGACCAGCGGCGTCGTAGGTGGTGTAGTAACCATTATTTTCATATCTCTCGGGCTATTGTCGCCCTTACCAAGTAACAACGTAAATAGTGTAATTATATTCGCTTTAAATTTAATTTAATTTTTAATTATTTGATTCCGCGAACACTAAAATAGCTTACCACATTTCAGATTGCCTTTACCAAGTTATAATAATATAGTTATTTATTTAGGCATTCTGCACCCATTAATATTAAAACTAAGATTACAATGCTATGCTATTAAATGTTTAAAATTATATTAAATTAAAATAATCCAGTAAAATTATAATAGCTATTATTATTTTCGATTCTCGTTGCGGTGAGTAGACAGCCAGTGTCGGAAGATGCAGGTCTCAAGGTGTTCACCCATTGTCCGAAGAATAACATTTTTTGATCAAAGATTGCACCTTTGTGTATTATTAAAAAGTTTTTTTTTACCTTTAAATCTTGTTGAGGTGTTTTATTTTACTAAAAATACCTACATAAATGTCAACAATGTATTGAGCACAACTAACACCAGTATAAAGTAGACGAGTAGGTATTGACGCATAAATCCCAGAGGTAAGTCACGTGCGTCTAAACACCCCGGGTGAGATTTTTACCGCTCCGTATATGTCAAGATTGAAAACATACAGATTATTATACTTTTTTACTATATACTTATTTTCAATGAAAAAATATATGTATGACATTTTTAGGACCTTTCTGCAGCTTTTGACGGAACTCAAAACATATTTGGATATACTTTGATGGATAAAAAAATCTTAAAGCATACTGCTTGATTCACTTTTAAAGCCAGTGTTTCTCTTAATTTTCTGAGTCACCGACTGGCTCCAACGGAAGATCAGCGCTGCTTTTACAAAATTCAATCCCTAAGGGAGTAAAATAGGGGATCTGCTGCTGGAAAGCTGTTTATACATATATATATTTTAATACATATTACAAATAAAAACTTAATATTCTCAAAGAAAAACGCAGCTGATGTAGGCCAAATCCAAATCAGTATATTCCATCATCAAGTATGTAGTATAAAAGACGCATGTACGGCTAAAGTATTTACGAGGATGCGCGCGTGACGTATAAGGTTTTTTGATGAGTTATTTCAGGGAATAAGTAGAAACAATCTTATCCTATTGTCGTTTTAATTTTTTATTACTTAGTGAGTCAATATTGTAGTATAGGTTCTGTCGGATGGCTCTGTGGATAAGTGGCCACCGTTGGCTAATAGAATAATAAATAATAATATCCTGGGACATTTCTTTACACACGGTTATCTGATCCCAAACTAAGCAGAGCTTGTACTATGGAAACCAGGTAACTGATATACTACATATACTACTTTTTTTTTTGTAAATACATACTTATATAGATAATTACACCCAGACTCAGGACAAATAGACATGTTCATGCACACAAATGTTTGTCCTGGATGGGAATCGAACCCACGACCTGCGGCGCAATAGGTGGTGTCTTAACCAACTGTGCCAACTGGCCCGTCATAGGGCTTAAAGATATCAGTAATGCGAGGAGATTGCCGATCTACGTAAAGCCAAGAAATGCTCAAATGCAACTGCTGGAATGTAAATATGCAGGTTTTTTTAATATTTCAGTTCATGTAATAAATTTAAGGTGCACTATATGTATAAAGGTTCATACTTACCACCTCATGCCACATAATTTCTACCTCAATATAAAAAAAATACGCGGATGAAATTGAGGAAAGTGAAATAAATTCCTGGTCTTACAAACCTCAATTCATTGAATTCTCCACTGTAATACAAAGTAGGCAGATACCAATTACCTTTGCTATCATATTTCTTAGAAACAATATAGCTTGGGCTCTCTTCTAGGAATATTGAAATTTCTATATTCCTTTGATTTCGATATAACTTATACACGAAGGAAAGTAAAAGCTTGCTTGGTAAACATAATGTCAGAGTAAACCGACATTACATACAGACAAACATTATATAGATGCTATATTTTTATATATTTTGTGTTTGGTAATGTTACTTAAAATGATTTATGAAAAGAAAACATAAGACAAAATATCGCGATTCAATTTCTCACCCACTACTGAACTTCGATGCGACTTATCTTTGTAATTTTTTATTGATTTGATAAAAAATACGTATCCAATATTTATGACAACCTATGTGACGGACAGAACTAATTATTTTTTACCCAGTCATCATCCTTATTATGTTCATTACGATAACCACCAAAGATATGCGGTAGAGCTCCAGTAGTTACTATAAAAAAAAAATCTTTAATATTTTATTAGTTTCCATAGTACATAGCCCTACATAGTTTAGAATCAGAAGCCTGACAAGGGAATTTTTACTATAACAGTGGAACATAATCGTATGTCCATTTCCCCTCTCTAAACATGGACCCTAATAATTAATAATACACTTAAATAATCCACCTCGCGCTCTTCAATTTGTCAGTGCCACAACATTGCCCAATTCCTCCAGTGTAACACTAGTTAATGATAAAAACACCATAAAACCTTCATGTAGACCGTAATCAAGTACATGTCAGGAATTGCCTTTGGGCTGAAGGCACGTCCATTCACTCCCTCCCTTAGGGCGTCCCTACGCGTGACTATTTCATAGATGTTTAAGGCCGATGCTTAAGTAACTGTGACGGGTACGGTACGACTCTGTGATACTAGGTAAGTACCTTAACTTTTTTTTAAGTTCTTCATAATGGAAAATTGGTTAGACTTTTTAGGAACACTTTGTTGTCCATGTGTTAGAATTTTTTTCATCAGAAATTGTTGTAGTTTACCAAAGTAGGTTACGATGGTATGGTCATGATGAGACGACCTGAAGACCACGTTCGGTAGGCCCTACCAAACACAAATAAGAAAAGAGGAAGACCCTAAGCCACATGGTGGTCCAGTAGCCGGCGACTTAGAACGAGTACAACTCTCAAAACTGACTAGCCATTCAAATAACTTGAAAATATTGAAAACATTTTGAGATCTAATAGGAAAGGACTTTTTCTCCGGTAGCTTAGTAAGGGACGGAGACATTCGAGAACCGATGGCCGCTGGGGCAGGTCGGTTCTCGAGTGGCGACCACGAATCGGAAGACGCATCGTGGACAGCTAGCATGCCCCCCACAAGGTGAACCGACGATCTTGTGAGGGTCGCGGGAAACCGCTGGATGCGGGTAGCGCAAGACCAGCCATCGTGGAGATCCTTAGGTAAGGCCGTTGTCCAGCAGTGGACGTCTTTCGGCTGACATGAATGAATAAATCCTCTTAAATAAATATTAAAATTAATTCTCCATACTTTCATCCCACAGCTGGCTTCCGCAAAGATATAAATAGACCTAAACTGACCGCCTGGAGTAATGGGTCGGTGTCGGTTCTTCATCATTCTGTAAATGTGCTTTCATTATAGGTATTATTATTGTTTTAATTCGGTTTAAGAGTTTTTTTGTTTATAAATATCCTGGGACATTCTTCACACACGGTTATCTAATCCCAAAATAAGCAGAGCTTACTGATATACTACTTTTTTTTGTAAATACATGCTTATATAGATAATTACACCCAGACACAGGACAAGCAGACATGTTCATGCACACAAATGTTTGACCTGGATAGGAATCGAACCCATGACCAGCGGCATTATAGGTGGTGTCTTAACCAACTGCGCCAACTTGCTTGTCAGTTACTTTGGTAGTATACATAGTTTTTCAGGTAGTGGTTGACCTGAAAAACTATGTATACTACCAAAGGATTTTCAAATATAAATTTGTCTTGCCGGGAATCGAACTTTTGATTAGTAACAAACTTGGGGCACTTAAATGTCATGATAAGAATCAAGGTCAAAAACACCCTAACAAGCCCTGATTATATCAGCTTTCACTTACAACCTGCACATAAAATAATTTACAATCCAAAATGAAATACCTAAAACATAAATAAATATTATGTATGGTACCTAATTATATACCATATTGTTTCATAAAATGTATAAATCAAATTCCAAATTAAATTTGGCAAAACAATAAAAAATTGGAACTCGTTAAATAAGGTTGTGTTTCAAAATATAAACCTCCATTTTTTTTTGTTAATTATAATATTTCATAAAAACGAATGAATATTTAAAACACATTCAGCACCATATTTCTGTTTGATTTAAAATCGCCATACGGTTCTGATTACGGTATTTTTACCGGTTCGTTATTTGTTTCGGTCCGGTCAGGAGTCGTATTAAATCGCAAATTACATACCTGATGTTCCGTTTCAGTACTTTAATAAACATTTTTTACGTTCGTTGGCGTAATTTGGTATCGATAGGTAAATAAAGATTTTATCTACTTAAAGCCTAAATAAAATATATGAATTTATTCACACATGTTTTTTTTAAGCTTTTTTGAAACACTGGGTAATTACACGTTTATTCAAGAATAAATTGACCACTGGCCCTGTGAATGATGGTAGTGTTACCAGCAAAATAAATTAAATGTAACGACATGGATGCCTATAATTATATTAATATTTGGTAATACTGCTCTCCGATTTTTATTTCGATTAGAAAAAAATATATATTCAAATATATATACCTACTTTTTATTCGATACAACCACAGGATACAAACAAAGTATCTCAAATAATCCCTCAAAATGTAGGACAGCGCTATTTTTCACCCGCAAATCGTGGAACATTATAATCTCATCAAAAAAAAAAAGAACTCGATAAAATCCATTCGGCTTCAAACAATACGAACGAGTGTTGATTACGAACATTATTCGGCGTTTCGTTCGTCTTCATCGGCCATCGACAAAATAAATTTGAATAATGGCGAGTGAGGATTTGTTAGGCGAAAAAAAAATTGGAATTTCAAATAAGCTGTGGTCACACGGGGCGCGGAATTGGCATAAATATCGCCTACCCGTCGAGACTAGGCGTAAAAAACGATCCAAAATAAAATTGATACTGATTAAATTAAGCAATTTTTGTCGTTTTTGAAATGGAGTCTTTCGTTGTAATTAATTTACTGTGTATTTTTTTTTTATTTATTTCTTACAAACTACCATTACAGGAAATCCCAATGCGATAGTGTTGCCTTATCCATCTGTACCATTATACCTAATAAAATATAAATTATAAACAAATAAAGAATATCCTACACCAAAAACACCCAGAAAATAAAAAATATACCAATAACACAATATACACATCAAAATAATAACATTAAAAATATTTATTAAGAATAACAAATTATATTTAATAGGACTATTGCTAATTCACTCAAATGGCATGAAAATATATCCAACCTATTATTGACTTTATTTAATATTCCAATAGGGTAGTTGACTGACATATCAAATCAGCTACTTTTAAATAAATGTCAAAACGATACTTTATATGGAATTTTCTATGAAATATTACATTATGACGTCATAGTTTCACAGCATCATATCATCTACTCTTAGTGGTTCCACTGGTAATTAAAAATCATAAAATGCATTAAATGTACAACATATTTGGTGTTTCCACGTGTTTTTAGATGTTTTATGCATTGATTAGTGTTTGGTAATTTATTTTTGACAGTGTCAACTACCCAATTGCCCGAGTGTAGGGCTAAAGGCTGGGAATGTGGTGTAACTTTAAAGTTTGGGTTTTATGTACTTTTGGATAGCTCAGACCGAGGAGTCAACGCCGCGATCCGCGGGACGCTTGGGGTACTCTGCCATGGTAATCTAAGCTTTATGAAACGCATAATAAGATGGATAATCTCCAGTTTTGAGTCCCATGATGATCATTTCTTATTTTAACAAGATCTAAATTAGATATTTTAATCTTATAGATGTTTACACACATTAATAGATAAATCTGACTATAATACCGTATATGGAATATAAACATTATTTCTAGATGCTTAGGTACGAGGTCAGGAATAACTAAAGCATGGAATTCTTTATGGGTGTGAAGAGATTTTTGCAGTACCGACAACGCGCGAGTGATGCCCCCCCCTGGTGTTGTAAGCGAGAGTCTATAGGTTAAGTTAACAAAATTAAGGACAAACAATTTTTTTAACCATAAAATCTCAGCTACAATTTCAACACGAAAAATTAATTTCCGCTATCGATTTCCGGCCATCTGAAGGCTCTATTGCTTTTATATTAAGACGATACAACAAACAATGGCAACGACCTCTCTTTTTAATTAAATCCTAACCCTTATTTTAATAGCAACTTTATTTATCGCCACGAAGCAAGTTTTGTAGACTTTTTTCCATTTAATTTAGGAGTTAATGTTTTTTAACATACTATTTTCGCGGTTTCACTTGCGTTTTTGGGATAAAGTATATAATCAGTCTCAGGTCAAAGAGCTATTGAAGCTAGTTACGGCTACGTACGATTCGTAGCAGGCCGTAGCGCTACGGCGTAGGCGCGTAGCTACGAAGTGCTACGAATATCATGATGGTCCTATACGGTCACTAAGGGCCAGTTGCATAGACTCACATTATAATAAACCGCGTTTAAATCATCGCCGGCAGGCAGGGTTCCCAAAAGGCTGGCGACGATACCTCAATGAATTGCGAGGCTGATGCCCTGCCCGAGGTAAGTGCCAGCTCTTTGGTCACCTGTAAAGACTTATTAGAAGAATAGTTATTCATTCGTGGTTTTCATAGCGATAAAGGTTTTTTTTTCAATCAGACATTGCGTAATATTTACACCTTATATAAATATCTATAGGAGTTTAAAATGTAAAATATAAGAAAATTTACTTTATATTTCAATAAACAAAGTTTAAATTAACTATCTTCCTTCATACGTCATTTAAGTTTGGTTAGCTGTGATAGTACAGTCGCGGAGAAAAATGGTAATTTCACGTTGAACACTGACGCTCAACGGTATATTAAGACAAACTAAAAATGTTTTCACAAAATGGAGCAGTGTTTTTTGCACAGATGTTGTACACAGTTGAAGTTAATAAGTTAAGTTATAATGACAATGCTCAGACTTTTTAAATTTCTTTAAAGTGAATTACTTACCATTTTTTTTGTTTTGTTAAAAATCTGTCGAAATGAATTATCTAAATTAGCTTTTATGTTATTGATAATTTTTTTTTAAAAATACACAATTATCTAAAATAAAACTATAATCATAAGTTCTATTCAATAAAAAAAACATAAACTACATAATAGTAAAAGAAATACAAACATTGTGCAATAGATAGCGCGCATAGCAACATTACACGGTTCGACTTGACATTATTCATATCAAATGTAATTTTTCCCTTATTTTATTTGATTTTCGAATTCAAATGCCATTCCATTTTACCAACACTAGCGTAAGGTATCCCAGATGTCCCAAGACGGGCAGTGACGCGCCATAAACCGGCTAAATCGCTTGTCGACGACTATTTGCATAAACATAAACGCGGTAGCACAGCACAAACACCCTAACTCCCTCTACACAAAACTGTAAATGATAACAACACTATCGATAAAAACGTACCGAGCAGAAGTTATGCGACGATAAACAGGTGCGCAGTTTGTTAAGCAATTTAGAAGACATAGTGTAGTGAAAAATATTGGGACAACGTACTTTCGGGATGTTTTAGTAACTTTGTGTTTTTATTAATAAAATAAAACAAAGATACACCTCCTTATCTTTTTAGTTCATTTTCAGATTTTCAACTATTTTTTTTAATACATCAATTGAAATTACAGGTGTATTACAGTTTTTTTTTAAATTGATTCTTACTTCATAATCAAAACTTTCGAGGTTACTATTATAATGAATGTCAGAGAAATTTGGGAAAAATACCAGAATTCTAAAATCGTTAAGCAAAACTAATTAAAGAGTATAACGGCTGAAAATACGAGGGAAGCAAATGGAACAGTTATTAAACAAATACAATTTACGATCCATGCAAATCATAATACATAAAACGATCAGTGAAAAATGAGAGAATCCTTGCAGATACTAAAATACGTGTTTATTTTCAACGATTTTTTTTATGTTAATTATATTTGGATGGGGTACATTTTTCTCTGTTTTCACGGTGAGGCTACATTTTCCCGCTACAGAATTTGAATTTCAAATTAAGAACAAATCCTGTTCCACGGTTATTCAAATTTATATTCGGTTGAGGGCCAATGACGTAGAAATATGAGTGCTATCTTTCATTTTACTTTTACTCAATTTATTTCAAACACTTTTGCATGTGATTGTACTTTTTTGCATAAAAGTTTAATTTACACACCTAAGGTCTTTAGTTAAGCAAAGTTTGCAATAAAAATACATTTGTGATGCTTTTCTATTTGTTTATTAAGTTTTCTACCGACGACAAATGAAACAACGGATAGTCCGATTTTTAACATTATATTAGATGGTGATGCAGAAAATCATAATTTTGTCACTGAAAAAACGGGGATCGACTCACAGTTTATATTTATCGGTTTCCTTACTCCATAACTAGTTTTCTGAATCACAATTTTGCCCGCGATTTGCGTGTTTTTAGGAACTTTATTATGTAGGTAGGTACAAAAAGGTGGACCGATGATCTTGTGAGGGTCGCGGGAAACCGCTGGATTCAGGTAGCGCAAGACTGGGGGAGGCCTTTGTCCAGCTGTGGACGTCTTTCGGCTGTCGTGATGATATGTCATTTTAGGCTTTAGATTTATTTCAATTTTTGTAGAAACCTACGCATATTTTTTCTAAACAAACACAGTAAAAGATTTTTTTAAATCCACTATTTTTTTATTAATTACAAACATAAACACAATTATTTCTTTATAATATTTCTGGAGTTAACTATTAAATACCTAACTGAACATAAATTATTTAACCATTCAAACATGAAAATTTTCCGGAAAGGATCTGTCCTTTGGTATTAGCCAGTAACATTGAGAAGTACATCCAACTAGATCTTCCTTTGACTGGAGTTAATTGCTAGCAAGTCAACACGACTAGAAAGCTCATTAAGTCACAAGGAGACCTTCTGTTAAAGAAAATTAAGAATAGTAAGTCAACCGAAGACGTCTTTAGGATTCGAAATTTTTGTCAAAAATTAAATGTAGGTGTTATAGCACTACTAATATGAAAATATTGTTGTATGTAACTAGCTAATCAAATATTTGAATTTGTATTTCTTTTACCACATTGTATTCTGATTCTTCGATAAACAAAGTCTAATACAACATTCGTTTGATTACGGGGGAGTATGTTGTATGTAACTGGCTAATCAAATATTTGAATTTGTATTTCTTTTATTTGTAACTTTCTTAAAGGGTTTCCTGCTCTGCTTACCTTCAATGCAGGGGATACATGGTTCCTTATACACATTAGAGTAATCCACGCCTACTGCGTGTCCCTTCCTCAGTTGATCCATTCCGATGCGGCATAAATGACCTAGTCGTCTGTGCCAGAGTTTGAAGCTAGAAACTTCAGAGTGTATATCAAAAGCGGATAATTGAGTCGTCGGGTTAACCGTACAACAAATATTAATACGAAATAACTCCTTCTGGATGTCTGTTTTGTTACATATAATAATATATACTCTATACTAACAATAAAGCTGAAGAGTTTGTTTGTTTGAACGCGCTAATCTCCGGAGTTACTGTTCCAATTTGAAAAGTTCTTTCACTAATAGGAAGCTACATTATCCCCGAAGGTTATAAGCTACTTTTTATCCCGGGAACACGAGTGAAACCGCGGGGTGGAAGCTTGTAATACATAATTACCTTCATATAAAATTATTCTATCGAGAACAATCGTCTATAAGCCGATGTTTGGATGTAGTTGACCTACTCTTATTTTTATACTATGTCATTGGCCAGGAACACGTTGTTTCTACCTTCCTCGAGTACCTACTGCGTTTTATGAACAAGAAATAATTTATGAGATGTGAGAGAGTTGGAACTTGCGTGCGTGGGGGACCTTTGAAAATAATTAAATGAACCTTTTTGAAAAGTTTAACCTATAAAAATCTCTTTTCACGTTTTGAAGGAAAATTTTCAGTTCCTTTGAATTTGATTATGAGAATGAAAATATGAATAAGTAAAAAGAAGAGCACGAATATAAGCCCAAATATAATTTAAAGCTTTGTATTGACTGTTCTGTAAGTCCATAGCTGGACATCACTCCTACTGGTATCTTGTCAGCTGCATCCAGCTCAGTCCAACCACTTTTTGAGGTCGACTATCAAACGATTCCCATATACGTTTGCCAAGACGCGATCTTTTACTTATCAATGTTTTGCAACACAAAAAACTTAAAAGGTGCTTTTAGGTTTCCGTACCCAAAGGGTAAAACGGTCCCTATTACTAAGACTCCGCTGTCTATCTGTCTGTCCGTCTGTCACCAGGCTGTATCTCATGAACCGTGATCGTTAGACAGTTGAAATTTGCTATAACAACATATACGAAAAAACAGAGTGAAATAAATATTTAAGTAATTTTTTTGCCGTTTTTATAGATGGTACAGAACCCTTCGTGCGCGAGTCCGAGTCGAATTTGGCCGGTTTTTGAAACTTTACACCAATCTCTAACTTCTTTTCTTCGATACACTCTCCAAGAATATAAAACACTATAACATTCGCATACAAAATAGGCCATCGAAACAATCTAGCTCTATCGGTCACCATTCGTATTCTAAACGTTGAGACAAAAGTTCACCATCACATCGGTACCACAGATCATGAAAAAATAAGACAAAATATTGTTTTCATTCAGGTATGTTTTAAGTCATGTCTTCTCTATGTAATTTATTTACATTGTCGTTGTATTTTTTAATGGACTTACATTTGGCTAAACAAAACTCTTTGCAAATACATTTTTAACTTCATAAAAAGAATATACCTAAACAAAAATATGAAATAAAAGCAAACAATAATTTAGAAGAAGATAGAAGTAATAAATAAGTTAGTTTCTGTCGTAGAGTCTTGAAAATAAAAAACAAAGTTGCAAAATATATATATAAATATGTGCTCACATAATCATAACATAAGTTTCAGCATTTTGAAATAGCATTTAATAAAAATTGTGAGAGACTGATGTATGTACTGACTAGAAAAACCTATAGGTACACATTAAATACTATATATATAGGTAATTACTTTATTTTGACCTATCAAATAAATGTCACTATTATTAAGTCTTATTTATTGGATTACTTATACGTTTCTCTAAATTTATTTTTATTTTATTTTGTTTATTGTACGGTAGGTCAATAAATATTTCATCTTTCTTCATTATTAAATGAAGAAAGTTACCCATATTTTTATGATCTGAGTACACGATAGGTGTATACAGAACATCTGGCTCGTTCTCTCATAGAATGTATCGCAAGTTTGTCCTGTCGCCAGCCAGCTGGTATCGGGGAGCACGCTCGATAAATTCACTCAATCGCTTCGAAATATGCAAACACAACTTTGTATCACCTCGTTTTATCTTATTGTGTGTTTATTGTAGCTGTACAAGAACTTTCCGCTCCATGGTTTCACTCGCATTCCCGAGATATAAAGTAGCCTATAACCCTCGGGGATAATGTCGCTTCCTATTAGTGAAATATTTTTTTAATTCGACTGGTAGATCCAGAGATTAGCGCGTTCAAACAAACAAACTCTTCAGTTTTATTATTAGTCTATATAATAAATAAAAATAGTTTGAGACAATAACTGAATGAATTTGGATTAAACTTAGAACATAGATAAATCATACCCCGAAATAACATAGGTCGGTAAAAACTAGTGTATCATAAAGGAAATCGTAATATTATTCTGTTCGTTACAAAGGTTAATGTTTTTACACCGATTCCAATTAAAACAGTAAAGACATCAATATAAAAATCAACATTAAACTTTTATACAATAAGTTTTATTTTGTGATTTCTCTTTGGATACCTAATGGAAGTGCTCGCGATATCGCTGGCTCGCGAGAAATATTACACCTTATTCGTTTCGCTTTAATTAAAGTTTCGATAGCTGCTCGCCGTCCGTTCGGTAGCGCGGTGGTCAGTAACTGCCGCAGATTATTTTTAACACTGTTTTATTTTTTTCATCATCATCATCATGTCAGCTGAAAGATGTCCACTGCTGGACAAAAAACCCCCAAGGATGCCGGTAATATTTTTTAATTTAACTAGCTTCCGCCCCGCAGTTTAACCCGCGTTCTCAAGGGATAAAAAGTAGCCTATAATATGTTATGTCTGGAGGGGCGCGAAATGTTATTGTATTGTAGAACTAGTAGGAATATATAGGATGCGTGTAAAACTGTATGTCAGAGAAATATCCTACATAATATCATACCTCACAGCAACCCAGCTGAAAGCAGCCAGCGTGAAAATTGGAGCAGCTTTCAATAACTCGACTGATCAATTACAGCTCTCAAATATTGGATACATGTGGAAATGTCGCTAACGTATATCGTTAGATCTAGTTAAAGGATATTAAAAAAAAACTATTACTTTTTATAATGTGAATATTTGAACATTGGGAAATAAAATATATAGAAACCTACCTTGAAATTTGGGTTCGGATTTCCCCGGATTTGTCCTAGTTTACAGGGCGTCCGGGGAGCATCCGGGCGAGATTTGATTTGTAGTCCGGGTTTCAAAGTTTTCAAGTCACCGGTAGTTATCATAAATAAAAAGTTGATTTATAACAATTAATACAAATTTTACTGAGTCACTTTCAAAGTCAAAGCCATTTATTCAATTTTGGCCTCAGAAGGGCACAATGTCAAATTTACTGAAGATACCACCGGTTCGAAACCCGGCCTTCAACATAGAAGATGAGACTTGAGAGAAGAGAGAGAAAAGCCTTTTTAAAGAAATGGTTAAGTATCAAAGCTCTATAATTCAGAGTTGTTGTCCAGGTTAGCAAATTTTAAAGATGGCAACCCTACTTGAAATACATTGGTATGAGGTGTTTGCTATAATTATTATTGGTGAGTAGGTTCTTTCAGGCCTTAAAGCACTGCAGCTTAATATTTCTACCTACAATAACTATATTTAAAAAAAAAACTATAATATTTTTATTTTTTAACAATAATAGCGAGAAAGACTACTTATTGTTCATAATAGGAACAACTGTTCTAGATAATTACCCCCAAACTCAATTCAACTTATCAGAGAATAGACAATTCTTAGCAATGTTTATTCTCCAAACCGTGAATCAGTACGTAAGTTTTAAAATCTCCAGGCGATTCTATGTTAAACATTATTATATTGTTAAACACACAAAGTTAACTAACTTTAATCAAAAAGTTGAACTCAAATCTTGCGCTAAATGAACTCCGTAATAATTTTCATTTCAAATATAGAACGTCATAGAATAAAAAAGTGATACGTAACGTGCGTCATCTAAGCGAGACAAAGCTCAAATTGTGATGCTTATTGCGAGCGGACCGCGACCCGCCGACGGATTAAAGTAATGGGCCTGAATACTAAACTGGGACGGACTGGAGTGGTGGCAAAGGATAAAATAATTGTGTGCAGATAGGACAAAATCAAAAAAGATTTTAATGATTTTATTCATACAGCCGGCCGATACTTATTTGACTCTAAAACTGAAATGATGCAATTACTGAAAAGAGTCGGCTACAAACTGAGCAACTACTCCTTTCAAAAAATATAAATTGAAATTTGAAAAAAAAAGTTGTAAGTCTGTCGACCGTCTGGTGTATCCCGATAGCTGCAATTCCCTTCTAGGCTTGGTATGCTTACTATTGGTCACATCATCACTGACCACGGTGAGATTGTGTTCAAATACAGGCAGGCCTATTACATAGTAAAAATAATAATAAAATATAGTAATTTCCTTAGCATCATAATTATGTAGGTATATCATAAACTAAATAATAAATACAAAACTCCAAACACTTTCTTTATTCAATACATATTTATAAATTTTATTATTTTATATTTATGAAGCCAAATAAAATAAACTAATAAATAACTTCTAAGAGCTTATAGCATAATAGGCATAAAAATATCCCCAAGTTAGTCTACTCTGATCACATTAATCTTTGAAGCAATGAAACACCGCGGGCACTCACGTTTCCATCGCGAACTGAAGAATAAACAGGATTACGTCGACACCAAGTGTACCTTCTGTTTCCAACTACCTTACTTCGCTGTACTTGCTATGATGATGAGCACCCTTCAAAGAAACCTATTGTATTTTGTTCTCCTAGGAATTCATTTTTTTTAAGAAAAACGAAATAGAATTCTAATTTAGTCACTAATTGATTTTACTAACGGGTGATATAGCGATAGTTTTCAGTCGGTCTTTTAGTAAAATTATGACTTTTTCGCATATTTTTAAGTTAGATATTTTTTTTAAACTAAGCAACATTTTAACGTTAAGGTGTCCATAATAACGTATCGAATCTATGTTTTCAGTTGTCCGTACGACGTGGTATCATTATGAAAAAGAAAAATATAGAAATGATATTTATTTCCAATTTAAAAACAAAAGCTTATATTATAAAGGACAATGGATATTATTCAATGTTATCGAGGAACCCGTGCAACGACGTCGCGGACTTCCCACGTGATAGCTTAGCAAACGATATTTGTGCTGGATTCGTCGTAGAGCTTGTGATATTTACCTTGCTAAATGGCTTCCTACTGTACGTTTGTTACCAATCAGCTTCGTAACGGCTGATCGAATTTAAATGAATTTAGAATAAAGATCATACCCTGGAATTATACACAGGATACTTTGTATCCCAAGAACCGAAGGAAGCCGCGTGAGAACACTAGCTTATGTAACATTAAACATTAATAAAATAAGAGCATTATTTAATTTTGCTCAACAATATTTAAAAATGGAAACTTATTTTGTTGGCAAGGTAGACTGTCTTGTTCCATGAAAAATGGAGAAAATACATTTCACGCGAGTATTTATCCATCATAAGATGTCTTATAGCTTCAGTGAATAGGCATTTTCTAAGGAAGCACGTTTAGCTTCGTCATCGAGTCCTCTTTCCACTAAATAGGATAGTTAGTCCTCCTATAACATCACCATTTAGACCCCACCTTTATTCACCACCGCTTTATTGGAACAGTGCTTTATTCCTATGGAACCATCAATAAAATTTCATCTAAGAATTATCACAACCAGATAAAGTCGGGATTTAAAATGCAATCTTCGGATCTCTCTGAGTGTGTGCTAAGCAAAGTCTAAGTGCACCTAATTAACGACTTACCAAAAACTTGGCTACAAATTAAAAGACACAAACATTTACTTTTCTACGTAGGTTTATACCCTAAGTAAATAAAGTCTATAGATCTCAGCCTTAGTCAGACTGATCATAGACAAAAGTTTTTTAATAAGCAGTCGCAACTCTTTATAGTGATCCAAAAATCGTTACTAATTTTCAAATCTAAGTGTCTATAATAAGTTATAGACATTCTCTATTCTCTCTCTCTAAAGGAGAATGTTAATACATTCTCCTTTACCACAAAACGACCTATTTTAGCGCTTACAAATTCCCAGATAAGTGGGTCTTGTTAAAAAACACGGTTTCTGTTGTATTAACCTCATCCTGTGAATGATTACCCACATTTCAAGAATCTGTCTCGTCCAATTACGGGGGATGGGGGCGGCAAATCCTTTACCTAGCACATTTTATTTCCCTCCTTCATGGTTATGTGTGAAATAAAACCAGCGTGGATGCTGCCTCTTTAATGGGACTGACGCATTTACACCGTAGTGTACTATGGTATTGGATTTTTTAAATGATTAGGTAATCCGTTGATTGATCCCAGAAGGAGTTATGTCAGGGCCACGGATATAGCATTCTTACTCAATAAATATCTAAAGGACTAGATTATAAGAATTATATTGTCAAGAATCATAGAACTTGGATATATATTTCTTGTCAGAAAAACAAACTACCTCTATGGATGGCATTCTAACTAAGGCGTCCTTTAGTACCTACTCTACGAATAAATACCTACTAGGTACTATTTCTCTCTCAAAGGCATTTTTGTTTGTTTTGAGTTTTTTTCCTATTTCTAATATCTTGAAATGCTGAGCCTAGTTATATTGCATAATTTATAATCCTGATAAAGAAATAATGTGAAAAATAGTGAAATTAGTTATCAATCAAACACTTTGGTGTGATACGAGGTCTTTGTGCCGACTTACAAGTGAGCTCTCACTGTCAGGAGTGTTTGCGAACGTCGTCGCGAGTGTCGTACGGATAACAGGTTCCTTTCCACAGGAAAATCTTTATTTTTAGACAAACGCTAAGGTAATCTTCATGTGAAACAATTATGTAGTCCGTAGTAAGCATATAGTAAATTGGGTAGGTTATAATTATATAGTAATTTTATTTATAATGATTCTCGTGGTTGTAACTTATTTATATTTGATCAAAAGACGAAATTAAAAATTTTAAAAAAATGTAGATTTTTTTTTTACTGAAAATCCAAGAAGGAAATTGACCTTTATAGTTATTGTTATTCAGTGTTAGTTAATTTACTTTTTTAACTGACAGGTCTTGAAAGGAATAGTTGTGTGTGTCTATGCGAGTTAATCTGTGTTTTTTATTTTATTTAAAGATACTAGAAAACTGCAAAGTGTAAATAAATTTTTAAAAATAATAAAAAATAAAATAATCTAAGCTAAATTATGTCCTTCAGCTTTTAATGTTAGAAACTTAAAACAGGTGCATAAAGAATACAAAACGATTCTTACACGTTCTCTTAAGATAGTAAAAGAATCTTGGTGATCATAGTTCAAATAAAAATAATATAAACCTACCAATGTCCAAATAATACTATGCCAATTTCGTGAAAAAATTATAGAAGCAGAAATTCGTAGTAAGAATGCTGTTCTTATTTTCCGGACCCTTTGAAGGCTCTATTGTATTTATCACAAACTCTCAATGTTAGTGAGACTGTCCCTAAAGTGTAGTGCACACTATACCTATAAACTGCTATTATATATAGACTATATATCTCCATAATTGTCAAAGACTAATATTAGTCACGTCACCTGTCATTCATAGAAGCCTTATTGAAAAAAGTAGTTTTTAGTGCTGTCAGATTAGTCCATATTATCGGAATGTATATATGCGATTTATATAAATCGCGGTTAAATTCACGTTGAAATAAGTAATCAAACTAATCTGACAGGACTAAAATATATTTCATCCTTTTCTTATATTGTTTGTTAGAAAGAGATATAGTGAGCTTAAATTTGTTTAGTTTTTAACCAACAGCACCGAATCGGGGCCAATATATTATATACAGATGTTAAATAAAATTAAAAACCAATTTATTAAAAGAGATTAAACGTTACTAAAAATAAAAATTTTCACGCCTTGAATTATTTCATAGAATACCTATACATCAAAATCAATTATTTTATTTAAATATACCGCACGGTACATACTTATTAATAGTCTGACTCAAATACCGGTTCGGAAGGTTGGATTTGTTGAGAAGAGCTGGCAAAAAATTCAACAATTTGATCTTTCAAAAAAGTTTACAGTCTTTTGCTAAGGGCGCCAAGATTACTCGGACCGGTGCTACCACCAGGAAAGCTTATACACTAAAAGAATATAATGTACTAGCTTCCGCTCCGCGGTTTCACCTGCGTTCCCGAAGCATCTTATGTTTTCACGGGATAAAAAGTATCCTATGTGTTAATTTAGGTTATAAACGATCTGTGTTCCAAATTTCATCCAAATCCATTCGTTTTGCATGAAAGAGTAAAAAACATACATCGATACTCACAAACTAGTAGGATAGGAAACACAGTGTGTAATATTCCTTAAGTAGAGTCCTTTAAAGAAATATCGCCGGGTCGCCGGCGACCAGCAGAGATAAATACCATACACCGTCTAGTATAAATGTAGCTTTTAAAATGAAATCTGCAAGCTCCATTTGTTATTTACAATCGTAACGAATATTTTGTAGAGGAATTCGTTTCTCTTTCGGAAATAAAATACTGAAGTTTTGATATCGGTACAGGGTTGATGACTAAATAAATCTAATTAGTCCGTCAGCCATTAGCACATTTTATAGGACTTTTCTTAGAACCAAACCTGAAAACTGTCGCCAAGCACCTTTCGGTGTGTTCCGACAGCTGCACTTGAGAGCCAGTTCCTTTCTAGGCTTTGTGTGCTTACCATCATCGGCCACATCATGACTGACCACGGTGAGAT
This sequence comes from Tethea ocularis, assembly GCA_963555595.1. Classification (NCBI taxonomy): domain Eukaryota; kingdom Metazoa; phylum Arthropoda; class Insecta; order Lepidoptera; family Drepanidae; genus Tethea; species Tethea ocularis. Next base: position 10,139,387 of record OY741973.1, read on the forward strand.
TGTGGTCAAACACAGGCCTATACATAGTAAAAAAAAAAAAAGATTCGAAAAAAAAAATCATACATTTTGACTGAACAAAATATATGTTTTGTATGAAATGGTTTTTTTTTTTCGAGTTTTCAGGGTTGGTCCTAAGAAAAGTCCCATAAAACGTGTTCAAATATAAGTACCTAAAATATCGCTAGTTCATGACCGGACACATTGTATATAGCCCCAATATTGAACGCACAATATACCCAAAACACTACCTACCATACCATCGGTCCATCGTTCCACCAGCTCGCATATTACTACCCATAAATCTATCTACCCGAGTATGTTGAGTAGGTATTTACCGTGACGAGACCGTATCTATATATCACAGGAGCGGACCAATTTCTTGACCGAAAAATTTATAACGGTATAGTCAACTGATATATGATGTTCTTGCCTTTCGCAGGAGAAATATCACTAAATAGATACGGAACGAGCAGTACGCGCAATCTAAGTTAGCTGGTCCGAAGTCAGGTAATAACTTTTGCACATACCGTCGCGAGTCGTCGCTATGAAAGCTGTGAATGTGTGCAGTTTTTATTTTGTTTTACATAACAATAAATGACAACCGAATTATATTGCTTTAAGTGCTCCAATTCACTCACACATTTTACCCCAAGCTTAGTTCAGTAATAAAATGTAGATAAGGGTATCGAGAAAAGTAGTTAGTACCCTTGCGCTTCGTTTGGCTCGTTTGGCGGGGGCACGACCGTGCCCCCAGATTCCAAGCCGGTGATAGAGTCTGTAACTATCGACATTCATAATTATAAACAACCAGGGCCTAAATTAAAAATTTTTGAGTTTGAGTAGAACATCACTTAAGGCTTAGGTAAGTAAATTTTTTGTCCAGATTTAATAACCTATTTTGTATTTGGAACATCTGTCAATGTTATGTTTCGTCTGTCATAAATACATCGGGTGCATCATGCAGATATGACCGTCATGTGTTTGAGCATTTATTAGCTTGAGACCTTCTGTTGTTATCTACTTTGTGGTAGCAGGATGTAAGTGAATACCGAGACGAGCATCTTTCATATTGAGTTCACAGTATTTCTTTAGGATTGGGTGATTTTTTTAAGGTTTTTGTAGGGAAAAATATGAGGCAGTTGACCTTTAAAGGTTTAAGCAAAATATTTTTAAGTGATGTAAATTTGTTGGGCGTTTTCATCCGTTTATCTGGATTTTTTAAGGAGATTTTATTTTCACTTTTGGATACGTTTTATGTTTGACTCACCTTGAATAATGTGGCCAAAGGTGGAAACCACAACATTTTATAACACAGCAATACGTGCTACGAAAAGATTTGTGCATAACCCTTTATAATGTAAGCGTCTATACGTTACAGGAACCGCTTACTATCAGAGGGTACGGTCGGCCAAGAAAGTGGTGTGCCAGTTCTGATTTAGTTTTCTAGTCATCGAAAATTACAACAAGGTTCAAACTAAGAATAGCTGTCACGTAACAAACAGTAAACAAAATGTTGTAAGTTGTCAGATTGATCTGTTAGCGAAACTAATCATTATCACCTATGAACCTGCAAGCGACATTCAACCTTAGGGCTTTTTTTATAAAAAAAACTGTTCAATGACCATTTAAAATGTTATATCGATTTCTACTCTCCCCATGACCGGATCAAATAACTGCTGGAATTCGTATTAACGCACTGAACACTCCGATTCCAGATTCCTGACAAATATGTTAATACGCCCTCGATCTGTCACCAACACCCATCCGACAATTTAAATATCGAACACTTATCGTACAGCTTTCGAATGCATATTTGAATTTTTGAGTAAATAGTCGATTCTTTTTTTAAGAAAGTTTTTCAAGGTTATGTTTTCAATGTATACAGTCTAGACTTGTAGGTAGATCTTAAGTTATTTAAAGAATCTATTTTTTGTAGATTTAAAAATGAGATCTCTTCAGTCATTCGATACTTATCATATAAATTTAAAAATATCTGTGCTATCCTAAACAACTTAAATAATTAAATGATAATTCGCGAATAAAGTATAAACTCGTATTTATTTCGCTAAGTAAATTCATATTCACACGATTTATTATGAAAAAAATAATCAGTAAACGAGCAATAACTTAGGTATATCTGAAATATATGACCGCTGAACAAAGTTTATCTAGTTATAAACATATTAATGCGTTGCAAGTGACAAACGAATTACCACTTTTTAACTTACGACTTTCGGCTTGAACTGAATAAATATCTATGATTTTTTCTAAGACTAGCTTACCACCACACAGTTTCACCCGCGATCCTCGCGAGAGTCTTCTCAGTTCAAGTGTATTCCGAACCGGTAGTAGAGTCTAAAAATTGTAACTGTTGACATTCATATGTGCCTTATTAGGGCCTAAACTGAATAAATGAGTTTTTGATTTTGATTTTGATTTTGATCCCTTAATATTATCCCTGTGATTGGATTGAATTAAAAAAATATTTCCTAGCTGATGCCTATATTATAATAACTATGTGTATGCCAAATTTCAGCCTAATTCAACCAGTGTTTTAAGCAGTACGTTGATACATTAGTCAGACAAGTAGTCAATCACGTTTTCATGGATATACCTATATTACTTTTGGGAATTAGACAGAATAGTAATAGGTACTCTATTTATGTAATTGTATGATTAACCATGAATTTGACAGCTAACCTTAATGGCCGGCGCAGAGTGGCAGACGGGATGTCAGAGGATTTAAAATTTATCAGTTGAATTGAATAGTTATCCAATCGAAATAAGGCATAATACCTATATTTCAACCAGTGATGGCCCTAGACAAAACTGCGCCGCGATGCTCCGAGGCCGATCACCAAGCTTGTAATACATACCAACCGCCACTGTGACGGCCATAATAATCTCGTTCCTATACTTCAAAAGAAAAAAGAGGAAGATCGCCTATGAGGTGGACTGACCAGATAAAAGTGGCAGTAAATGGCTCATCATCACTACATGAATGCACGAGGAAAGCGGCTATCAGAGAGGAGAGGAGGCGTGTTGTGAAGCTTGCCACCAAAACCTGAAGTGATGACCACGACCACTCTGTCAAGAGTGACACCGACAAAGAAGACGATACTTCAAAAGGTTCTTAAAGACGTGAGTAACCCCGCTGTCGCTTTTAACACGCGCCTGCTACCGAGCTCGGTTTGCTCTCAGAGAGGAATCGGTATTTGCATACAAATTGCCTCTACACCCACTTGACTAGTGTCGAGCGATCCGATTCACTGCGACTTGTGATTATAAATCATCATTTATAATATCTCTATCATTTGTTATCTTCGTAATGGTTGAAATTAACTTAGGTATAAACGTTAGGTAGCATAATCTGAGTGGTTTTTTAAGGGAGATGTGCCAAAAAGCCCGCGAAATTCAAATTTTATGAGGTTTTTTCCAAATTGCAGCTGAGTAATAGGTCATTTATTTGTCAAAATGTAATTCGCGACACTAAAATATAGATCTATCTATGTATTCACTTTGCATTCAAAATATTAAAGAACTGTACATTGGTGCCTGCGCGTTATTTATCGAAAAGGAACCAATGTATGGATTTAAATAGTTTAAGAAGTTTAATATACACATACAGTAATCAATTGACATACTAATGAGGCGCAAATCACATTTTGACAAATATACGACCTATTACTGAGCTGCAATTTGAAAAAAACCTAATAAAATTTGAATTTCGCGGGCTTTTCGGCCGATTCACCTTAAAGCAAAATTGTTTGCGGTCCAAATGATTAAAATGAAAGAGTCTTATATATAGTCTTGTGGTGTAATATGTCTTAAAATTGGATTATTTTGAATTTATTTCAAAACATAAACTAAAATTTCAATCTGAAGTCTGGAAATCAATTTATAATCGATATAAAAATAAGTTATCATATTACCAAACCTTAGAACTCATTATATCATCTCTCCCTGAATTTTGAATAAAAAATTGACAAGATATTTTTTTTTGGTACTTAGTAGAAAACCTATGTATGGGGAATGGGTATTGTTTTTTATTTATGCTGAGCTGATATTCTATTGGAAGCTGTTACCTACCGCTAGCTATATACCGATCGAGAGCCTCATCCCAAATGAAAGTCTGAAATAACCTCCTTCTTCTTAAAGTCGGTCAAAAAGGAAACAGTTGCCAATTAATAGGCAACCCAATCAGTTCGTCATCCAAATTGGGACCGTAATAATCGGCTCTGAATAACACCAAATTTTGGAATGTACGAGAATTAATACTACGCTGATCGCTAGCTCAAACAAACTTAGTGAACTTCTAAACACTGCCTGAACACGATCTTTAACCATGAGCAGGATATTCCCCGTACACCGATCTCCATCGATCGCTCATCACCGCGATGTAACTTCGTCTTACCAAACCATGTACTGTATATTACTTAGCATTCTCTCGAGAGTTGATAAGTGTTTAAGTAGACGTGTTTAGTTTATAGTTATTTTTAACTCTCGTCGATAGGGGGTGTTATAAGTTTGTAGCGTACATCCGAGTACCTACTCCTGAATGGATGATTCGATTTTGATTAACTATTTTTAAAAGTATCTTATCGATTACTGCCCTGCGTATATTGGCGGACGGCACGGCAGATGATTTAAAATGTATCAATAGTTATCCCATCGAAATATGGTAGTATATATTTCAATGCTCAGTGATCAGCCTCGGAGCATCGCGGCGTTTTTATCTCTAGAGCATCGCTGGTGGCGAACTATTAAATTCAATTGATAAATTTTACTGTCTGTAATGCCACTGTCTGTAGCTATGTTTCAAGAAAATTCGAACAGCCGTTTTCCTTTTTAGTTGTCTTTTCATTCAATTTTAAAATGTTAAAATAGGTTGATTTCTTTTGTGAATCAACGCAACTCAAATTGTAGGTACATGGAAAATAATAGCAGAGGCAGGCAAACAATGTCTTTCAAAAGTCAACTCATAAGGAGGTAAAATAGGGAAACGCGGGACGAAAAGATAGTATTAATAAGGACTATTAGTAAATATAGGGAATCGAAGCTACACCCCTTGTCAAAACAGTCGTTAATAAAATCATGTGACGCGCCTCATCGCTCGGTTACATACAGTAGACGCGTGACGTAATTCGGAGATTATGACGTCATCACAAGTGCTCACTCGAGCGGTACGCAGCTGATAACGTTGGTTCACTTACGGAGAGAAAAGACGTCTAACTTGTTGGAGATAACATATTTTTTTCGTCGGGGGTTAAAAAACATAAAAAAGGAAGAATAAATCCTGAAATAAAGTCCCATCCTGTCTAATAATCTAATAAGTCCGATTGCCGTATTTAGGCGCAATCTTTATCGCTTCAGGAGGGGGGGGCTTGTTAACTTTTATCTACATTATCACCATGTAGTCAAATGATGCTTCGGTACTTAATAGAATCCACTTGAAGCTGTCGAAAAATATAACTACTTACTTGGCACTACTACCTACATGTTTTTAGCGTAAATAGCATTAAAAAAAAAGAGTAAAACCTCTTTCAAAGACAATACAATTAATATGGGTCCACCTTGGGGTTATACAGCCGAATTGAGAAAATACTGCAAAGTAACATAACTGAACTGGCTCTCAAATCTAGCAGCCCCCGTAGCATGGCAAGCGTAGATTCGAATCTTCGGCCAATTAAAACACATAAATATGACGTGATGAAATTAATCTGCGATTACTATTGGTCGAAGACTTGAATCTTCTCTAGTCTACGGGGACTAATGTAAAATAAGGTAAAATATAAAATGCTCGACTAAACATCACGCCGTGCGTCATCAAAGCAAACAGATGATGTCTGGTGGATAACACCGCGTGTTAAAGTAAACGTCGTTTGTCTATACGCGATATTAGATGGGCTCCATTCACTATGTAAGGTGATCTCTTAATACAAATACACTTGGAAATGTAGCTTTTGTATGTACCTACCATTTGAGATATTTTTATTATTTTATACGAACGTATGGAGTTGGTATAACTCTTTATGAACAAGATACCGCGGCCGGAATACTACTACTTACTAGTTTGAATATCGAATCAGAACTGATGAGATTCGCAGGCGAACCAAAATAATCGACATAGCTTAAAGAATGGCCAAACTAAAGTGGCGAGCGATCTGCCCCGCTCGTTAAACCGACGGCCGCTGGGGCGGAAAGTTTCTCGAGTGGCGGCCACGAACCGAAAGACAGCGTGGACTGGCCTCCCCACAAGGTAGACCAACGATCTAGCAAGGGTTGCAGGAAACCGCTGGATGTGGATTAACGTGAATAGCGCAAGACCAGCCATCGTGGAGATTTTTGGGGAATGCCTTTGTCCAGCAGTGGACGACTTTGGCTGATATGATGATGATGATGAACTAATACTACGCTGATCGCCGTACTTCGCCTAAACTGATTTTCACGCGGTTTTCACTAATAGGTTGTGGAGTCTATTATAAAATTGTAACTGTTGACATTCATAAGTGCCATATTAGGGCCTAATTGAATAGATAGTGATTCATGAGAGTCGAAATTAGCCACACAAAGATAGGTAATAAAGACAGTCAGAAACGGTAATCCATCTCCTTTATTAAGACTGCATCCTTGTACTTCATATCAACTATCACATGTACGTCACATTCCTCAGTCTCGAGTGCATTCATTCTGCACGAATGATGCTCTCGTCTGTCTAATTGATTTGACTGCAGCACAAGTCTTCATATCGTCGCTCGCAGCCATTGTTCATATAATGAGACGTCGCCATTGAGACTCGCGCTCATTAAATTTGCAACTGCTTTTGTTATGTAAGTATACGGATGTAATATTTTGGGAATAAAGTATACCTATATCGATATTATTAATTATTAGTATATGTAATGGTAATATTGTAGTTTAACATAAATCTATGTTTCTATTATAAAACAAAGTCGTGTTAGTTACCATTTATAACTCAAAAACGGCTGGACCAATTTTTATGATTTTTGTGTTTTTGGAAATTGTCTTCGATCGTAATAGGATAATGACATTGATAATATCCAAAGGTAGGTCCCAGTTTTTTTTTATTTTCAGGACAAGAAAACGTCTGCCGGGCCAACTAGTCTCTGAAAAGCCTTTACTCGCACTCTAGAACATAGTGATTGAGGAGGGCGAGAAGCGAGATAGCTACTTTAGTACTCGAGTAATCTAATAGTTACTCAGGCTTACGTTGGGCCATAGTTTATTGCTTAACTGATTTATTTATATTGTATTTATATCTCTGTTATTTACCACTTACTTATGTATAAGGTATAGGTACATCAAACCCTTTTCAGCCTTACCTGAAACAAACATTTTATAATATTCTTTACTAACATTTTTCAGATAATTTTTCAAAATAAACACAAAATTCCCATCCAGAACAAAAATTTGTGTGAACATGTCTGTTTGTCCTGAGTCTGAGTATTAAAATCATTTAATACTGAATTAAATTGTAAAACTAATTATACTAGTTACTAAATAACCAAGAGATATCTCCATTTCCTCACATCATGACAGCAGTATCACAAATATCGTTTATTTAAAAGCAATGTGCCATACTGTCTTTGAAAGGATTGCCTACTGTAGCATAGTTACTTGGAAATTCATGGCGTGATTCTATTTAGATGCACTCCAAGCATAATGGAATCAATATGAGAAAACACGCTTCGAGAAACAGAGGTTTTCTCTTTGTTGTATTCAGAACTGAGACTTAAAAAGAAATAACTTGCAAGTCCACTTTTAGCTTCCAGCACGCGGTTGTATAAAAGGATACTGTCGGGCCTAGAGACTATTTCAATGCTAAAATACTAGTTGATTTGTTGATTCATTGTTATTTGAAAGAATACCTTTAAATAAACTTATCTTCTATACACATATAACCTTATGGATGCTTCAAGGTAGCCCGCGAAATTCTAATTTTGTTACGTTTTTTGCTAATTGCGGGTCAGTTATACCTAGATCGTAGGTTTGTCAAAATGTGATTCGCGACAAGAATGATAGTATATTTACTGATTAATTATTAAAGAAATCATCGACATATTTCATCAAAATAAAATTTGTTTTTTTTTGTAAGGACTAAAGTTGGTAGCCTCTGATGGCTGCAGCAACTCTTACCGGACAAATCGGCGATTGCGCTACATTTTTTTCTGCCTAATAATGTATATGTTAACGGAAAAGTATCTAATCCGTCATTGTATACATTTCCTAGGAAATCCATACATTTCCTAAATATCTATCGGAGTACTACATTGGGTATATTTGTAAGGATAGCGGTATTTGGGGGTTTGTAAGTGAAAGGTACTTTTGTGCGAATACTTGCTATTCTATGCAAAATAAAAAAATAACCCCAACCTATTTTTTTCAATAGTTTCTATATATTTCCAAGTATCATTATTGTTATAATTTCCTAGGGAAATACACAGGAATTGTAGACAATTCCTATATTTCATACATTTCCGGTAACATATACATACACTATAGTATATACCTATAAATATTTTTGGGTAAACTTCTGAACGTAATTTTGAGAAAAAAGACAAACAATATTTTTTATGCCAATAAAAACTTCAATGTACCCTATACCTACTTAAATAATATTGTAGATAATATTTAATACCTGTTTAATATTTATACGTAATATTAACATCACTTAAAATTAACTAAAATGTAATTAATTAATATTATTTTTTCGTAATCTATTCTTTGTCAATCATTACAAAGAGAAATGGGAGACCGAAAGTTTATATAACGGTACCGTTAAAAACAACTGTAAATGAAGCTTCCGTAGGGAATCGAAAATGTTTTCACAAGCTTTCTGAGCGCGCTCTGTTGGTCTAACGATGGGTTTTCTTTTATATTACAGGTAAGTAACTATTATTTCGTTCACTCAGTGGAAATTTCACTAGATACGGGAAAGAACCTTTTATGCAATTGCGTAGCTGGTACATACGCCAACACATCAGACTATACCTTTTTGTTGCAAAATAGCTCCTATTACAACCGCATATGATGCCATTGGCGACTATACTTAGTTGAAGTTGAAACCTGTACTAATTTAACGTGGAGGGTTTTTAGACTACCCCCCACACCCCTACCCTATTCACCCTATTCAAAATCAAGTGTATTTTTTTGGAGTCACACGCCCTGCCGTCTGACTCTTATGAACCAATGCTATCAACTTTTCAATTATAAAGATGATGCAATAAGTGCAATAACTCCATTCCCTCTATACCTTCATCATGTCAGCCGAAAGACGTCCTCTGCTAGACAAAGGCCTCCCCCAAGGATCTCCACGATGCGCTATCCGCATCCAGCAGTTTACCGCGACCCTCACAAGATCCTCGGTCCACCTCTTTATTTTTACACTACTAAGACAGCATACATACGGCCCACCTGATGGTAAGTGGTTACCGTAGCCTATGGACGCTTGCAACACCAGGGGTACCTATCACTCGCGCCTCTATGCCTTACATCTTTTTTATTTGCTATTTTCCCAATGGAGTCTTTTAACCGTCTTAAATTATATTATATTATCTAGTACAAATTAAAATTCGAGCTTAAATTATTATATAACTATAAGTCCCATTCAAACAACTGTTCTATGTAGTGTATCATCATAAGCATATAATAAAGCGCTTCAAAGCACACTCGTGCAGCTAGTTCAATTTAGCGTCTAATTTAAGCCGTCAATGTGACAGTACCCTTTTAGTGAAAGCGCAGGCACCTGGTAAAGGCACTAATTTTACAGTTTCCTACATCAGCACATGAGAAATTCCTATAATGCTTTATTAAATAGTTAGTAGCCTTATAAGAAGGCTCAAGGTCACCCAAAGAGCAATGGAGAGGGCTATGCTCGGAGTTTCCCTGCGAGATCGGATCAGAAATGATGAGATCCGCAGGCGAACCAAAGTTACCGACATAGCCCGAAGAATTGCCAAACTTAAGTGGCAGTGGGCGGGGCACATCGCTCGTAGAATCGACGGCCGCTAGGGCAGAAAGGTTCTTGAGTGGCGACCACGAACCGGAAGACGTAGCGTGGGCAGGCCCCCCACAAGGTGGACCGACGATCTTGTTACGGTCGTGTTAGTTACACCATTTAATATAACTCAAGAACGGCTGGACCAATTTTTATGATTTTTGTATTTTTGGGAATTGTCTTCGTTCGTAATAGGATAATGACATTGATAATATCCAAAGGTAGGTCCCAGTTTTTTTTTATTTTCAGGACAAGAAAACGTCTGCCGGGCCAACTAGTCTCTGAAAAGCCTTTACTCGCACTCTGGAACGTAGTGATGGAACGAGAAGCGAGATAGCTACTTTAATACTCGAGTAATCTAAAAGTTACTCAGGCTTACGTTGGGCCATAGTATATTGCTTAACTAATTTGTTTATATTTCTGTTATTTACCACTTACTTATGTATAAGGTATAGGTACTTCAAACCCTTTTCAGCCTTACCTGAAACAAACATTTTATAATATTCTTTACTAACATTTTTCAGATCATTTTTCAAAATAAACACAAAATTCCCATCCAGGACAAACATTTGTGTGAACATGTCTGTTTGTCCTGAGTCTGGGTGTATCTATATAAGTATGTATTTACAAAAAAAAGTAGTATATGTAGTATCAGTTATCTGGTTTCCATAGTACAAGCTCTGCTTAGTTTGGGATCAGATAACCGTGTGTGAAGAATGTCCGAGGATATTTATTTATTATTTTATTGCATATGGAAAGAGAATCCAGAGGTATCACCCTTAAATACACACAGGTAGGAATTGTGCTAAAAAATAAATTCAGTATTAAAATCATTTAAAACAAATTATACTAGTTACCAAATAACCAAGAGATATCTCCATTTCCTCACATCATGACAGCAGTATCACAAATATCGTTCATTTAAAAGCAATGTGCCATACTGTATTTGAAAGGATTGCCTACTCTAGCATAGTTACTGGGAAATTCATGGCGTGATTTTATTTAGATGCACTCCAAGCATAATGGAATCAATATGAGAAAACACGCTTCGAGAAACAGAGGTTTTCTCTTTGTTGTATTCAGAACTGAGACTTAAAAAGAAATAACTTGCAAGTCCACTTTTAGCTTCCAGCACGCGGTTGTATAAAAGGATACTGTCGGGCCTAGAATACTATCTCTATGCTAAAATACTAGTTGATTTGTTGGTTCATTGTTATTTGAAAGAATACCTTTAAATAAACTTACCTTGTATATACATATAACCTTATGGATGCTTCAAGGTAGCCCGCGAGATTCTAATTTTGTTACGTTTTTTGCTAATTGTCAAAATGTGATTCGCGACAAGAATGGTAGTATATTTACTGATTAATTATTAAAAAAATCATCGACATATTTCATCAAAATAAAATTTGTTTTTTTTTGTAAGGACTAAAGTTGGTAGCCTCTGATGGCTGCAGCAACTCTTACCGGACAAATCGGCGATTGCGCTACAGTCTTTTCTGCCTAATAATGTATATGTTAACGGAAAAGTATCTAATCCGTCATTGTATACATTTCCTAGGAAATCCATACATTTCCTAATATCTATCGGAGTACTGCATTCGGAATATTTGTAAGGATAGCGGTATTTGGGGGGTTGTAAGTGAAAGGTACTTTTGTGCGAATACTTGCTATTCTATGCAAAATAAAAAAATAACCCCAACCTATTTTTATCAATAGTTTCTATATATTTCCAAGTATCATTATTGTTATAATTTCCTAGGGAAATACACAGGAATTGTATACAATTCCTATATTTCATACATTTCCGGTAACATATACATACTCTATAGTATATATAGGTAAATATTTTTGGGTAAACTTCTGAACCTAATTTTGAGAAAAAAGACAAACAATAATTTTTATGCCAATAAAAACTTCAATGTACCCTATACCTACTTAAATAATATTGTAGATAATATTTAATACCTGTTTAATATTTATAAGTAATATTAACATCACTTAAAATTAACTAAAATGTAATTAATTAATATTATTTTTTCGTAATCTATTCTTTGTCTATCATTACAAAGAGAAATGGGAGACCGAAATTTGCTATTTAGTCTATATAACGGTACTGTTAAAAACAACTGTAAAAGAAGCTTCCGTAGGGAATCGAAAATGTTTTCACAAGCTTTCTGAGCGCGCTCTGTTGGTCTAACGATGGGTTTTCTTTTATATTACAGGTAAGTAACTATTATTTCGTTCACTCAGTGGAAATTTCACAAGATACGGGAAAGAACCTTTTATGCAATTGCGTAGCTTGTACAGACGCCAACACATCAGACTATACCTTTTTGTTGCAAAATAGCTCCTATTACAACCGCATATGATGCCATTGGCGACTATACTTAGTTGAAGTTGAAACCTGTACTAATTTAACGTGGAGGGGTTTTAGACTACCCCCCACACCCCTACCCTATTCAAAATCAAGTGTATTTTTTTGGAGTCACACGCCCTGCCGTCTGACTCTTATGAACCAATGCTATCTACTTTTCAATTATAAAGATGATGCAATAAGTGCAATAACTCCATTCCCTCTATACCTTCATCATGTCAGCCGAAAGACGTCCTCTGCTAGACAAAGGCCTCCCCCAAGGATCTCCACGATGCGCTATCCGCATCCAGCAGTTTACCGCGACCCTCACAAGATCCTCGGTCCACCTCTTTATTTTTACACTACTAAGACAGCATACATACGGCCCACCTGATGGTAAGTGGTTACCGTAGCCTATGGACGCTTGCAACACCAGGGGTACCTATCACTCGCGCCTCTATGCCTTACATCTTTTTTATTTGCAATTTTCCCACTGGAGTCTTTTATCCGTCTTAAATAATATTATATTATCTAGTACAAATTTAAATTCGAGCTTAAATTATTATATAACTATAAGTCCCATTCAAACAACCTGTTCTATGTAGTGTATCATCATAAGCATATAATAAAGCGCTTCAAAGCACACTCGTGCAGCTAGTTCAATTTAGCATCTAATTTAAGCCGTCAATGTGACAGTACCCTTTTAGTGAAAGCGCAGGCACCTGGTAAAGGCACTAATTTTACAGTTTCCTACATCAGCACATGAGAAATTCCTATAATGCTTTATTAAATAGTTAGTACGTAGTAGAAACGTGTAATTTTATTGAAATTACAAAATGTTAACTGAAAAGGCCTGTGTTTGACCACAATCTCAACATGGTCTGGGATGATGTGGCCGCACACAAAGCCTACAGTGGGACTGGCTCTCAAGTGGAACTTAGTGACACTTATCAGACAAGACTCCAGCAAGAAACTAAGCAGAAGATTTTTTTTGTTAAATCCTGCAATTTTAATCTATATACCAATCGATTTTTTACCTTAATTGCAGACAGAAAAGGACAAATAGTAGATTCCAACCCTCTCACAACTCGATGGGGTTTCATTCGCACCGACCATCTAAATTTGCATACATAGAGTAGAAAATGGATGGGAATGACTCAAAAATGGCGCTGTAATCGCCGCCAAATGGCGGAGCACGCGGGGCTATGTGGCCTAAGAAATTTCTGGATATGGCATTAGAGCGAACTCTACATTTCCGTAGCCAGAATCATAGAAGCAGCAGAAGCATAGAATTTAGTGAACTAGATCTTTTAAAAGCTCATTCATAAAAAGAAACAGTAAGAAAAAATATATTTCAGATAACTATAAAAATATCCAAGATAAAAGCCATCAAAGATTTATTCCTATCTCTTTCTAGCAAGACAGAATTTAGCATAGAGTTTATATGGCCGTAATAGTATATGACGTCACATACTATGTCCGATCTCTGTCTAATCGCTGTCTAATTAGTAGTTTAAAATGCTTATATAATCCGTGTTTCTAGGCCGATATTAATTTTAATTTCACATTTTTAAATCTTTTTTACGGTATTTTCATATTTTGCTAATAAATACGATTAAAAAATACGTTATCCCCTATTGTCTGATTTAAATAAATAAATAATGTAGCACGGTGGTGGCCTATCTGGCAGAATAGAAGGTAATTTTCAAAGCTACTGGTTTGATTGATTTCTTTCACTAATAGGAAGCTACAAACTAGCGCTGCAGCATCAAGCATCATCAGCATATCAGCATAATATTATGCTAAGATGAGTGCCATTTTTACCTCATACTCCTTGTATCCAATCGCAATTGCTTTTGTTTTTGTCCGATCCTACTATTATACACGTGAAAGTATGTATGTATGTATATTTGTTGCTCTTTCACGCAAAAACTACTGAACGGATTTGGATGAAACTTAGCACATAGATAGATCATAGCCTGGAATAACATATAGATACCGCTTAGCTAGTTTTAAAATATATTTTCCTTTTTTACATTATCTGTACTCAAAAGTTCTAAATGCATTTTTTCAACTCAAAACCGATAACAGTTATTTATTAAATAAATTCTTAAAAAAAAACAACCGTATCCATATAGACATAGTAATTTCACGTTGCGTAATCTCGCCGCGGCTCGACACGGATATAAGTCAATTTAGCCGGGTGTAGCCGGGTGTAATATACCTAGCCGGGCGTAACCGGGCGGGCTAACGACGTATATTAATTTTTTTCTTCGCTTACCCCCGCCGAGTCGAGTGTCGCGACGATTCTGTCATTCCCTCTTCGTATTTATGTAAACGAGGATTTTTTATGAAATATGTAACAAGGTTATTTAGCTGAGTTTGGCGAGAATAAAAAGTTGAGTATAAATTAAGGATTTACATTTATAATAAAGCAACAAAAAACTCTTCATCTTTTAACTTTTTTGAGGTCAACATTAAAAGCTGAGCTAATACTATAGAAAGCAGATTAACCATTAAACTGAGTACATCATTAAAATATATTTAAATATATAAGTAAATAAATGATCACATCCAAACTCTCAAATCAAAATAATAACTACCAAAAAATACCAAAAATCAAAATACCTTTGTAAGCAATTTGAAATATCTAACTGTATAGGTACAACGGTTAGGTTTGTTTGATTACACAAAAAGTCGTCCTGAATCATAAAATTCAAGACCTGTGATGCAATAATTAGGTACTTAAAAAAACTTATTTTTTTAAGTAAGTTATTACGACCTTAAATGAGAAAAAGTAATTTTTAATTTAAAAGTGACGAGAAAATTCTTTATTTTTTTCCAACGATACCTACTAAAAAAAAATCCTCGTCTTTAATTTAACTTAAGTAAGTATATTTTTTACAAATCTCTTGCAACAAAGAATGCAAACCTTCATTTAGAATCATCATTTCTCATATCGTCGCCTATTTATAATAAAAAATGAACGAACACGCAAGAAAGCATCTCAGAATAAATATTAACATAATACAACCTGTAGCCTATAAAATAGGGCACGTAATTCCCTTCCCGAAAGCCCAGCACGGCCTGCTTGATAACGACTCGACATCTTATTTACTCCGAACAAGGCCAAAAAGCTACACTCACTATAAAAATTTCCCTTCCTATCATCTTTGGAACTTCATACTTTATCACTATGATACGCAAAACCATTTTCTTTTGATCCCACACTTTCCTACATATCTACTTTCATAGCCTCTATAGAGGAGAGCAGGGTAGGTCTAGTTATTCTGGATAACCTCTCCATAGGGAAATAGTGTATGCATGCCCGAGCCACGGACCTGGGTCTTATTAGTGTGCGTATATTTGTATTGGTATAATAGAAATATTGTGTAGCTTTATATAAGTTTTATGAAAATGGAACATTTTTTTTTGTCGCTTACAAAAGTAGCAACAGAATAAAATTGTTGTTAATTCTAAATTCAAAATCTGTTTTTCATAATAAATTATGACAAAAGTTTGCTGATCGATTTTTACTCTCTTTTCCTTTAGGAATTTGTTTGAGAAATTGCGACATTCAACCCTGATTGCTGTAAGGCATTAGGAGGAGAAAACCTTTTTGCAGGGGAGTCTACACGTGTACGTGTAAAGCTTAGTAGTAAAAGTTCCATCAAAATTGGTTCAGCAGTTTCGAAGATTAGCCAGAACTAGGAACAAATAGACAGACAATAGTAAAAAGCTATTATTTTGACATTATAAATAGACACTTTAATTCAATTCTACAGATAAAATGCCATACAAATAAATCGAGATACTTAAATAAGTTATATGCAATTCAGGTATATTTATATATAAAGGTAAAAAATCTTACAATTTGTTATATACTCCATACATTATAACCTTGCTTTAAAAAGTCCTAGTAATTCGGAGGTGCTGTGTAGGAGTCGGGACTCGTAATTACGGACCCGGGCGCGCTCTATGAAAGGACCTTAATTTTGTCGACAATTATACTGAAGACGCACTGCAAATCTAGGGTACACTGTACATAATTTTTTCAGTTACAATGCATAAGAGAATAGCGTTATTATGTATTTTTTTTATATAACGTAGCCGGCAAACAGGCATATAGCCTGCTTGGTGGTAAGCGGTTACTGTAGCATAGACGCTTGATATAACAGAAGCATAGACTACTACGTCGCTATTCCACGTAAGTCAGATGCACTACTTATTGATGCAGACTATATATAGCCTATATATTTAGATGCTTGGTGCCGCGTGTTTATTAGAAAGTTAGAAACCGAGCGAGCTACTTTTTTCTTATCTACGACGAAACTAAAATAATACACATTAGTTTCACCCTTGAAGAGCTATTACAACAGTCGATAAGCACAATAAACGTTTGTTTTTTTTATGTCAGAAGGTTGACAAGCAGACCGCCATTTGCAATACCAGAGGTACTGCCAAAGTGTTGCGGACCTGTTACAATGCCAAGAAGGCTGGCTCTAAAGTGCAATTGCCGGAACACACCGGTAGATATTTGGCGACAGATTTTCAACTTGAAGATGGGTACCCTACCACCGTGCTATGGTTTCCTCACCAACTCCCGCAATTTGATCGCAAATTTACCGCATATTATCTTATGCACTAACTTTGGCACAGAACCCTAGCCGTATGCTTTTTTGCCTTTTACGAGTACCTTACCTTAAAAACAATTCTTTTTTCATTATTACTTCTACCTTGTACCAAACAGTGGCTGTAATTTAATTATCTAAACTCATGAGCGTCTCGTACGCTCATAACTACCTCCTCATATTCTTGACGCGCCAATTTGTTTAAAAACAACAAAAGGAACTGTGAATATTCTTAGAAGTAAATGTACAATTTGTTTATTTACTCTGTGTAAGTATAGCAATGAATTTTAGTCGCTATTCGTTTTCATTGTAAAGATTAGGTGAAGTAAATGAATAAATAACCGTACTAGGTATTTGATAATCTATGGTTGTATGTAATAGAATTTAAGGCTATCCCCATTGTATGTTAGGCTCACACGAGCACAGATTAATGAATATAGTACTAAAGTATAGATAGGTATCGAAGGAACAAATCCAAGGAACGATTATACGCTTGACAAACGTCAAATTACTTATTTTTGTCATTACAATTAAAACTCTTTATCATTGAAATAGAGAGTATAATACTATAATCACTTGAGATATTGTAGCGTTCCACCGACTTGTAAGGCCGACACCATAGCGCGCACACGAGCCTTTATGACCAAAAAAACTGCTCACTACCTACTAGAAAAAATATACGCAGCTTCCCAATGATTATATTTGACATACAATATCATTTTAGAAAGTTAAAATATTAATAAATTAAATCCACTAACCTGTAATTTTCATGGATGTAAGTAGATTTTTCGGTGATTTAAGGTTGGTTTTCAAAAACCAAAACCACTCGTCACATAGTTCACTCATCACGATACAATTCTAAATGTCACTCGTTTGTTTACGCGTCGTTTAAATAAATTATTTGAACACTTTAAACACTTCACAATTATAATTTGGTTACGTCACATAATCAAGTAAATCATTATTGTCCGCCATGACACCGTGCCGTGACTATCCTACTGTACGAATCATACACCAGTAGCAGAGAGTACCTACCCACCGATTGTTTCTATTTCGTAGGTACCCGATTACACTAATTTATTTCGTAAAAGACAAAAGTGATAAGTAGGTACTAATAAAAACGTATTTCTAGATCAATTTGCAACAAACTTATCCACATTTCACAACAAATTGAGTTAAATAATCACAAAAAGTTTCGACACTTTTTTCACTATCAAGTAGGTATACAGGTATCATAAATAATGTCAAAAATAAAACGTTGAAACACAATTCCTAGTAATTTGATAAGTATTTATAATTCAAATAATATCACTTTATCCTTATTTTACACTTTAGTACATTTAGCAAATTTACAAATAGCATTTACAAAAATCAACTGACGCGCCCGAATGGCGGTTGGCGGTAGACTTTTTTTTTCACACATAACTTTTTTTTATGACCGAATATTGTGACAAAAAAAACTTATGGAAAGGTTCCATCCAAACAATCAAACCTTGGCCTGACGATTAAAAAAAAAGTTAATGGCGCGATTCATTAAACTCGCGCGCTACTGCAACGTGGGGTACTTACCTATTATTATTTTGTTATATTTGTCTCTCTTCGTAAATGCGAAAGAAAAGGATGCTATTAAGGGTATACCTTCGGTTGGAGCGCGAAATTAAAATTTTATCAAGTTTTTTGCTAATTGCAGCTCAGTTATAGGTCGTAAGTTATCAACATGTTATTTGCGAGAAGAATGGTAGTATATTTACTGATTAATAACAAAAGAAATCATCGACATATTCCTCCAAGGTATATTAGTAACATTTTCATGAAATAGTCGTATATGTCAGTATTAAAAATACTACCATAGTAATATACTACCATTCTTCTCGCAAATAACATGTTGATAACTTACGACCTATAACTGAGCTGCAATTAGCAAAAAACTTGATAAAATTTGAATTTCGCGCTCCAACCGAACGTTCCCCCTTAAGGAATTTTATAGGGAGGCAAATGTATTGGTTTTTTTTTAATGCACCACATTAAAAAAAAGTGCAGTTACCTAACTACGTTCAGCCTAGCTATTGATTCAATCGTGCATGTAACAAATGAGTTTTAAATTCGAATTTAATTTGAATTTAGAACATAAGCTTAGAACGAACGTAGGTAATTCAATTTTTAAACTTTAATTTGCATTTTGTTTTGCGGAATGCGTTCGCAGTTTTTCAAATCATAGACAACGAATACTTATCAAAAATGTCAAAAGCACAATTATTAATTTATACTAATTTGGTAAATTTATCACAGAAACTATGTTTTACTTCTACCTAACGAATAAACTAGCCATACGCTCTTGGTAATATATAACAAAACTTTTGTATTCAAACTGTCATATAGGAACAAGTAAAATGTTACCCCGACACCGCTATATGCCGGCCACATCAAATAGTCGTTATCAACCTTTGTCAACAAAACTACGAGAATTACATTTCAGCTCGAATTTAAACTGGCAACATTTTGAAACTACCTATTTATTTATCACTACATTTTTACTAATTAGACATTGTCCTGTTTAAATGTCAAGTTCATACAAAATCATATTAAAACTTGTTCTCGAATTTTACAGGCAACTTGGCCGTTGCATTTTGATATAATATTATGACAACTGTTGTTGTAGAGGCTGTATGGCTATTTACTTTTGCCTATTTAAAAATGAAGATTGACAATAACCATTTATGGTGAGAGGCGGCCGGCCGGCTGTTCTTGGACACAAACAGGGTAGTTGACACTATCAAAAATAAATGACCAAACACTAACTAATGCATAAAACATCTAAAAACACGTGGAAATATCAAATATGTTGTACATTTAATGCTTTTTATGATTTTTAATTACCAGTGGAACCACTAAGAGTAGATGATTTGATGCTGTGAAACGATGACGTCATAATGTAATATTTCATACAAAATTTGATGTCTTTTCATTTTGACATTTATTAAAAAGTTGCTGATTTGATAAGTCAGTCAACTACCCTATTATTGAAAAAAAAATAGTACAAGTAATTAAAAAAAAAAAGTATTACATCGACTTTATTGCGGGAACTTGCGAAGTCGCGTTTTTTTTTTCATAAAATCGTGTATTTTGTGTTTTATTGAATATTATCTGTGGTCTTTTGTTCAATAATAAAGATCAATATAGTGAAGGTACCTGTGAAGTGAAATGAAATGATTGATACTGGCTGGACGACGTGTGGCTTTTCAAATTGTCTCAAAAAGTTCGTGAAATGTTTTAGTAGAACCATTGTAGTAAAACTCTAAAGCCTAACATTATCTGACTGATTGGATGACTGACTATGATATGACTTGAAAAGGATTTATTAACATAAAAAAATATACCTACATGAAGAATATAATAATACATTGCTCAACTTGACACTGGAAAATACACAAAAGTGTGATGCCAGTAATAATGCAAAAAAAAATTATTCATAGACCTTTTCTCAAATTTTATAGTAAAAATACAAATTAAAATTGTTATTATACGTACCTAATAGTAGCAAATTTCGAAAAATATTGCTAAATCGGCCCAGCCGTTCATTAGTGATGCGCTTACTGACGAACAATATATAATATTTATTTTTATAGACTAGGCGCCCCCCTTGATTTTACTTTTGTTTCTGGCATACAATACTTTGTATATAGACATATAGAAAGTATTTTATTTAAATAGAAAAAATATTATGTAAAAATTCAACAAGTGAATCGATTCATAATACGTTAAGATTAGAAGTTAAGTAGGTACTGAAGTTGCAGCAGGCGGGGTACATCGCTCGTAGAACCGACGGCCGCTGGGGCAGAAAAGTTCTCGAGTGGCGACCACGAACCGGAAGACGCAGCGTGGGCAGGCCCTTCACAAGGTGGACCGACGATCTTGTGAGGGTCGCGGGAAACCGCTGGATGCGGGTAGCGCAAGACCGGCCATCGCGGAGATCCTTGGGGGAGGCCTATGTCCAGCGTGGACGTCTTTCGGCTAACATGATGATGACGACGTTATGTTTGTTAATTAAATGTCCTATATATATAATACGATTTCCTACTAGGGATAGATAGTAGCCTATGTTTTATTCCAGGGTATCACCGACCTACTTAATTAGTCCAGCTGTTTGAGCGTAAAGAACAAACACACACTCACAAACTTTCGCATTTATTATATTTGTAGGAAGTAGGATTAAGACCATTCAATTTTCCGTCATCCAATTTCAGGTTCCGTGCATTAGAAACAACCCAACACGCTTTAAAAATCCGTTCAACCCGACACTGCTAAATATTCCGCGTGCGTCGGTTCAAGAGAGCGTCTTTTTCACCATTTCAGCCATCTCCGTTGAATTTTCAGCTGAAGTGTTAGGATTTGCATCACAAAGCGCTTGGCTGTTTATCCGTTGGTCCGCCCTTCGCTCTGTTTGTGCAGTTTTTAAACTGAAAACGTTACATTAACTGAGTGTTTTATGTGTGTTCGTTCAGCTGAAACATTGGAGGAAATATATTTTTTTTTGTATGTATTTCGTAAAATATGTTTTACCTTGTATAGGTTAAAAAAAACTAGAAAGAAAATAAAAACTTAATTCGGTAGTCAGAAATAAATAACGATTTCTTGACGTTGACTAATGAAAAATTCCAATTAAAAAAAAAAGATTCCTCGTCGCTTATTCTTTAGTTTAACATATACCTATATTTTACAAATCAATTACAAAAAAGAATGCCTTTTCATTTTTTACTCATCGCCTTAATATGGCCCTTTTACTAAACGTATTCCACCCAGATATAACAATCTGTTTTGCGCTCACCTAATAAGGTTGACCTTCAAAAATAACTTCTTAATAACTCAATGTGACTCGCCAGAGACCCAAATTAAACTCAACGCCAACTCAATAACGCCAACTCGCCAGAAGTGCCGAAAAACGCTATACAGAATTAAGTTGGTAATTGCTAAGGCTTTTGAGGAGTTCCCTTCGACGGTTCCTTATGGAAAATTAAAGCTTTTCAGGTGAAAATTGCACGGCATGGCTGCCACCGAGGATAGTAACTTAAATTTAATCACAAGTTTAGTAATGTTAAAAAGAGCTGTTTAGTCTCGACGTGGTGACATATCGGATCGTAATCTTATCGTGATTATTAATTACTTGCTGTACTAATATTCTAAAACTATCTAAGTTTGATGTAAATCTACTTAAGAATGAACGTTCGGTTGGAGCGCGAAATTCAAATTTTATCAGGTTTTTTGCAAATTGCAGCTCAGTTATAGTCGTAAGTTATCAACATGTTTTTGCGAGAAGAATGGTAGTATATTTACTGATTAATAACAAAAGAAATCATCAACATATTCCTCCAAGGTATATTACTGACATATACGACTATTTCATGAAAATGTTACTAATATACCTTGGAAGAATATATTGATGATTTATTTTGTTATTAATCAGTAAATATACTTCCATTCTTCTCGCAAATAACATCTTGATAACATGCAATTGCAAAAAACGTAATAAAATTTGAATTTCGCGCTCCAACCGACGCCTCCACCTTAAATTAAGAATCATTAATTATAATTAAATTAAATTATTTATTTGTTATGTTGGCTGAGAGCCCTCTGCGCTCGCCGATTTGTCCGGTAAGGTTGCTGCATCAGAGGCTACCAACTTTAGTCCTTTAAAAAAAAATGTTTTAAAGTCAGTAGAAAAGTATGAATTTATGCATTATTTAAGTGGAGTTCGTAGGGGGAGGCTTTTGTCCAGTACTGGACGTCTTTCGGCTGACATGATGATGAAATATTAAATGATAGCGGCCGTTATTTGTTTATATAACATGATATGTGGGAGATAGATACAAGGTTTATTTACTGTTGTTTTTATTTTGTTAGGACAGACCATTTTGAGAATTCTAAAATTTATATTATAGAACTTCATCATAATAAAATTAAATAATAAATATTTTTTGTTTATTAATTTTACTGTTAACGATAGTAACAAGACATATCGACGCCCCCGGGGAATAAAATCGTAATAGACAAAAGTAAATTTTACAGGACGAGCAAAAAATTGTTATTCTGTTTTAGCTCATAAACTAACCGGCCTATAGTAACATACAATACATCATTTTTTTCAGTATTTTTTTTTCTTAATAAGTAGCTATAATAAAAAAATATATAATGTATACTTTTAAAGTTATTACGAAAGATGTATAATACTGATTTTATATTTAAGTGTATCCTAAGTAACGGCACATAACGATTTTATTCTCGTGAAATTGTAATAGCATGAAAACTATATCCCTACATTACGATGTTTTTCTACAGTATTTTCATGAATGAATGGTAATTGTAATAAACTAATACGATTTTGTTCTTGTAAAAGCTACTAGTGTCTTTTTTCGTATAGCTATATAATGACCTTGTTTTTGTATAAATGTGCTTAGAGAGTTCATCGTAATATGCAGTAATGTTTATGAATTTTGGTTATAAATTATTGTAACACTGTTACTGTAATACCACTAGGTACTGGGTACTTCGTGGGTACTTTTCTACACTCAGTCAGTACCTACATATTGTAAAAACTTAAATAAAATAAACAATGAAGTAAGTATAATAAACATAATTTTTATTTAAGAAAATCACAATTGTTACAATAGGCATTAATCAGTCTTAGTTCTAAAAAATCAATCAGTCTCATTCATTGCTCTCACTGTCACAGTCATCCTCACCTAAAACGGCTTCAGTATTATTTGTGCTTATCAGCGAATTGTAGAAACTGTGATAATGGAGAGGTATGGCGTTAATCCTACAAAGACTTGATAGGTCGTCGTGTAGAGCTTTAGAAATTGGAACTGGACCGTTATTCTTCAATAAAATTATAAAGACAGCTACTTATCTCTATTGATCCTCTTTTAGCAATTTGCAAATGCCACATGTAACAGTATCCTTTCTTTCTTGAAGCATTGAAAACAGTGAAGTTATACACAGGATACTTCCGTTTATAATGGAATATTCCTACCTCTGACTGAGGTACGCCTATAACCTTTTCTAAATCAAAAATTGCTAGAGTGAAGTTTGCGTTAAGTTTTTCCTTTTCTGAATTTTTGATTTCACGAATTCTTTCTTTATTATGTTCATATACGTTCATACACCGACTTTATTATTCTCTAATGGCAAATAATAACTTATAGTTTGAGTTCGGTTTTTATTTCGAACAACTTGAAGTTTTTTGACAGAATCTGACAAAGTGTATTTAGTTATAAATTGCCATTGCAACTCATGGTCACCTAATTTATAAAATGTCTCCAAAATGGCATTCCTATTATTATAGGAAAACGTTTCACCACATTTCAATTTGCATTTACAAGAAGGTCCTACCGATTTTGCAAGGAACTGCTTTTTAGAATGACATCCAACATAGGCTTTTCCAGAGTTTTTTAATGTTTTGGATTTATTGGCTATCCATTCTTTTTCATTTTGGCGTCGCTTACGGGCTAAGTCGTTTGTGATAGAGAGAGAGTTCGTCATCATCAGTAGGTTCAATAGAACTGCTTGGCAGTGACCCTGATACTGAAATTGTAGTGAGTGATTCTGATTCAGATGTACCTAATACTTGTAATGTTACAGAATCTTCATTCTCCACTATACCTTGTTGCCTTGGGATTTTATCGCTATTTATAATTATAACCATCTCGCTGGGGCTTAAATTAGATCTATTTTGAGGCGTTAAAGTCTTATTTATATCATTCAGATATTGTCATTTTTTACATCGATTATGCTATGTACTTTATTATTGTCAATAGGAACTAATGTTTCATCGAGGTTTCTATCATCTGAGTCTAAAATAGTATTATCTTCCTGTATTATGCAATCAAATAGAGTCGGCGTATTCGATTTACTTTTATTGGCATGAATAATATACCCATCTGGTGAAGCAACAAAATCAACATTGTCTAATATAAAATAATGGTTTGATACTGATGTTGGTGTTCTTATAAGCTGGTGATTAATAATGTCAATATAATCTGCACCTGAACTGGATAGCATTTCATTTTCAGTAGAATTTTCACGAGTTAGGTTTACTGTTTGTAGTTCACATACATCTAAAGATGGTTCCTGTACATTGTCACCTTGTTCACCGTAAGATGTAGTCGGTACATCTAAAATATTAACAGATATACTTAAATTAATATAAAATAATACAACAAACTCACGTTTTACAGATTGAGCAGGTATCTACGTACCAATTAAAACTTTTGTTGCTATGCCGTCACATGGAAGAATATCAATCATTTCAACATCATTATTATCTTCTGACCCTGTAATGAAATAATTATTGAAAGTTAGTAGTAGCAGAAAGAAGAAGTAATAATATTCAGATAAATCACACACGGCCATCTAATCCCATACTAGGTATAGCTTTTAGGTAGGTACCTATTATGGCAACCAGACCCCCGGACACAAAACAAATAATCATGCTCATCACTCAAAGATTTGTCCAGGGTAGGAATCGAACCCACAACCTCCAGCTTAGCAGTAAGGGTCACTAAACACTAGACTAATACCTACTAACTTAAGTTAGGGATAAATTAACAGACCACACTAAGAGTTTAGACACGATCATAATAATAATAAGGTTCATAAATATATTTATGGGAGGTTATCATATCTGAGCTCATACGAATATGAACAATATGTATGTTTATAATACACAGAACGCATAATACCTAAGGAGGTGGGTATTTAACTAAAAAAGAGAAATAAGCAGATAAGTATACGAATTTCCTCCTTTTAAATTTTTATTTCAATAATATACCTATTTACGTAATAATTTAAAAAAAAATACTTACCACTTTCCCATCCCTCAACCATTTTAAGAATTCTTCTAGCTCGTAATCCTTTATGCCGATATTCCATGGTTAAATTGATATATTATTATAATTATCACAGAATACTAATTATGTTTATTTGTTTGTAAACAATAGAATACCGTCACATCCCAACGACTTCAAATTACGCAATGATTGATTATTGTGCATGATCACGACGCCCGAGCATAGTAACTTGTAAAAACTTGTCGAAATTCGAGCGAAAAAGACAATAATAACCAAATACTATTATTAATAATATTAATAGAAGGAGAAAAAAATAGTATCACATTACTACATGTTTTCAAATTCATAAAGAATATTGTAATAGGTGTTTACGTGAAATAGTATTGATAATTATGTCAATAATAAAGCAGTAATATACGTTTACCGTTCAAGATTTACCAAACTAATTTAAGTAAAGCATGTTATTGAATAGAGTTATCAATTTATTTACGTGAATAAAATCGTATAATGCCTTACCGATTTCTCGCGACATGCGTTCGTTCCATAATGAACGACTACGATGTTTTTACGGGAAGAATTTGTTACATGATTTCCGTAGAATAAAAATAAAAATTGTTATAACTTTATGAATTTTCTGTCAAAAAATCTAAAAAAAATCAGTAGGTGTATATCGACACCATAGATGCCGAAAATGCAAAAACATTAAAAAAGTGGTAATAGCGCATAACCATTTTATTCCCCGGGGGCGTCGATATATTATATGCTAAGTCTGATCGTAATCGTGTCGTAAACACGTAAAAGGAAACGAATGTTGGAAAATAATGACTTTCCACCAAGTAAATCTTAAATTAAATTTATCTCAGTTTTGAAGAGCATTGGTCTAGCGAAGACTAATGGGCGAGACTTTCAGCCAAATTCATTACTTCACCCTTCCAAGCTTTAAATTTTGAACCTTTGTATGAAATTATGTCAGTTCAACAGAATTTGGAATTGAGATTAAATACATTTTGAAAAGTCATATTTTGGTCACGTATTTCAAAATAGTTATTCTCTGTATTTCACATGATTACTAAAATCTACAATGTGCAAACACGGTAAGTTCTCATACTCGTAGGTAGGTATACTAGTGATGTCTAGTTTTACTGTAACACTTTTACAAAACTCATCCATCAGGCTATTAAAGTGAATTTCATTATCATTAACAATCCTTTAACAACAAAAGAATGTACCTATTAGTTAGTAAAAACTAACCGACTGAGTATAAATTACCTAGAAACTTTACAGACAGCGGTTAGAAATGAAATTTCATTAATGACATCCTCTGAAGAAGTTTCTATTAAATTTGTTTTAAAATAGGTAAGTAGGTACCTGCTCAGAAAAAAACACCAAGCAAATATTATTCTTGTATTTTTTTTAAGTACGTTTTCCACGTGTCAAAACTTTACTTCTCAAATACCGCCAACGGAAAGTATTTTCTGTTATATCCAATTTGGCAAATAATTTTTTCAACATATTTTATTAAATAATTTTCTCGTGTTCTCTATAATATTTCAGTTTACATAGATAATTAAAGTACATATATCAAAATACTACGTTCATTGTTAATTTGCCTTGTTTTCTCATTTATATACCCAGGGACTTTGTAGCTAAACAAAATATTTTGTTTCATGTTTATATTGCAAGTGCTGACATCTAGCGAAGTATGAGTGAACTAATTAATAATCGAGGCAGCGCGGCAGCGTCCCGGTTTTATTAAACAATGGAAATAGGACGACCATATCATTTGGAATGATTTAAAATTTATACAAATTTTCAGGTGTTGTTTGATCTTTTCTATGAAATTACTTTTACTTATCATATTATCATAATTAGGTATTTATTAATTTGAAAAATAAATATTATATCAAGTTTGGTTAGGGAGCTGTCCAGACACCTTACAGGAGTACAGGTGACCAAAGAGCTAGCACTTATCTCGTGCAGCGTATGGGCCTCGGAATTCAACGAGGTAACGTCGCCAGTTTTTCGGGAACCCTGCCTGCAGGCGGCGATTTAAACGCGGTTTTTTATTTTTATAGGTACATTGTAGGTAATACTTTTTAAACTCTCGCGGACACAATTCATGTTTATAGTATATGTATATAAACATTGTAGGTATATAATAATATATTTTAGTTTAATTTTAATTTATGTTTGTATATTACTTAGATTACTAAAAATTATAACTTATGATTGATTATTAATATTTAAATGCTACTAAAATGAAGTTTTGTTACTTAATAAAATTTATAGAAAATTCAAATTGTTATCATTAAAAGCGCATTAATAGGTATACATTAATAATTCAAACATTACCAAAACGTTCCAATTCCAAAAATCCATACCAATTACAATTTAATACCAAACATTTGATTTCCCTCGAGGCAAATTAGAGTAAATGAAAAAAAATGTAATTTCACTAAGTCTGCTCAGTCGACACCACAAAGCTGCGGGCGAAAGCTTTAATTTAATTCTTTTTTACTATTTCAAGAAAACAATTACTCCTTCAGCCAGGGTATTGTACATGGTGTTGATGTGTATTACAAAAAAACAAATTGGATTACTTCATTTTTGGTTCTGAAATAATATTTTAACAAGCAGACAGGTTTTTTGCTGACATGATTTATGAAGAACAGAATTATATCTTCATGAATTTATCTTGAAACTTAACTTGACATGACACTCGGGTTTTCATAAACGAGTTCAGATAATCTCGTTACAATATAACTAGAATATTTTTCAACTGTAATTTATCTGCCTACTTTAAAATTATGTCCAATAAAACCACCACTTCTCTTTGCAATTTAATAGTCTTGGAAAATCTTTTCTGCATTAACCGCTCCTATCTTATTGAGCGACCGAGACTTAAAATCTTTTGCAACATCATCTGGTACATTATAATCATCACCGTCATTGGAGTATTTTTCATTGAACAGATATTTTCAATCGACTTTGATCTTGGAATGAGAGTGTTTCTTACATACAAATTAATGGAATTGGTTATTCTTGTGTCCTCTGCAAGATCTAGAAGGGTTTGCTTTAAAGCTATTTCAAAACTGGACGATAAATCTGATAATGATAATAAGTATGCTTCAAAAATCAAAAGTTCTGCGAATAAAGCTGTCGTTATAAGCGTTTTAACATTGTTCGTTGATTTCGTCGGTATGAAGGCTTTATCTTGGAATTCTAGTGTGATATTTATTTTGTGTACAACAATATCTGCTCAAGAAGCTGAAATGGCATTCTTTTCTTTACTCGTCGAGTCAATGAATATGAGATTGTCAAAATTATTTGATGTTACGCCGAATTTTGGGTCAACAATTTTTAGGCATGTTATTATCGCTGTTTCACATGTGAATGAAGAATTTACGCCTAGAGTAAGTAGGTTATACTGCTTATAATTTGAAGTGTATTTTTCTTCTTTGATATAATGTCCTATATTTTTTTATTTTACAGATAATAATAATGTTTGGAGTAACTATAACAACCACAGTAATCTATGCATTCATTATCATTTTGGCAGGATCTCAAATGGTAAGAGAACAAAACCTATAAAAAAAGATCCACCAAAAAAAAAACGCCTTGCTGAGTCTTCTCAGTTCAAGTGTATTCCGAACCGGTAGTAGAGTCTATTGTAAAACTGTAACTGTTGACGTTCATAAGTGCCATATTAGGGCCTAAACTGAATAAATGAGTTTTTGATTTGATTTGATTTTAAGTTTATTTATCATCTTCATCTCCTTTCTACTCGTCATGTCGGTATTCACTCCTTACTTACTCGTTTCATTGTTCACATAGCTTTTTAACCAGTCGTGTGCGCGTAGGTATTTAAGTTCTACCCCCATGCTCGTTTTTTACCGTACTACTGCAAGCAACACCGTGTATTGTAAGTCTATATTTAGTAACTAACTTCTGGTTGCTTTCATAGTGTCTACGTTTGCAATAGTTTGTATAAATAATATAATCTTTCCGTTTTTTATTTAACTTATATATATTTGTTTTTAATATGTATAGGCCTGTGTTTGACCACAATCTCATCGTAGACAGTAACGATGTGGCCGATAGTGGTAAGCACACAAAGCTTAGAAAGGAACTGGCTCTCAAGTGCAGTTGTTGAAACACACCGGAAGATGTATGGCGATAAATGTTTAACTTGAGTGTAGTAGCCACTCAGACGGGTACTACAATGTACCCTACCGCCGACTATGGTTTCCTCACGACGTTTTCCTTCACAAATTCATGATAATCATTATAGGATTTGAACCCGTGACGTTTGTCTCTATCCCACGTCACTACCACTGAGCATTATCCCAGAAACTCAAATGAAGATACTCGTATTATTACCAGACATGTAAGCTCTCTTGTCACACTTAGGTATAGCATGTAAACTAAATAAGTTAAACAAGTTCGAACCCGCGTCTTAACGATGTTGGCTATGCATGAACTACCAAACCACTTAAGAACACCTAAACTTTCCTTTCAGATAACAAGCCTCTCGGTGTATCTTATATGGAGAGAATTAAAGTCGATGTATTCTTTGTGGTTAGTGTGCTCAGCTGCGGCGAGGACTGAGAGCATCTGCAGTAAGCTGGCGTTCCATTTGGCTGGAAGATTAGTTCTTGACGAATCTGTTAGTAAAGGTAATAGAAGAATATTATTGTTCACCAGTTTTCTACCTGCTACATAACTGACAAGCTGGCAGGTGGTTCACCTATTTGAATCCAAGAGTTTAATAATAGGGGGCTTACCAATATGTAGCTAATCTTATTAAAGACTAGCTGTTCCCAGCGGCTTCACTCGGATTCGCGAGATAAAAAATAGCCTATAACCTTCGGGGATAATGTAGCTTCCTATTAGTGGAAGGATTTTTCGAATCGAACCTGTAACACTAGAGATTAGCGCGTTCAAACAAACAAACTCTTTAGCTTTATTATTAGTATATATATAGAAGATAGATCTGGGTCTAGAAGAATTTAGATTAATTTCTACACATTCTCGATACTTTTTTATTATATCTTCTTTCGCCGGAAAAGCAATTGGTTCATAATATTTACAAGTACAGATTTTAACGAGATTATCTTTAATATTCATCAGAATTAACCAATGACCTTCAAAATACGTTGAATGTTAAAGTACCCGACAAATAAATAAGACGGTACTACAGAATTTTCGATATTCCACTTTGAAAACTTGAAGTCCCTAAAGTAGATAAATTAATTTGAAACTTCTTGAAGACTTAGCGTCGCCAACATTTTGCTAAGTTTCCTAACGATTCTACAAAAGGTGACGTCACTGATGTTTTTTTTGACCTTACTATTGCCTAAGATTTATCTTTGTCTAAAAAATCATAAACCAAAAATATTGTAGGTATACATGAGGTTAGGCTTAGTTCATGACTATGTTTAAATAGATGTTTCCAAGTAGTATATATTTTTTAGATATTTGAAGGGGATTTGTAGCTATTAGTAAAATAAGGTACTAAGTTTATTTAAAGGTATATCACAAAGTGCATGTATAATTTTAAATACCTTTTACCCCGCGGTTATAGCTGGAATGCTAAAGACTTTCCATTTTAATTCGTCGGATTAAAACGTATCATGGAGTTTTTTTCTAGAGTGGAATCTAATTATGTAATAAATATTTTTCTGGCTTTTTGGTACTTTTTAAGAGATAAAGAAACTATAAGCTATTACTATTAAAAAATACTTTGCAGAAATAAACCCATCTCAACACAAAACCCTTCGTCGATGGTACAATGTGGTGATGTACCAACGTCCACGGTACTACAGCGGATCTATATTGACTATCGGTCTAAGTGTCCCGTTGCTCTTGTTGGATATTAGCATTAATTACCTTCTCATTATAGTCCAGGTTAGTTCCATCAGCAAACAGCACATCATTTTCAAGTCTTGTATTGTTATCCTAGAATTGACTGTCATTATATTTCTTATTTAATAACTCTGGAGCGACTCCTGTCTGTCAGCTACATAGTTCACACGCCGATGGATAGATGGCGCCACAATAATCTACGTACAACCTACATCGCGCTGACAGAGTTTATTCGGATATTGATAAATTCAGTAGATCCCTACATCGACAGTTGGACCGTGGTCCCCAGGCAAGATGACCCAGTCTAGCGGAATGTTTTCCATATTTCTCTTTTTAACCAGTTTACCCTCCATAACTCTTGGTAAAAGTATACCTAAGCCTGTGTTTGAATACAATCTAACCATGGGTAGTCATGATGAGGCTGAAGGTGGCTTATAAAGCTTATAGTACTAGCTAACTAGCACTCAACTGCAGCTTTCGAAACACAAGATTTTCAAACTGAGAGTAGTTAGTCAACCAGGCAAGTACTTACTGTAAAGTACCCTAGTGTTGTACCCGTTATTTTTCATAACCAAAAGCTCCAGCTTATTGCCCCTAGTGGATCCGCACCTGAAAAGACGATAAAATAGTAAAAGTAGAAAAAGACAACCAGCCTAGTACCTGTTAGTAAGAAGAAGATTATTTATTAAGATATTTTCAAGTTGTTTTAATTTTCAGATTTACCTCGCTTATAAATAAACAAGAAAATATTTGAAGACATCAAGTGAAGCAGTGACATTAAAAAAAAATGACAAAACATTTCCCAAAATTGTACAATTCAATTTATATGTACCTAATGATCTAAAAATATTTATAAAATGCGACCTTATTAGTTCATAAACAGTAGCACGACCATTTTTAACCGACTTCGAAAAAAAGGAAGAGGTTCTCAATTCGGTGATATGTTTTTTTTATGTTTGTTAACGCATAACTTTTTTGTTTATGAACCGACTTTAATTATTTTTTTACGTTAGCTCCAGTATAGCTCCAAGGTGGTCTCATTTTAATTTTATAGTTTTAGTAGGAAGTTTTACTTTTTTTGTGAAAAGTTTTTTTTTTAAATCTGTAATACATTTAATCAGCTTGCAGATTTTATTCTCTATTATTAAATAGAACTGATATAAAACGTCAATAATAGATCGGTCACATGACGGTGACCCTCATAAAGTAAGTACATAGCTAATGAACCTAGACTAGACAAACTAGATAAATACACATCAAACAGTAATGAGAGGTTGAAAGCCTATAATATTATATTTAATTATAATTCCATATAACAGACTCTGTTAATAAGATTATGTCTAAGTCGACGTTGATGTATTTTTAAGCTTATACATAATGTGCTTAAAGCTTGTGTGTAATGGAATGCCCTTCTTTTCTTAGAATAGAATGATTCTGATTGAAGAAATACGTGTAATTTTAATATTTATTAGTCATTGTTACATTAAGTTTGTTGTTTAATTTATTTAATCATTAATTATAACATTTTAAGAATGTCTGTTTACTGAATAATTTTTATTAATATAAATTTAAAAAATTAAGTATATAATTGTAGTACGTACTTAAAAATATTAATTCGTTTTTTAATAGGGTAGTTGACTGACATATCAAATCAGCTACTTTTTAATAAATGTCAAAACGATAGTTTATATGGAATTTTGTATGAAATATTACACTATGACGTCATAGTTTCACAGCATCAAATGATCTACTCTTAGTGGTTCCACTGGTAAATCATAAAATGCATTAAATGTACAACATATTTAATGTTTCCACGTGTTTTTAGATGATTTATGCATTGGTTAGTGTTTGGTCATTTATTTTTGACAGTGTCAACTACCCTATTACCTGAGTACACTTTTCACTTTATTTTACAAGTTTAAAAGAAAACTATATGAGCTTAAGTTCTGAATATAAATCAATCAATTATGTACATAAAGCATAAAATTAACATAAATTTAGCTATAATTTTACCTGCTAGTTCGTCAGCTCTGAAGCCCATATTTACCTTGCTGGGCTATTCCACAGAGGACGTCCTAGGACTAATATTACGCTAGTTTCTAGGACCTTGTTATTTTAAGTGAAAATTAGTTTAAGCACCAGCCAAGTCATGTGCATGTTCTGTCTTTACCTTGGGGGGAATTTGCCGTTTCTGGTATGAATATTAATGCATATTCATACTCGGCAAATAAACGGCACGGCATAGCATATCGTAAGGTACCTATATATAGGCTTATTGATGAAAATATTGTAGTAAAGAAATCTTAAAAATACAACTGTGATCAATATTTATACTTTGTCTATTGAAACATTTGAATTAGTTTTTTTTTATAGTATATTGTGTGAGTGCTTTTAATCTTTTTAAAATAGGTTTTCTTCATGCGATTTTCTTTTTTTTCCATCGACGCTCGACTGGTGTTTTTTGTTAGTTGTTGCAAATAGAAATTAAATATGGCAATTCTCAAAACTACACAAATAAAATATTAATCTACACACATAAGTAATTTTACTAATAATAAAGTAATAAAAAAATTATTTACCCTTATTTTGTAATTAAAGATAACCGGTAAATAACTCAACAATGACACGCAGATAATTGGTAGAGGCTACCTTTAGGGAATGTTATCATCCCTTCAGGGCGTTTCCAATTAGTTTCCCTAATAAGGCTTGTTTGAACACGAAATGTAGTTTCTAACGCCTTCAGGGCCTACGGTATAAATAACACAATTAGGTACAAGGCCTGCTAATGTCAAAAAATAGGAATACTTTATACATACATATAGGAAAAGAAAGAAAGAAAATATTATTTGTTTGACGAACACAAAAACGTACAAGAAAATAACAAAGAAAAGCAATACAAATAAAGACAAAACGTTCAGCTCAGTATAATACTACTGACTACTGTCTCAGCACTGGTTTTCAGCTGACGCCTTTAGTGATGTCTCGGGCGTAAGTACAAAATCGTTAATTATAGTTAAATAAAATAATTGTTACTATAGATTATTTAAATTAAATTAATAATAACGAATATAAACATAGAGATACATATTTATAGTGGTAAATATACTTACTGGTTGAATATTTTGCATTTCAAAATTATTAGGGATTATTATATTATTGTACCTACCCATCATTATGAACAACTTTTACTATGGGGCCCAACCTGAAATCACGCAAAAAAAAATTAACTTTTCATATAAAACATCTATTTTGATCAGTCAAAATGTAGGACGTCATATTCGCTGCCGGCCAGCCATACGGACTGCGTCAAAACGTGATCTTACGGATTCTCACCTGTTATTTTGTGAGGACATGTTTGTTCGTCTCGATTTTGGGCGTAAATATCTATTTCAGTAAAATATTTAATAAAAAAAATCGACCAATTGCGAGTCGGACTAGCACACGAAGGGTTTCGTACCATAGTGCGTTATTTTTTTTTTTATCTTTACCTTATAGTTCCTTGGGATACACAGCATGGAAAGCTGCCCATAGCGCGACGGGGAGCCACAACCTGAGCTCTGCACAATTTAGGATTCGATCCTATGACCGTGTGTACCATGGTATTAATTTATTATTTGTTTTTATCTTTAACGAAATCACTATAAATAGGTAAACATTTTTTAAATATAAATTTAAAAAATAATGTTGTATGTTTGAATACTTTGCAATTTATGATGAATAAGCCTGACGTGCAAGCGTATTACTTTGTAATACGCTTGCGTATCATTAGACACTGATTCCTTTCGAGTGTAACGTCGAGGAAAATATTTTGTACTTATGAGATATAAGCTCTTTAATATAGTATAAAATAGTTTAAGAAGTCTACGAG
Source organism: Tethea ocularis (assembly GCA_963555595.1). NCBI lineage: Eukaryota > Metazoa > Arthropoda > Insecta > Lepidoptera > Drepanidae > Tethea > Tethea ocularis. The sequence continues at coordinate 10,174,968 of OY741973.1, forward strand.
TACACACGTTTATGCATAAAATCAGATAAGAGAAAAATATATTTTTTTCTATACAAGTAAGTCGGCAAACAAGCCTGATGGTAAGCGGTTACCGTAGCCTATTGACGCTACCAACTTGGCCTCTACATAATATATTTTTTACAAACAGATCAAGGCTATTAGTATCGATTATCGAGCTAGACACATATTTTACTCTAGAAAACAGGGTCAGTCCTAAAACTAATACAGTCTAGCCTAGCCTACACTTGTGTACCCTCGATAATTCAGCCGGGCAAATTATAGTCGGAAAATTAGCTAAACTATTCTGATCTGAAATACGAAAATTAAGTATTCAGAAACTTTTAATTGGAAACAATCCTACGATTTCTATAGGTATAGTAATATAATTATTATATTCAGTACAACATTTAAGGGTTGAATATTTTTTTGCTACAGATACATATTAATAAGAATTTTAATCTATTTTCAATTAGGTCTTCATTATAATATTACGTACCTAAACACTCTTCAGTCTTTCGTCGTTCATTTTTTTTTGTTTATTCAGATATTTTCATACCTAAATGTACAGATTTCACTTATAGACGGCTGTTTACCTAAAAGTTGTATATAGCACTCAGGGATAATTATCTCCGATTTTGGCTACATACCAGTGAAATATTTTTGAGACTCAGTTGGTCCACAAACTCACAGAATTTGCTTTGGATAAAAATGCTGCCCTATTCAAGTCATGGCATAAATTTAATTTAGACCTTATAAGCTATTACCGAAATATCATAAGCTATTACATAAATATGCATTTTAAACGTCCTAACAATTAAATTTCCACATTCATATGGCTATAAAAAAATAATGATTCAGCCCTTGACCTGAAACAAATCACAGTACAGAAATGGCTTTTTGAAAGGGAAATGACTCGTTATCGCGGAATCCTGGCTTCAATAACCGAGATGACGCCCTGAGGTGACAGTCGACTGAAAATTAACCCTTGATTGCTTCACAGGAAAAAATAAAACAGATAGAAAACTGTGGATAAGACTGTTTCTACGGTAAGGATTTAAATGTTCTCGGTACTTAGTACCTATTACAACGAAAAGGTGCTCTCCTGTGCTATGTAACCAAGGGCTCCGGGGTAAAAACGAAATAGGGGCCTGATTTAAACTAAACTCAGAAAACTTGCTTTGCTATAAGGACACCGCAAATATTTAGGTAATGTAACTCCAAAACTAAGACCTAAAGTAATCTGAATATATTTAAAATGAGCTTGGGGGCCCCGGGGAACTCCCCGCCGAGCCCTACGGTATCTACGCCACTGCTCCCACCCTTTCGCGAATGCATATTATCCATCGCTGTCATCTGAAACATAATAGCTTATCAGTTCTTGATAGTATTGCCCGGTGCAATACTACAAATATATACATATAAAAAAATTCCTTATGGCGACCGCTGCTGCCGATCAACGACAAGGCTGGCAGCGTGTTCTCTTTGGAATTAAGTTATGTACCTACCTATTCTATATCTATGTCATGTTAGTATTTAAGTTTGTGTTCCTGCGCATTAGTATGGTCGCCAGAGCTCTTTTGGGAAAGGAAGAAGGGTCGGCAAAGCGCGAGTTGTATCCGGGGCGCGAATTTGTGTGCGGTCTATGTTCCAATAGGTACACTTACCATCAGGTAGGCGGGTAAAAAATCCATTATATCATATGTTTGTTACCACTTAGCTCCGCAATGGCTGGGCGGTTTTGATTGAAACTTGAACACAGATCGATCATCCTGGAATCATATTAACGTTATTAAATACTAGCTGTTCCGCGCGGTTTCACTCGCGTTTCCGGGATAAAAAGTAGCCTATAACCTTCGGGAATAATGTAGCTTCCTATTAGTGAAATATTTTTTTAAATCGGTTCAGTAGTTTCGGAGTCTATTCAATGCAAACAAACAAACAATAAAATCTTTCCTCTTTATAATATTAGTATAGATAGGTTACTTTTTATTCCGGTTGTTATAAAGTACTAGTAGGTACGCGGCTGAAGCCTCGGGACCACAAAAAAAAGAAGCCTTGCTGAGTTTCTTGTCGGACTCTTCACAGTTTAAGGGGGAGGCGTCGGTTGGAACGCGAAATTCAAATTTTATCACGTTTTTTGCAAATTGCAGCTCAGTTATAGACCGTAAGTTATCAACATGTTATTTGCGAGAAGAATGGTAGTATATTTACTGATTAATAACATAATAAATCATCAACATAGGTATTCCTCCAAGGTATATTAGTAACATTTTCATGAAATAGTCGTATATGACAAAACGTGATAAAATTTTGAATTTCGCGCTCCAACCGAAGGTTCATCCTTAAGTGTATTCCGAACCGGTGGTAGAGTCTGTTGTAATAATTGTAACTAGCGACATTCATAAGTGCCTTATTAGGGTCTAAACTGAATAAATGAGATTTGTGTTTGAGTCAGGTTTGGTAAACAAAATGATTTGCAGAGATATTGTATTGTATTGTTCAAATGATTTAAATATTATATATATTTATGTTTTAATTAAAATTGTTTTCGAATGAAGCCTTATCCACAATATCCTTTCAAATCTCATTAAAGCTATTTTTGCATTTTATAAATGAGAGCTTAATGGCGATGCTTTGTTTTCATCTCTTTTCATTTACCTGTTATTAAATACTTGAAAGTTAATTTTGGTATTAATATAAATTGTAATCTGCCCTAGTTTTCTTTCCTCTTTTGTCTAGTTTAATAGGCTGCCGATTCTGTCGTTTACGAACTAAAATAAATTTAATCTTACTATATCTCTTTCTAATAGTAAATATTAGAAAGGGATGCAAGATATTTTAGTCCTGTCAGTTTAATCCGATCACACATTTCAACGTGAATTTAAGCGCGATCTTTATTAGTCACGACTATTTACCCGTACATTACGACGGTATGGATTAAACTGATCTTTTTTCAATAAGGTTAAAATGAAAGAGAGGTGACTTTTCTAATATTAGTTAATTTCGTAAACAACAGAATCGGCACCAGTGTCAAAAATAAATGACTAAATTTGTTTAGTTTGAAATCAACAGAATCGGGGCCATCGTTTTATATTGCATTCATACATACATACAACATAGATTTGTTATTTACCTATATTAGAATGTCATTGCGTTTTTATAAAATAAATACTCTTGTATTTTAAAATGTTTTTTTTACTTAAATTTATTGATACAAATATAAATTTGTATCGTCAAAGAAACAGACACTTAGATTAGGCGTTTAGAATCCCTATACAACTGCCATCTAGCGGTATAAGCCGGCACCTACTACTTATCATGCCTTCAGATTCCACCCGATTCACAGAGGGAGTCAATGTGCCTCGCTTACATAGAGGCTTTATTACAAGCCTGCCATTGATGTAAAATGTTCTAGATAAGCTCGCGAGCGTAAGTGGTTGTAACATCTTTCTCTAGTAAAATGTATTGTAATAAAATTGATGGGTTTCTGTAGGTTCACAATAATACATACCTACCAATTAACTATTTTTAAGTTTAATAGATATATATATATATATATATATATATATTAATATATCGACACTTATAGCCATTTAACAGTGACTTCTTTGAATTCGCATTTCTGAATTAAATGTTTCCTGAGATTTTATACGTCCTTCTGTTTTAAGACTTCAGATTAATACTATCAAGGTGAAAATTAAGCTTGTTTGTTTGATACCTCTTAACTCATCTACGGCAAAATTATGATGAAATTAGGTAAGTCATGCATATTGTACAGAAAATCCGTGCGAAGCCGAGGCAGGTCGCTAGTAGGTAATATAATTATTTGATAAAGATTGCATCTAGTCTTTTGTATATCAACGTTAATCTTGTGTAAAGGAGTTGTTTAGACTGTGATACGGCAAGCGTCTTACAACGTAGGTATTGTCGCTCTTCCGTCTTAAAGCATTAGTGGATAAGGCTTAAGGATTGTACATTTAATGTATGTAGGTAGGTATCTATCTTAGAATCGCTTTCTGATAAGATACGAGTATTTAGCAAATTTTTCTTTTTCTGACGGTCATGTAAGATTTTTGTACTACAGGATGTTTTGAAATAGTTGACATCAGTTTCACTATAAGAACTCAAACTAATTTATTACTTTACTGTGCAATTAATTTTTATTATTTGTATGCCGTCGTAAGCGGTATATTTGTGCTGATACATTTTATAAAATGTAACGTCTTTAGATATAGGTAATGACGCATGATTATGACGAATAAATCATTTTATTCAATTTAGGCCCTAATAAGGCACTTATGAACATCGAAATTTACAATTTACTATACCACCAGTTCGTAATATACTTACAATATCGCAAGAAAAACAGGTGTTCCATATTTCATACAATACCTACTTGACTACTTACTTTACTTTGTTCTAGTGAATATTGATCATACTTCCACTCTACAATATTTAAGTTGTAACATGGTGCGGATGACAGTACCAAGAGAGATATGAAAATCACTTGAAAACTTATGCAATAAGGTTTCAATTGCAGGTAACTAATTGACTCAGGCGTGACCTTGCGGAAATCCATTATAAGACAAATATTTAGTAACTAATTCCGCTGGATCTCCTTCTCTGTCAAGTCCCACACAATGAAATTTAACAGGTTATCGACACGTGTTTCGCTGCTTCACGATGCATCATCAGGACGTAATAGACCCACTGTCACTTATTCGACGAACACAAGCATACACACGCTGAACTTAGCAGACGTGTTCCCTCGCCGACCACAACGAAGAAGCGAAACGTGTCGATTTCCTGCTAAGTTTCCTTGTCTTGACAGAGAAGGAGATCCAGCGAAATTAGTTACTAAATGGTGCCGATTCTGTTGTTTACGAACTTAACTAATATTAGACAAGTCACCTCTCTTTCATTTTAACCTTAATGAAAAAAGATAGAACATTTTTAATGCTGTCAGTTTAATCTATACCGTCGTAATGTACGGGTAAATAGTCGTGACCAATAAAGATCGCGCTTAAATTCACGTTGAAATGTGTGATCGGATTAAACTGACAGGACTAAAATATCCTGCATCCCTTTCTTATATTTACTATTAGAAAGAGATATAGTGAGATTAAATTTATTTAGTTCGTAAACAACAGAATCGGCACCAATATTTATCTTTTGTTTAATCTTCAAATGCAGTTGCTTAGCAACAGATTGCCGATATTGTGATTGTCGATCATCACCAGACAGGCATGCAATCGTGCTACGTTTTCCTCAAGATGTTTTTCTTCATCGAAAGCTCAAGTTCTTCGTCATGCCATTCAATGTCAGCTTTCATCGCTTTATACTTCTGTCATAATTTATCATACAAATCCCGTCATATTTTAATTAATATCCTGTCATGTCGCGTACGTGCGTCAGTCCTGACAGGTAATAAAAAAACACAATCAATTTCCATATTTTTTTTTTTATTAAAACATTCACAATCATTGTAGTATCACTATAGTAATGTCAGTCGGGTTTGCCTAATACAACGACTTAATAGAAAATCTCTTTCGATTGTAACAACCAACAGTTTTTAATTTATTTATTATAATTTAATTTTTTTTTTCGTTTACCTAATAGGACAAAGTCGTAGAGACTTCAGAAAATTTAAATAAAAAACTTATTGTAAGTATTGCAAATAAAAAAAACTGTTTTCTGCTGTTTTCTAAAGTCTCTGTGATTTAAAAAAACTTAAAACTAGGTATAATTTTTTAAACATTACTTTTGTTTTTTTTTATTTAGTAATATCGAAATTGATATCCTATAGCGTTGAAATTATAACGATGCTCTGATTGATTCGATTACAAAAGAAACTAATAATTCTTATCAAAGTAGATTTGTACAATTTCATTTTTAATGTAGGTATTAATTGATAATTTTCAGAACTTCTTAATTGTACGAAAACTAAAATATATAATTTACAAATATTATTATTTCCATTACTATTTTACCGTGTAGTGAATTATTTTTTATTTATTTAAATTAGCTAACTAATTATTTACATTACGTATTTATTTTATCTGATTTTAGAAATTAAGAGCAAAATCCTATCAGTTTTAAAAACATAATAATATCTACCTTATCATTATTTCGAAACAAAAAAATAGTTTTCATTATAAATATTTTATGCACAAGGATAAATTGTTTGTTCTTGCTGAATAACTTTCACTAAGCCAATAATTTCGAAATCGGATTAAAATACAACTTTTACCAAAAAAGATAAGTTCTAATTATAGTTGTTCATCATGACGAACTTAAAATTAATTTTGAAGACTTGCCATAAACAGTTATCCGTCCTGTAGGTCAGTACATTAATAATAGTACAGAAAAATAAATAAATGAAAAAAAAATTTGCTCACATTTTGGAAAATTAACATTAGATTCAAAGAGAAACAGAGATATATCAGTGTGTTCTCGCAATTAAAGATGATTTGTCAAGATTGATAGTTAAATGAAGGAAAAAATAAATTATTAATGAATAATACAAAAATATAAATGACAATGAAAATTTTTTTTATTATGAATCTTGTAAAGTTGCGTGACGTCACGAATACAGGCACCGACTCAGCATAATATATTGAAGTCAGGAAACTTCAATTACTGATTTTCAGTCGGAACCTATAATCAGATAGCTATCTCTTTCCAATTTACACACGCTGAAAGAGAAGCAGTTATGACGCCTCCGCCGTTCAAGTATTAATAATTTAGTTTCATTTTAGGTTTCCAGAGTACCTATTACCCAATCGCTGTGCTAGTTTATTTTGCTTACACTTTTACGAAAATGCTGCGAGAATCCTTACAATATTCAGTTTAGTCAAATTCCCAAGTCGGCTATTGCATAAGCTTGTATTATCATAGAAACATACGAAAAAGGTTCTAGAGCAAATAAAAACCTTCTTATGGAAAACGTTTTCACCTTTCAAAACAAGATTAAACTTTTTTTTGGATTGAATTTATACTGAAAATATAATGTGCATACAGAAATTGAATATGTCAATAGTACCTATATAATAGAATTATAAATTATAAAATAACTTTATAAAATGTGTTTTTTAATAATTTTTTCGAGTAAAGAAGCGAGGTAGATGAACCCTGGTGCATAATTTATTTTTATTAAATTAATAGCTATAATCACACTGGAATGGTATATTTCTATATAATATTATTATTTTGTATTTATATAATAAAGTATGTAATAAAAGAAACCAAATTTAGATATTATTATAGTGTATATACCTATTAGATATTATTTAGGTACACACGGCCACAGATCAAGCTACACACTGCGGCACCTATGTGGTTGTAATAGGCGCTATTTTGCAACAAAAATGTGTAAGTAATTGATCTGTGGCCGTGTGTACCAAATATTTTTTTTACAAATGTTTCACTGAGTGTTTTAGATCATACTCGTACAAAATAAGACAGTATATATTACATATTATTTGGTATAAACATAGATGAATCCTATATATAATATATTAATTGATTATAAATATGATCACGAAAATTAACAGCACATACTTGGGACCAATACTAAATAATTATATTTTCAAATAAAATACACACCTACGTTGAAATAGACTCATAAACAGTATTACCTAAATATTAATTTTAAATCAGAAAAATAAAGGCCTTTAAACACTACAGCTGTAACTAAACAAAGCAAAAGGTTCCATTTTGACTTAGAATCAAATTAAACTTATTTTGCTGTAATTAAAATTTAAAATTAAGCATTAAAATGAATTCCAGACTTTGTTCTTGCCAATTATTACCGTTGTTTAAATATGCCTTGTCTAGGTCGTATCATTTTAATTGAAATAAAAAGGACTTTGTAAAGATAAATAAGTCCGGATTCCAGAGTCGTTTTCAAAACATCAACAGTGTTAAAATTAATTTTTTTTTTAAATAGGTACTTAGTTGTTTGGAAATTTGATTTCAATTTACAATTGAAACAGGATAAACTAAAGTACAAGATATATTTTTTGTAAAACAAATAGAAGGATTCAATCTTTTTAGGTTTTCACAAGTGGTCTTTAATTTTCATTTTTTTTTTCGTTGGGCGGATTGCATAACCCAATATTTACTCTTAATAATTTCCTATAACCTTTTTACTACAATTTTATATCCTACCTATCTTAACTGTTGTAATCAAGAAATTCCATCAAGTTTCAAATTCCTTCAAGGCTGAGTAAAAATGGTGCATTCTGTATTATATAATATTATTACAATAATAATTACAATATAATATTATGCAATACTGTACAATCACGTGAAATTATAATTATATATTAAGCTATATTTATTTGCAGAAAAAATATCCTGGGGCTCTACCGCGTAACTTTGGTGGTAATCGTAATGAAAATCATTATCATCCAATGAAGGTTCACCACGCCCTTAAAATGACCTTCATCTTAGCGCGAAACCTTTAATGATGTTAATTACGATTAACACCAAAAGATACGATGACTTCAAAAAGACGCGATATTTGATGATAGGTAAACATAAACGAGTATAACTTGTTACTTTCTTAATAGTGTGTTTATTATATGTATGTATACATATTATATTATATATTAGCATTTCACCCCGCAGTTTTATTTCATGTATTTTATTAAATTTAGTAAAATCCGTCCCTATTCCTTGTCTGTGTAATAGTTTAATTTTTTTAGGTCAAAGGTACCAAAGTTCACCAACATGAGTCAGTTAGTTAGCAAGTCAGGAATTGTATTCATCACAATTAAAATGCTGGTATTTTTTTATAATTAAAAAAAAATATATAAGTATCTAGAAAAAAATATGTCGATGTTCCTTTTCCACTTGCATTTTTATAATTAAAACGTAGGAACAAAACTCGTAATACTGATTTATAAAACGACCAAAACCCAAAATTAGCATTCATTTTAAATCAATCTATGAAAGTAAAATAGCAATAATGTTAATTAAATATTATTTACTCAAGTTCGTTTGTCGCGCTAATCTGAGCAGACCTCAAAACATGTTTTAATCTCGCTAATTAGAATAACATTTTAGACAACTTTCCGTATCGTATGGATTAGTAATACAATATAATTCCGTAATTATTTAATAAATCTGGTAAATTAATTAACAATTTTGAACATAATAATAGGTACGTAAATAAGGTAAATAATGCTAATGTAAAACTTAAAACGTTCTGCACTTTCACTGTAAGCTCTTCACAATTTACTGCCCGTAACATCCTATCATCATTTGAACCAACTCATACTTAAAATCGGCACGAACCTGAGACGTAAACTTATATGAAGAACATTGTCGGAGAGTTCTTCGTAAATTGTCCTTAAAATCCCTCAAGAAAGTCAACGTTATTTACTTAGAGGCTTCAAAACTATTCTAATTGGTAAGGAGACACATTGAATCGGCACATGTGAATCTATATGCAACTCTCGCGCACGTGTCGCGCGGCAGTGACCACTTCAGGCGCGGGCGTCGCGGCCGGCCGCAACCGCGCCGCCACGATGTCTGCGCTACGAGCTGTCACTCCGCGGTTCATCACGCATATACTTACCGATGACTGTCGAACAAATACTTCATTATGGGCCATTCATTTATTACGTAAGACGATTTAGGGGGGAAGGGGGTTGACCATGTCTTATGTTTTCTTACAAGGGAGTAGGAGGGAGCCTCGTTAAAATTATACTTTGAAAAAGCGCGGGCCGGGCGGATTAGATTATTACGTAATAAATATTAAACAGGGGGAGGGGGTCGGCCTATTCTTATTTTTTTCTTATAATGGGGGTCAAAAACTAGCGAAAATTGTCTTACGTAATAAATGAATGGCCCCTAATGAGATGCTTTTAAATCAAATTGCACGGTGATGGTAGGACACATTGTAGTAGGTACCCACAAGTTGAAAATCTGTCGCCAAGCACCTACGGGTGTGTTCCGGCAACTGCTCTTGAGAGCCAGTTGCCTTCTAGGCATTGTAACAGGTCGGCAACACATTAGCAAATACCTCTGGTATTACAAAAGGCAAAAGGCGACGGTAACCACTTACCAGTAGTTGGACAGCCTGCTTGTCAACCTTCTGACATAAAAAAAAACTAGCGGCACGCTATGATGGCGATGAGCGTTTTGATGGCCAATAATTGATCCAAAAAGACAGGCATAAGATAAGAAGAGTCAAAACGGCAATTATAGAGTGGCGCTAGTAAAAATTTCAGTTCAAAAGAATAATATAAATAAAATTTTAATGTGAAAATGCTGTGTTAGATTATGAAATTAAATTCCTTATAATTACGAAACCGACTCCGAGTGTATCAATCAAAGAATAAAACTAAATTAAATTTTGTTAAAGTCATCTATCAAATTATATCCATATAAAAGATTCCTGATTAGCTATAAAGTTTCAAAAATTACAACCACTCAAAAACTTTTATTATTTTATCAAAAGGACGTATCTTGACATAGATCTTTTTAATGAGAAAATAATTATGCCTATTTTTAAGAAACCCCGTCCTTTTCCAGTGGTCGCTTTATCAAATTAGTACCATCGAAGAATATTGTTATTAAGTTAAGAGATTCGCCAAAAGGGCGTATTCTACGAGTTAATTTCGCCACATTTGCAAATATATGTAAGTATATAGGAATTATGTCGATTTCAAAATATGAATACTACCGTTTATAAGAAGCTTGAAAAGTGGCGTAATTAGCCCCCCAGGTCTTAACAACAAATAATGCATGCAAGTAGTTGCGTAGGTATGCCTGGAATTTTAAAATAAAAGGAGCTCGATGCTATTCACTTTACCTCTACCTATTATAGTGAAACTTTTTTTTTACTTGTAATGTAGGACTGAAATACTTACAGCACTTGCAGGTATATTTGAAGGTCGGTCATTGTATATCCTATGGCAGTCAGGGTCCAAAGGTGAAGATAGCTTAGTGTATTCACCCAAAGGTCTTTTATCTGCAACAATCCATTGTTTGAAACAAGATAAAAACTAAACTTTAGAATTACATTCTCATCAAAATTAAACAAAAGTCAAAAAAGTTTTTTAAAGTCGGAATTTGGCCACTTGGCACTGACTTCGCCGGCCGCTGTCTAAGTGATTCGTATGATCATACAGTACGTAATACTTTTCTAATGTAATTGATACAACTTCTGGATTTTAGTAAAAAAAATTGGAATCATAAAGCTAATAAAGAAAAGGATTTTATTTAGAATTAAGGCTCTATTAAAACACCTACCGCATTGAAATAATTTCATAGAAAACAAATACATTTTACTAAAGAATATGCCGTTTTATATGTTGTATTATTGCGTATACTCATGTTAATAACATAATCTGCTAACATCTCAGGCAAGTTCATTCAATTATGCACCGTCTGGCCAAAACCTACATCCGTACGTAAGCTCTGAGCTTCAAATATAACTGACACGGCGTAGGCTTATTTAAAACTAGCTGTTTTCCGGGGTGTCACTCGTGCTCTTGAAATGATAATTTTTGAATTGAAACAATAAAAAAAATGAGACCACTTTGGAGTTATTTTGAATCAACGCAATAATGATTAAAATCGGTTCATAAACAAAAATATATAGGTATATAAAATCATACCTCGAAACCCTAATCCTACCTAAAAACATTTATGATACTTTTTTAATTTTTATATGTACATCAGTTAGGTATCTGGTATATATAGTACCTACAAGCTCTGCTTAATTTGGAATCAGATAACCGAGTGTAAAGAATGTCCCAGGATATTTATTTACCTCAGGGCATTCACCCAAAATTCTTTATCTTTAATAAAAAAATAAATAAAAAAAAACACATGCATTTTATTTGTGTAGATTATGAGTGTCTCTCAAGAACTTATTTGTGAGAGACGTTATTAACTTAACGCTTTAGAAATAGTTTAAAAGGTTCCATATGGCGTGGTGCCAGGTCCTATGGAAGTATCTCCACAATTACAGCATTGCAATGATATTTATTTTTCCATGAAAAGATCTCCTATCGCAATTTCTTGGAATCTTTATTTGTTGCTTCAATACTTACATTTCAAAGTTAAATCGATGAAGCCAAGCCACGTATTTTGATGGAAACACTTTATAAGATTAGATAACTTTGTCAAATTTAATCTAAATGATAAAATTGATAATCATAAATTCAGTTTATAAGTAGCTTTCCGCCCCGCAGTTTCACCCGGGAACTATTTTACTCACATAGAGGTTGAATTTTCAAAAATCCTTTCTCAGTCTATTCCTGCGTCATCAAAAAGCTACCTGTATGCCAAATTTCAGCCCAATCCGTCTAGTGGTTTGAGCTGTGCGTTGATAGATCAGTCAGTCACGTTTTCTTTTTCAAAATCAAAATCTCATTTATTCAGTTTAGTCCCTAATAAGGCACTTATGAACGTCAACAGTTACAGTTTTACAATAGACTCTACTACCGGTTCGGAATACACTTGAACTGAGAAGACTCCGGCAAGAAACTCGGCAAGGCTCTTTTTTTTTGGTGGATCTTTTTTTTTTTTATTTATGTAGATAATTACAGTTTTTGTTTTTTGTCTTTTATATACATACTTACTAGCTTTCACCCGCGCTCCCGTATTTTATTTTTAAAGAAGACACCTTTCTTTCATGTCTCTAGAACCATCGGATTAGGTTATACGTTATACCAGTCAGTGCAGTGAGTCAGTCAGTCACGTTTTCCTTTTATGAAGGTTAAACTCACCATAATGACATGGTATTATATCAGGATCCGTGTCTTCTCCACTGCCATCTATCTTCAACTCGTATTGACTGCAGTATTCCAGTTTAGGCGAAGCGCAGTAGGTGTTCAAATTGTCTTGCTTCGAGAGAGATTCCACACTCTGCTCCATATATAGAGCATTTCTATAACAATGTAATGGTTTTTAATTATTGTTTAGTGACTAAATATACATTTGAAAGTGGATAGTGGAATAAACTACATGGAGTCACCCCTTGTCAAAAATGACCCATAATAGGTATATCGTACGTATGTGTGTCCTGAGTGCGTCCATATTTTATCAAACAAAATACTAAGCAAATGTCCAAAATTGGCAACATATTGGCTGTGTGTGAAGCTTATATTTACATGAAAACTGGCATCATTGGGTAGCGTCGTTCGAATCTTCGAAGTCAGTCCGCCCATGATGTTTTTCTAAGTCCATGAGGTACCTATGTAAATTTTTTTTCTAATCTGACAATGTGCCAAGCCAATTTATTCTATCTTTAAAAATCTAGCTTTATGTAACCCAAGCCAATCTGTAAAATATTTATTACCTAAGCTTGGTTTTTGACATGTTTTTTTACACACTCACGTAGAAGGAGGATGCTTGTCCAAGTCCTGTCTCCTGGCAGCATGACGCCGGTACAAGGCGGTGATCACGCCACAGACCCCGGTACACAGCAGTGCTGCCACCGAGAGCAGGGAAACCAGCATTGGTGATAATGGGATCGAAGTGCTCACACCTGATTGAAAGGACACCGTGCTTACATAGTATAATACTTAATTATGTAGGCCGTGGTCAGTGATGATGAGGCAGAAGGTGGTAAAAGCACACAAAGGAACACACTGGTAGATGCTTGGCCATAGATGCCCAGCCGGAGGGTACTACAAAGGGTCCTAGCACCGTGTTTTGGTTTCCTCATGCTGTTTTCCTTCACAAAAGCTCATTGTATCTTTCAAATCTGCGACCTTCGCCACAGCATAATTTTAATAAGTTTTCATAGCATATGATAAACAAAGATGGAGTGTTTCATAAGTAATTAAATTATAATTGACACCTACGAGAGAAAATAAATGGAAACGGAATATTTGATAACTCAAAGAGAGTATGCATTAATATTTATCGTCAGGGAATAGCAAAATTCTTCTGAATCCGGCTCAAAGGACCAATTTATGTATTTCGTTATATGTCTACGCATATTAATTACATTACATTACAAAATGTATTACTGTCCTGTCACATACAAATAAATTAACTATAGTCGTTGCTTATCTGATGTAATGTTATATAACAGTCACCGTCTCATTCTTTCACTTAATGAAACGTCACTTATCAGACAAAGACGTCGAAGAGGCCTAAGCTGGTAAACAAAGCCTAGAAGGGAACTGGCTCTCAAGTGCAGTTGTCCGATCACACCGTTAAAGCGCTTGGCGACAGTTTTTCAACTTGAAGGTGGTAGCCAACCAGTAGGGTACTACCACCGTACTATGATTTCCTCATGATGTTTTCCTTCACCAAAAGCTCAAGCTCGTAGGACTCTTCTCAGCATTTGAAGTCACTACCACTGAGCTATCATCGCCTTAAACTTTTTTTATGAAAACGGGGATGACGTAAAAATGACTTAAAATCAAGGAAGTACATAGTTAAATAAATAAATATCCTGGGACACTCTTTTCAGACACGGTTATCTGATCCCAAACTAAGCAGAGCTTGTACTATGGAAACCAGATAGTATTAGGTAGTAGTAGGTAGTAACCTATAATAGTTTTTTGTAAATACATACTTATATAGATAATTACACCCAGACTCGGGACAAACAGACATGTTCAAGCACACAAATGTTTGTCCTGGATGGGAATCGAACCCACGACCAGCGGCGCAATAGGTGGTGTCTTAACCAACTGCGCCAACTGGCCCGTCAATAATAACTATATATTATATTAATTATATAATAGTTCTAATAGCTTACCAGTGTACTTATCAGGAGATCTGAAAGCGATAGTGTATAGGGTGATCTCGTCACTTCTCCCCTTAGCATTAGCAGCATATAGCACCAATGTGTAACTAGATCTGCTGTCCAAGTCGTGAACCACAAAGCTTGGGGTACTGTTCGAGGATATATTGGCATGGACCTGCGTTATTATTGAACTCGTGAGCAAATGTTTTGTATTTTTTTATTAAATACTCCTCTAGTAATAATATTCTATTCATGACATTCCACGCAGCATAACAAGCTTAAAATATTTTTATTTATTTTTTTAGTTTTTTTGTCATACCTAATTTACACAAAACCTTAAATTATATACTTAAACCTTCCTCATGAATCACTCTGTATATTGGTGAAGACCGCATGAAAATCCGTTCTCAAATTAAGTTCGTAATTTTTTTAATATTTTTTAAGTTTACCAAATTCATTATGTAAATCTGTTTACTTAAATATTATAAAATTAACAAACCATATTTTTACACAAAATGGGTAAAGTAACCATTAGGACACGATTATCTTATCTCATCAACGAAAAGAGCTCTATAAATATTTTTTTATTAAAATCTCCATCCATTATAATACCAATCTAAACTAAAATCTCAGTATTTTATTGAAACTGGGTTATATCTCGGTTTTCTGATTACTTTTCTATGTTTTAGTAACTGCATATTGCCAACAGTGCTTTATTACAAATATAAACATTTTCGACATTATACAATTTCTATTGATATAATGGTGGTTTCATTTTAAAACTAGCTGTTCCCCACGGTTACACTCGCGTTCCTGGGATTAAGAGTTGCCTATAATCTTCTAGGTAGCTACCATAAACGTATAAATAAATCCTACGATATTATTTGAAGACCCTATCTAATAATACAAAAAAAACCTCAATAATTTGACAGACGTGGCAGGCGAATTTATTTTTATACTAGATAATGTAGTGATTATTGTATATAGAATCTCTACATTTATACGCTTGTTGAGTAATATACTCTCAGAATAATGTAATAATAAATTCTGTATTTGACCAAGAGAATGCCGTACCTACTTTAAATTACCACCAGAGATTTTTCTTCTGCTGTCAAACTGATTAATGCCAATTTGGAAAATAAATATCAATACCTCTATTTATATATTTGTCGGAGCGTCTATAGCTTTCAGAAAAACTGTAATACGTTTACGGTAACTAGGAAATCCCTTGGAGCTCCAGCACCGTACCTGTGTCCACCGACCGCCTGTATGTGACAACTTTTTGATGGATGCCCTTTCTCATTAAAAAAAACATGATTGTGTCATCCAGTTTTGAAGAAAATTGTGAAATGTTGACGTTTTGAGTGATTGTGTAATATTTTATATTTATTATTGATATTCTAGTAAGTAAAGTTATACATTTTTTATTTGTTTTGTCCTATTGCATTATATATTTATGTCGCAGACAGGTGCCGAACCTGATCACACGCCCCTAAGCGACACATCATTCGTACGTTATTCCCAGTGCTCTCAACCACGTTTTTTCAAAGGACAGAGGGGTCTGAACGTTCACATCGGTAAAGTGCATAGCAAGAAACCAATACCATTTCGATGTGTTCAGTCAGACCCATCTAACAATTCTGCCACTATTCCAACCAGCACACACAGTACATCCATAGATGCGCTTATAGAGTTATTGAGCACGCTAAAATCCAATTGCCCGGTTATAAAAAGAATACCCCGTGGTGCTCGTATAAGTGTAGCCCAACATCTATCAAAAATCATAAAAAGGGTTACAGATGAAAACTCTATAGCGGCTTGGGAACAACTCCTGACTTTCGCATACAATATTCTTCATGTCGATTCAGACCGTAGCAGCTCTCTCACGTCAAATATCAAACAAAATTGCTGTAGTTTTAAAAACCCTCGAAATTATTTATCAATTAGGCGCTCTAATAATCCAAATCATAACATTTTTCGAAAAGTAGAATCCAAGGTTTCAGATGGTGACGTGAAGGGAGCCGCAAACCTCCTTTTTTCCAATGATGTTGTCGCCCCAGACTCTCCGGAAACACTCGCGGCCCTTATTGAAAAGCATCCTTCTTCAACACCTCTTAACCTTACATGCTCCGAACCTGCAAATATCATCACAAACTCAAAAGAAGTCTTTTCGGCATTGATGTCTTTCAGGAATGGCTCTGCCGGTGGCTTAGACGGCCTTACTCCTCAACACTTCAAAGACTTGGTGTGTAATTCCACTGGGGACGCTGGTAGAGCTCTTCTTGAAGATATCACCAAGCTAATAAATTTTTTGCTTACCGGTAAGTTAAATCTTGATATAACCCAAATAATTTATGGTGCCAACTTATGTGCTTTAAAAAAGAAAGATGGTGGTATAAGGCCCATAGCAGTTGGCACCACAATCAGAAGAATTATTTCCAAAATTTGCTGCAGACATATCCTCCCCGAACTTAGTACTAAATTTCAACCTATTCAACTAGGCTTCGGTTCCAGGGGAGGATGTGAAGCTGCAGTACATGCGCTTCGGACATACCTCCTTAAAAAAAATAGTGGTGAAGTGGTGTTGAAAGTAGATGTCAAAAACACTTTCAACTCTGTTGATAGAACCGCTATGCTTAATGAAGTAAAAAAACACACACCAGACATTTTCAACTACCTTTTGCAATGTTATGGCACACCGAGTACTCTTACATATAAAAACAATATTATTCATTCGGCGGTCGGCTGTCAACAGGGTGACCCACTCGGACCAGCTGTGTTTAGCCTCGCCATCCATCCTATCATTTCTTCTCTCGCTTCTGAACTAAATTTGTGGTATTTAGATGATGGAACCCTTGCAGGCGATGCTGAGTCTGTTCTTTCAGACCTAAATTGTCTTATAAATTCTTTTAATTCAATCGGTTTAACTTTAAATTTTTCCAAATGTGAACTCTTTCTTCCCGACTCTCTAAGTTTTCAAATCAGAGCAGAGTTAATAGATAAATTTAATCTTTTGGCTCCTAACATTAAAATTTTAGATACTAAAACACTTCGCCTGCTTGGAGCCCCTATTTTAAACGACTGCTTTAAGCCATTTTTGGATGATCAAACGTCAAAATTCAACGAAATTTCAGACCGTTTACTTAAAATAAACTCACACATGGCCTATCATATAATCCGTTATTGTCTTTTTGTTCCAAAATTTAAGTATGTTCTCCGATGTTGTCCTTTCTGGAAATTTGATTTGTTGGCTACTTTAGACGAGTGTATTCATGAAATTCTCGTTAAAATTCTAAATTGTCCTCTTAATGATAAATCATGGTGTCAAGCATCACTACCCATCCGTTTCGGTGGGCTTGGCATCAGAAAACTTTCCAGTGTATCTGTCCCTGCCTTTTTATCTTCCAGTCACAGTACGCACAAACTTTTAAAAAAAAATTATACACAAATCTTTAGGTGACTCCGATGTCCAAATTTCTTACTGTGCGGAAGCTAAATCTGCTTGGATAACAGCTTGTCCGAGTGAAAGTTTACCTTACAACTTCCAAATTCAAAGGCAAAGGGGACGAGCCGCTCTGCAAACAAATTCAGTCAACCCTACTTAGTAACTCGGTGAGCCTTGCAGAGCGAGCTCGTCTCCTTGCCGTCTCCGAGAGAGAATCAGGCTACTGGCTTCAGGCTTTGCCCTCTGCAAACGTCGGCACCTTACTAACAAATAGCACTTTTTCACTTGCTATAGGTCTGCGACTGGGTTCCACCACCAATGAGCCCCATCGCTGTCCGTGTGGAGAGAGCGTCAATAGTCTTGGTCACCACGGTCTTTCTTGTCGCCGCAGCGCTGGTCGTCTGCCACGACATGCAGCTATTAATGATATCATTCGCAGGGCCCTTACCAGCGTCAACGTGCCGGCTTTACTTGAGCCGAACGGTATTGCACGTGACGATGGTAAGAGGCCCGACGGGATGTCATTAATACCTTGGAGTAGAGGAAGGCCTTTGGTCTGGGATGCGACGTGTGTTGATACACTGGCACCGTCACATCTTCAGTCTACCTCCAGGGCATCTGGCGCAGCGGCATCGACAGCAGAGAGCATCAAAAGGCGTAAATATGCGGCCCTTGGTGACGGCTACATATTTGTTCCTTTTGGTGTGGAAACTCTGGGGCCTTGGGGACCCGAAGCGCGGCGATTATTTAAAGAGCTCTCGACGCGCCTCATAACGTTGTCCGGTGACCAGAGGGCTGGTACTTACCTCGGTCAAAGGATTAGCCTTGCGATCCAGCGCGGTAATGCTGCCAGCCTTCTGGGCACTTTACCCACGGGCAGCGATCTGAACTCAATATTCTATTTGTAATATTGAGTTCATAAATATATAACGGAATAGGATATTTTGATTTTGTATATATATGATACTTCTTTAGTTTTTAGTTAATATTTTAGTTTAATTTAATGTTTTCGTGTAAATAATTGTAAATATATAATAGTAGGAACTTATCTTTTAGTTTTCAGAATTATAAGCGAGGTAAACTGGTATGTTAAAAACGTGAAAAAAAAAAAAAAAAAAAAAAAATTAGTGAAACAATTTTTCGAATTGGATCAGTAACTCCGGAGATTAGCGCGTTCAAACAAACAAACAAACTCTCCAGCTTTATTATTAGTATAGGTACTTAGATAAGTTCTCACCCAAGAAATAAAAATAGTAAAATCCTTCCTAAGTAGGACTAACCTACTTGTATCCTCTTTGTAACCTACCAATTAAAAATAAGTATTTGTATCTATAAAATCTATAATATGCGTTCAAATAAACAAACTCTTCGGCATAATTATTAGTCTATATCGATATATAGATTTTATGGTCCACGTACATATCAGAATAAAAAAATACTACATCAAAAAACAACATAAAAGTTTCTTCCTGTAATTAAAGACACTTACCATCAAGGAAGGCAGTTCTAGTACTTCCATAAAGAACACTTGCGGTAGACCACCATCGAAGCCTTCTAAACAATCTACTTGTAGATCAGATAAGCTCTGGTTTACCACGGAACAGTTCTGAAGAGAGGTTGGATTACCTAGAGAATTAATAAGTTTTTTAGTGAAATTACAATTTATAGATTTTATTACGAAGTATGTATAGACCTATATTTGACCACAATCTCACCGTGGTCAGTGATGATGTGGCCAAATATGGTCTGCACACAAATCCTACAAGGGAAGAGCAGCTGTCGGAACACACCGGTAGGTATTTGGTGATAGATTTTCAACTTGAGCGTAGTAGCCAGCCATGTGGATGTAGGATTCGAACTCGCAACCTTCGTCACGATACTGGACGTCACTACCACTGAGCTATCATCGCCTTAAATTTGATACAATTAATGCTGTGCAGAAAGACCTATCTAATCCTACACAAGAATTGCTATCAGATTTTTTTGACATTGTCAGTTTTTCAATAAAATAAAAGGCATAAGAGTAAGACAAATATACAAGAGCGTCTAATGATTAATGAGATTTAGAAAAAAGCTATTTATCTTGAAAGAGCATCTCAGCTTCATTTATATTTTTGGGCAGATGGTTATTATTTGTAACTCGAATGGCTGGCTACTAACCTCAAGTAGATTTAGAATTAAACGACAGATTAAAATCAACAGATATGATAAGGTACAGACCTTATGCGTGCTTGTCAGTGTACTGACATAAAACACTTCAAATCTTTCTAATATGGTTCAAGAGTTGTTCAGTTCAATACGATAAACTACGTGGGAATCGAAAAGAGGCCACCTTGATACCTAATAAATATACCTTGTTACATTATCAAAACAAAAAATACTTGGGAAAATATAAGCTCTCGAGAACGTGAGCATCAAATAGGTTAGCTGGCGAACAAAAGCGGACATTTCCCATTACTTGTTTTTTACACTTGAGCAAAAAATAGATTTTTTCCCGCTGTTTTCTATCGGCTTAGACCACTTCTGAAGCAAAGGGTATACAGATGTGCGCTTAGAGAGTACAAAACCATGAAAAACGCGTTCATAGTGGACAAGTCCGCTTTTGTTCGCCAGCTCCTCAAATTATACCTGCAGCAACCAGCTTGTAGATACACGGAACCTCCTGCCTCCCGACAAAATTAGAGGCGTAACACAGTATAGTTCCAAAATCCATATCGTTGGAAGGTGTGTACCGCAGAGTAGAGGAGTACTCGACGTTTGTGAATAGGCTGTTATATAGACAAACATTTGTTAGAATCCACCGATGTTTAAGTGACCTACTTACTCGACTCCGCAAAAACTTTATCCACATTGTTCAAGAATTACTGTCTGATATAACGTTTTTGTTCCATTATTTCACCCACCGTCAAACGCAAGTATAACAAGTTTTAAAATCACATTTATTAGCATATAAAAAGAATTTGTTTTCTCTATATAGCTGTAGAAAAATATTTCACTATCTGTGTTTGCAGACAATATTATCATCTGAGAATTCAATACGTACATATTGATATTATAGTAGAATAGTACAATAAAACTATATTTAAAAGTAATCTATCAGTATATATAATTTAAATCACGACAAACATGCCTTAGATTCTATCTGTATACGAAAATAATCTTAAGAAAAAAAGCTATTGGGGCCAGAGATGAAGGTTATTCTTCTACTGATTATGGAGAGGACCAGCTGGACTGATAGAGTGATGAACGAGGAAGTGATAAATCAACTCAAGGAGAAGAAAATCACAATAGAGATAGTAGAAAATGGGAGGATAATCATCATAGAAGGAAAGATGAGGCCAAGGGAAAGAGAAAGCCTAAGCTATATAGATCAGTGAAAGCATGCAGGAAATGCCAAACAATAGAATATAGTAGAGGAAATTACATCAATTAGAGCCCAGCTCTTAAATATAGAGAAGTGTATCGACATGGGCTGAATGGTTTACTTACTTTGACGCAATTTCAGTCTGTTCCCCAGAGTTGTTGAATGTCCAACTGAATTTAGTTGGAGGTGGGCTCGAGTCTACAGAGCAGTGAAATTTTACAGTTTCTTGCTTAAGAGCTCCGTACACTTCACCTTCGTTTAAAGTCTTGCATATTGGAGCATCTGGTATAAAAATATCATCATCACTACATAATTTGAAAACTACTGGTGAAGTCATCGAAATGAGAAGATAATGTCTTTTGAAGAAAAAGATTTGGCACTATTTAAACTTACATCTAACTTGCAGAGACACAGGATTGCTTGTAGCACTACCCTCACTATTGTCAGCGAGACAGCTGTAATCACCAGCTGTTGTCCTGCTCACACTTTGCAAAACGAGGCTTTGGTCACTAAGGATAATCCCGGAACTGGCGTTGTGTTGAATCTCATGAGCCTGTAAAATGTATTCTTGGGTATAATGATTTCAATCAGTCAAATTTCGTCAGTATATCTGGTCAGTTATGACTAATTTTCAAGACAGTTGATATTTTGAGTTATTTCCTAGGCTTTGCGAAGTTACCACCTTCGACTCTTCATTACTAAAATTTGTGTGGTTACGATCAAATAATAAGCTTAAAAAATAAGATCCTTATGACGGTTTCTACTCAGGTATCTCGCCTTTTGTAAAATTTAAACCAGATTTCAAATATAAAAGAATCTTCAATGTTAAATCCGCAAGGAACATCTGCTTTGCTTTCACAAGTTTTTAATAAAACTAAGATAGGATATGTACTTACTCCTTTATACCACGTGAGCTTGTGGTTCTTTGGGTTTGCCTTCACGGTGCATTCGAAGTATACGTCATCACCTTCTTTTATGTAATTGGGGTCCAGAATCGAACCGAGTTTCAGCGTAACTATCGGGACATCTGTTAAAATAGGATTTATTGAAGAAGCGTCGACCACGTTCGATCCCATTACTTTAGGTTATGTATTAGAAGTCAGTCACAGATTTAGAGTAAACTAGCTTCCGCCCCGCGGTTTCAACCACGTTCACGAAGATCTTATGTTTTCCCGGCATAAAAAGTAGCCTTTAAGTCTTTCCAGGGTATGATCAATCTATGTTCCAAGTTTCATCCAAATCCGTTGAGAAGTTTTTTTCACTGTTTTCATACTAATTAACATACTTTAAAAAAGGAGGAGTTCTCAATTCGGCTATATTTTTTTGCATATTTGTTACGCGATTAGTCGGCCATAACATGTGAAACGATTTAAAAATAAAAATATTCAGAATCTGTGATGGAAATGGCAAATATTTTTTTTAAAATAAATAAGTTTTAATCAAAAAGAGAACCGCCTTCAAAACTCTAAAAAGTACGGCGGTTCTCTATTTGTTAATAGTAGTTTATGATACTGTTGCATAATAGGGGTTATTAAATACGAGTGTGAGTTTAAGTACCCAGCCGTAGGCGAGGTTCTTAAACTCACGCTCACAGGTTTAATAGTATCACACGAGTTTTTAATACCTAATTATGTGCAGAATCATACAGTACTTTATCTAAACTCATCTAATAATGTAATTTAAAGGTAAAACATCGAAAATATTTTGTCATAGGTTTTCATGACTTACGGGTATCGATTATTCGTCATTTCCACTGCCGCCTCCACAATTTCAAATCCAAGTTTATTTCACCTTAGTATCACTGCTATTTTTCTATCACTGTTACACTTGTACACGAGTACTGTTTTTGATTTCATAATTAGAACTTTACGATATGAGAGTAGATAAAAGTAATTTATTTACACATGCGGTAGCTAGCCTATTAAACCATTGTTGTCATCAGCTTTTCCATTTTTAATTACTCAAGTTATATTTTCAAATCAAATTCAGTTTTTTTTTTAAATATACAATAACTATTTGAAATCATTTTTACCTATGTAGGCTAATATCATTAACCTATATCAAAATATTTCAATGGTTAGAAAAGTTTGTGACCGTAAAATTGGATTTTTCCTATCGTAGACATCTGAACTAATAACTACGGATTATTGAAAGAGATACGACATTCAAAGCTGGAATTTTCTGTCCTTTTTACAAGTAGGTAAGTACAATCTGAATAAAAGATTTCAGATCAAAGCGCTAACTGTTTCACTGCTCACGCATAGATTTTCTCACTGAAATGTTGTTACATTGCCAGTTTATGTCGACTTCGATTTCACAGCTACTTCGTTATAGTCCTGATCTGGATGACTTACTAATTGGGAACTCCTTTTCTGATTTTTAAAGCTAACCAACCCATACCGAACAGACGGACGCAATGTTTTAAGACAACTGATTTATAATGCGGATGCAAAGGATGTCTTCAACGGCGTCTTTCTTGATTCGTATAATCTTGGTTTTTTTTAAACTATTGAGTGCATAGGTTTCACCTGAATAAGCGTGCCATATACCGTACATACACATAGGCTTTGTTATTATCTTTAAAAAAAGATCGGAAGGAATTATCTTATTTCATTATATTGATTTTGACGCTTTGTTAAATGTCAGTCTTACGATCGACTGCCTCGTTGAAGGGGCATTAAATTAATTAGACTGCCCTTGCGGTTCGCCCTCCAAATCGAGACCTTAACCAAGCAACTTTGAATAAACCAGATTACCTATTTCAGACTTCTATTCTGAATGAGGTTGGAACAGCATCAGCAATGAAATAAAAACGTTCCTATACCAATAGGGTAGTTTACTGACATATCAAATCAGCTACTTTTTAATAAATGTCAAAACGATAGTTTATATGGAATTTTGTATGAAATACTAACCTAATGACGTCATAGTTTCACAGCATCAAATGATCTACTCTTAGTGGTTCTACTGGTAATTAATAATCATAAAAATCATTAAATGTACAACATATTTGATGTTTCCACGTGTTTTTAGATGTTTTATGCATTGGTTAGTGTTTGGTCATTTATTTTTGACACTGTAAACTAGCCTATTGGAACCGAGTGACTCCAAATAAAGGAGATTGACAGAAATTAGGCAAATAATGTCACTATAAAAGAAACTACATTCTTTATCAAAAGTTTTGTCTTGAAATCAAATATTTTACAAAACTCCGCGTTTATGTTGAGTTTATGGAATTCATTTTACAACTATATAAGTTGAACCCAACGCAAAAATAATTATTAAATTCATTATCAAAAAATTTATGCGTTAAAAATTATACAGCCCAATTGAGAACCTCCTCCATTTTTTTAAGGAGGTTAAAAACTACCTACTCAACGAATTTTGTTGAAACTTAACACTAGATTAGCACATGGAATAATATGTAGGTCACATTTTATCCTGGGAACGCGGGATAGCAATACATACTATAGCTATGAGAATAATACGGATGGTTTATAAAACCAAATACCCTGACAGAAGGTTGATAATATATGGGGTGTAATGCGCATTGTTGTTGGAAATTAATACAAATTTTTATTCTGAAATATTGTAGAAAATTTGATTACGGACACAAAGTTAAAATTTAAGACATTAATTTTAAAACAACGATGAATTTTATGCATGAGTAAACGATGTAATATACCTATAAATACTGGAATATTTTATTTTAAACATTATTATTTATTTTCAATAGGTATCGTAAAATATTTTTCTGTTAGCATATTTGTTTTCGGAAGTTGGTATTATATAAAACCTTCAAATAAATATGTATGTAATGAATAATGAAATAATACTGTAAAAGCTTCGAGGAAACGCTGTTTTTGCGTACACTGTAGGTACTAAGTGCTTCCTAGAAAAAGATACCTATACTTATTATTATAGACTAGCTTTTTCCCGCGACTTCGTCCGCGTTTTCGTCGTATTTCGTACGACTTCGTCCGCGTTTTCGTCGTTTTTCGTAAAAAAGTAGCATATGTCCTTCCTCAGGGTTCAGTGGTTTTGATGTGACAGACAGATTAACTTTCGTATTTTAGTAGGGAAATATAATATGTCAATCCACAATACTGTTAAAAAATATCGCAATAAGGAACCGCAGAATATTATTATTAATAGAGACCCAAGGCCATCAGCGTGTAACTCCTTGTATGTTATTATGTTAATGTATTGGTAATATTGTTTAGATCACTTTCACATGAGGCTTAAGTACATATAGAATGAAAATACTTCAGCGCAAAGCTTCCGGGTAAACTACGTTCAAAAGTTGACCCGTCCGGCACGTGAACATAAAGATTTCTAGAACTGACCATGTGAAAAACAACTGACACCGAGATCTACTCCAGCAACACGAAGTCTGCCCTTGAGCCTTATTTATTGTCATTGCACACACCGATACTGGGAATTGCGTTATTTTAAATTGGAATGGAAAATTATTTGGTATTATGGGAATTCTGGGAATAAAGATGGTTTCTCCTGCACCGCAACCTGTTAAAATTTGAGCCTCGATTACATTTTGTTGCAACTGGGTTACTTTAAGCTCGGGTTCCCCTTGGTATTACCGGTAAGGTTTGTCGGAAATCACCACAAAATAAAACTGTGATACCGACCATTGGTCGATCATTTTGTCTTATATCCCTTAAAGTTCTGTCCACCGCTTCTACTCCTTTTCGATGGGCCATCGTACATTCATCCCATATGATTAAATTACACTCACGTAATACCTTAGCTTTGTCGCTATTTCATGAAATACTACAGGTTGGACTTTCCGTGCGATCTAAATCAATTGGTATTTTAAACATAGTGTGAGCTTCCTCCTGGTAGCAATGTTGCAGCTATACCTGATGAAGCCACGGCAAGAGCAATTTTACGCTGATTTCGAACATAAGCTAATATTAAATTAAAATATTAATGTAAACAAATATAATCAGAATGCTCCGAACTGCTAAGCTATCAGGAGTTACACGTGTTATTGTGAGTCAACCATAAAAGATAGACATATGCTGTTGCGGGATATTTTTTAGAGAATTTTATGTAGAATATTTCCGTCATACATGATTTCTATGTAACTTTAACCATTAAGGCTGCACACGCGACGGAAGCTTAAAAAATGGAGTAACTTCTCCCGTTTTCGCAACATTTCCCTTCACTACTCTGCTTCTATTTATTGTAGCGTGATGAAAAGTATACTATAACCTGCCCAGGAGTATGAAGAATAATTGTACCAAGTTTCGTTAAAATCCGTTGAGTAGTTTTTGTTTCTATAAGGAACATACAGACAGACAGACAGACAGACAGACAGACAAAAAGTTTACTGATTGCATTTTTGGCATCAGTATCGATCACTAATCACCCCCTGATAGTTATTTTGAAAATATATTTCATGTACAGAATTGACCTCTCTACAGATTTATTATAAGTATAGATTTAATGAAGAACCATCATCAAAATAAGTTAGGATAGGACATTTATCATACGATAAATCTTCACCTTCAAAATAAAACAACTAAAATAACGACACGTAAGAAAGCCAGGTAATTGCCTTCTCGGCATTGTAACTGGTCGGCAACACATTGGCAATACCTCTGGTATTGCAAATGGCGATAGGCCACGGTAGCCACTTACCATCAGGTGGACCGCCTGCCAGCTTGTCAACCTTCTGCCATAAAAAAAACGTAGGTAGTAGGTAAGTACCTACCCGTCGCGCAAGTTTTTCAAAAGAAACAATAAACTACGTCAAAAATATCCTCAACTCATTCAACGTTAAATCTAAACTAGCTTAAACTTACATACTCACAAGTGCCATATCAGAGCCTAGGATGAATAAATACCTAAATTTAATTTGAGTTCAAGATTTAAAATGTTTGCTTACAATGCACATTAAGCCTCCACCTATCTTCGATGATGGAGTTGGGTACGCTAGGGTTCTCAGCTCTGCAAATCAAGTTCTTGTCGTGGTCTTCGGCCATTGGCACGAAGCTCAGGATACTAACTGTTGAGTTGCTCTCCGAAAACTGTGAAAAACGATGAGATTAAGTATTATTGAACTGTACAATTGTATATTGGTTCCTTTATAACAAACTAGCTGTTCCTTGCGGATTCACTCGCGTTCCCGGGATAAACAGTAGCCTTTAACCTTCGGGGATAATGTAGCTTCCTATTAGTGAAAGAATTTTTCGAATCGGACCAGTAACAGAGATTAGCGCGTTCAAACAAACTCTTCAGCTTTATTATTAGTATAAATATAATTATAGTGAAGAAATGTCCCGAGATATTATTATTATTATCTCATTTATTAAATATATTTCTTATAAATTACATTTTTAAATATAATCTATAAAAAAATACATTTAAAAATATAAAAAACAGAGTCCAACCGGCATCGGGAACAGGGTCCTAGATACCGATGGTTAAGGCTCCAGACAGAGGAACTTCCTCACTATGCGTGCCGTCTCCAGGAGCACTGCCTTCTGAATTAGGCCCTTGAGCCAGCTACCTAACGCGAGCCTCTTGAGGTGTTTGTCGAGGCTCTTGGCCATAAGGCCATGGGCTGATACGATTATTGGTACAATGGTTGCCGTGTCAATATCCCACATGTCAACAACCTCGTGTGCCAGATCAAGATATTTGCTTTATTATTATTATTATTAAATATAGATATTCATTTGATTGAGTTTACAAATCAAATCAAAAACTCATTTATTCAGTTTAGGCCCTGGTAAGGCACTTATGAACGTCGATCGATAGTTACAATCGTTACAATAGACTCTACCACCGGTTCGGAATACACTTCTACACTTCAATCCTAACTAATATCATAAAATTACTTTTTACTAAAAACAGAACCACGTTCAAAACTACTAAAAAGCATCGCCAACTTCAAAACAGTGTCAGATTCTCTAATCTCTAAGAACTGTTTTTACATACTTATTTTATACTTTTTTGTGGTTTTGAAGGCGGTTCTCTTTTTTTGTAATTTATTTTTAAATTTTTAGTTTTTTACTTTTTTACCCATCAGATCCTGACTTGGTGAAAATGGGACCACCTCAGGAGATATCGGTGAACATACATAAAAAAATACATACAGTGGAACGTAGAAACTCCCCCTTTTTTGAAGTCGGTTAAAAGCGTATGGTTGGAGAGCGCACTGTAGTAAACCCTACCTCATAAGGTAACAACATGGGACTAGTTTCTGGTGGTGTATAGTAAAAAAATACTCTTAAAAAAACAAGGTTGCGTGGGCGCAACCTGGAGGGTTTTGAGGAATGGGCAGTTAAGAGGTCCCTTTTTTTGGTGCATCTTACCTCATCGAGTAACAACTTGAGACCTAGCCCATACGATAGAAGTCATCGAAAAACGTATAAAAAAAGTTGGTTGCCTCATCCTATCCTGGCACTTTCTGAAATCGGCCAGATTTTAGGGTGCTGAAAAATGACCGATTTAACCTCATCGAGTAACAAGATACCACTAATGCCATTCGATAGCTTAGATAAGCCCGATGATAAAAATATAAGGTTGCGTGACCTCAGCCTGGAGGATTTCCTAGTCGGCCAGGTTTTATGTCGGATTTACGAAGGCAAAATTTAAGGAAATCGTCTATAAAAC
The DNA here is from genome assembly GCA_963555595.1 of Tethea ocularis. Taxonomy (NCBI): domain Eukaryota; kingdom Metazoa; phylum Arthropoda; class Insecta; order Lepidoptera; family Drepanidae; genus Tethea; species Tethea ocularis. The sequence goes on from OY741973.1 coordinate 10,204,140, forward strand.
AATGAATTTGACATAACTTCAATGGTTTAACTGTATGAGATGGCTATGATACATATTTGAGTTCATACAAAATCGGTCAAGTGTGTGTCGGACCACGCATCCCATAAAATTTCATATTTTACAGATTTTTTAATGCTTTAAAATGAGCGACCCTACCACTTCGAGTTACAAGATGTCTATAATGCCATCCGATAGCTTAGATAACCCCGATTATAAAAATATAACGTTGTCTGCCCTCACCCTGAAGGATTTCCTAGTCGGCCAGGTTTTATGTCGGATTTACTAAGGCAAAATATATGGAAGAAATGAAATTAATTTCACATTATTTCAATGGTTTAACTTAATGACGATTGTTTTGATACTTATTTGAGTTTATAAAAATGCTGTGAAGTTTGAGATCACACCATGCATCGTAAGTTTTCATAGCAGATTGGTTACACAAAATAGTTTCAATCTAGAGTTCTTATCCCAATTTATCTAATTATGGTACATTATATACATTTAACCTATTTTTCATCCAACCTGTGATGAACTTGCACATAAGTAATCATGTTAAATTAAGCTATATTATTATTTAAATTATATACTTATAGTTTGTGATAATTCATTCAACTATTGCGATGAAGTCGAAGTAGAATAATCATACTACTTTCAGTTTCATCAATAGCCACATCCAAGTTAAATGATTGATGATTATTTTTCATGTTTATTCCGAGAATAACTAAATACAACTGTAAATATTATTAAATTTACAACGTTTAACTCTAGATATATATAGTATTCTGGCTGAAAATAAACTTTTTCATTATCCGTCACATTCAATAACTATACTTCCAAAATCTTCGAAATATTGTAGATTGAAGAGTTCTCGACCAAGCATAGCATAGAGTTTAGTATTTTAATCACAGTTTATTTACCCAATATAGTTTAAATTAAAGTCCCTAAATTTCTCCTAATACAAATTTCTCCGGTGACCTCACCGTGGAACCCGTGCTTCAACTTTGAAGCAGCCATCAGAGGCTAGCTATAATATATAACTTTAGTCCTTTCCAAAAAAAATGGCTTACAAACGTTTATATCTACATATCTTCTGACTAACTGATTTATTAACGGAGCCTAAACCACTGGGGCTATAAACTTGCGGCTTTTTATTCGTAAAAAAGTTACCAAACGTTGATTAGTTAAAATTCCGTAGTCTTTATCTTTGTAGGATATTTTGGATATATATCTGACAAGTGACGTATGGAGATCGAAAGAGTGAGATGGAGGACACTATAACACTGATTTAGTTAAATAGCGTTTATGAATAAGAGGGCTAAAGTTTATCTCCCCATTCACTATGAACTTGAAGTTTGGTGATATTTTTTTTATGCCTAATGTCACCACAGTATGATATTTCTATTCCAGAGAGAGATTCGCTTATTTATTTAAATAACTTAAAAACTATTCGTCTTAAAATTGTAAAAGAAATATTATATTTGAGATCCATACAACGAGCCCTTTTATTTGATATAGCTGTTCCGCGCGGTTTCACTCGCGTTCCCGGGGTAAAAAGTAGCCTATAACCTTCAGGAACAATGTAGCTTCCTATTAGTGAAAGAATTTTTCAAATCGGTCCAGTAGTTTCGGGGCCTATTCAATTCAAACAAACAATCAAAAAATATTAGTATATAAGTACCTATAAATGTCACAGAAAATAGTTTGCAAAACTTTTGTCTCACTTCGCCAGTAGGAACAATACAAGCAAGCTGTCTGAAAATAACCAACCCACAATAAGAAATATAAATAAACACATTTAGGGCTACTTCCACCAAACCATCTTGATTGGATGACGATCTCTCCCCATACATAGAGATAAGTCGCGGTCAACTACCAAACATTTTAAGGTTTTCTGAATTTTTCTGTTACCTGTGCTACAAGTTATGCTTCTTACCAAATTTCAATTATATGTCAACGGTAAGTAGCCATTAGATTTTGATTCCTTTGCAAGTAGTTGCAAAATATGCGGTTTAAATGGTTGTACCTTTGCGTTTTGCGTTGACTTAGAAATTAGTTTTTTTTTTCACAGCTTAATGGCAATTACACCTAAGTATTTGATATGCATTTCAACTTGATACCTCTACGCGTTCATGAGGAAAAGGTTATAATTGTTAAAAAAAAAATATTATGTGATGTAACTAAAAATTTAAGGTTTTCGTTTTTTTTCTTTTTTGTGCTATAAAACGTTGCTTCATGCCAAATATCAAGACTCTACGACTGAAAGTATCCTTCAGGTTTTAATTCCCTTGCGAGTAGTTGCGAGTTTCAAAATATGCGGCTTAAATTGCTGTTTCTTTTGATTACGTTGACATAGAAGTTTTATTTTATTACAGCTTAAAGGTATAATAGACCTGAGTATTTGATATGAATTTAAAATGAATACCTCTACATGAGGAAAGGGGTAGTAAGTTTAATATTATTAAAAATATTTTTCATATATGCTTTTCGCAATCTTTCCTTTTTCTGTGCTTATAAGACGTTGCTTTGTACCAAACTTCATGATTCTGAGTTCACGGGAAGTACCCTGTAAGTTTTGATTCCCTTGCGAGTGTCGAAAATTTGCAACACTATATTGAATAGGTAACGTGTGTCTACTAGTTTTATGCAAGCTGTTTATTAGTACATAATATACTGGATGAGAAACGTTAATATACATGCATGCTGCATTTTACGTATGATTTAGCTCAACTATATAAGGAAGAAATAATTTTATATAATACTACTGTTCCCCGTGGCTTCACTCGCGTTCCCGGAAAATAGCCTATAATCTTCGTGGATAATGTAGCTGCCTATTAGTGAAATAAATATTCTAAACATTAACTCCGGAGATTGGTGCTTTCAAAAAAACAAACTCTTCAGCTTTATCATTAACTAGATGTTCCCTGCGGTCACTCGCGATCCCGGGATAAAAAGTAGCCTATAACTTTCGGGGATAATGTAGCTTCCTATGAAATAATTTTTCAAATCGGACCAGTACCAACACGTTCCAACAAACAAACTCTTCAGATTTATTATTAGTATAGATTCAACGTTAGTAAAGCTTTAGTAGATGATTGATCATTATAGAAATATTTCTAGGGATATCCCTAGCAATCGTTTTTTAAATTGCTTAAAAAATATTAGGATCCCTGTTTAAAAAAGTAAGTTTAATCATATGAAATGAATGAAATGAAATATTATTTATTCAAATAGACCTTCACAGGCACTTATGAATTGTCAGACTCTAATGCACGGTTCGGAAGGTAGCTTTTGCTGAGAAGAGCCGGCAATATATATTTACGTTTTACTTTTGTTTTAAATCATGTAGCGATCAATGCATAAATTAACCGTAAAATATGGCATAGCATGACGACTACAAACAGGTAAAGATTTATAATAATAATAAGGTTTGCATTAGACTTCTGAAACAAGTTCCCCTCTATGGAATTCTTGATTAAAACTATAATATTTTTTACCCAAACCTAATTTACACAATTAGGTTTGGGTAAAAAATATTGATACATGATCATAAAGTTAAACCATTGAAATAATGTACATTTTGCCTTAGTAAAAACGAGTTCAAACCTGGCTGAATGGGAAATTCTCCAAGCTGAGGGTAGGCGACCTTATATTTTTATTATCGGAGTAATCTAATTAAACTATCGAATGGTATTATTGACATCTTGTTACACGAAGCCAAACGCCAAAATAAGATAAATAAAATGCTTTAAAATAAGCATATTTTAAAGGAATTTCTATGGCATGCGTGGTTCGACACACACTTGACAGCATTTTTATAAACTCAAATAAGTATCAAAACAATCGTCATTAAGTTAAACCATTGAAATTTTGTGAAATTAATTTCATTTCTTCCATATATTTTGCCTTAGTAAATCCGACATAAAACCTGGCCGACTAGGAAATCCTTCAGGGTGAGGGCAGACAACGTTATATTTTTATAATCGGGGTTATCTAAGCTATCGGATGGCATTATAGACATCTTGTAACTCGAAGAGGTAGGGTCGCTCATTTTAAAGCATTAAAAAATCTGTAAAATATGAAATTTTCTGGGATGCGTGGTCCGACACACACTTGACCGATTTTGTATGAACTCAAATATGTATCATAGCCATCTCATACAGTTAAACCATTGAAATTATGTCAAATTCATTGTTTTATAGACGATTTCCTTAAATTTTGCCTTGGTAAATCCGACATAAAACCTGGCCGACTAGGAAATCCTCCAGGCTGAGGTCACGCAACCTTATATTTTTATCATCGGGCTTATCTAAGCTATCGAATGGCATTAGTGGCATCTTGTTACTCGATGAGGTTAAATCGGTCATTTTTCAGCACCCTAAAATCTGGCCGATTTCAGAAAGTGCCAGGATAGGATGAGGCAACCAACTTTTTTTATACGTTTTTCGATGACTTCTATCGAATGGGCTAGGTCTCAAGTTGTTACTCGATGAGGTAGGGTTTACTACAGTGCGCTCTCCAACCAGTAATAGAATTCCATTAATTATCTGTTACGTGTAGACGTTACAAGGACTAAACCTATCGTAATTAAAGGCCTATTAAATTACTGTCTGAGTTACGTTACGTTAAATTATATAAACTATCGAATTATTATAATCATATTAATCCTGAATACACTAAATTGATCGTCGCTGTCAATGCATTATGTTAATTAAAACGTTATAATATTTGATAATATAATAATAGCATATTATTTGATACAATCAGTTAATACATCAATTACGTTGTCACTGTTAATGGGAAATCAATAACTGATAACGTACTTGTCAGTACTGGGTTCAGTTGTTAGGTATAATTGAATTACAGTCAGACGAGGTAAAATGATTTTATAACGGACTGCTATTCCATCATTTTGGTTGGACGTGAAAATAAAGTTTTAATGTGTTTAAAAACTAGAGATCTTTTTATATGTCAGTAAGTTGACAAGCAGACAGTTTACCTGATGGTAAGTGAGTACCGTCACTTATCGACTTTAGCTATACCTAAAGTATCCTACTTCCTACTAATCCTACTAATATTCTAAATGCGAAAGTTTGTCAGTATGGATGGATGGATGTTTGTTACTCTTTCACGCAAAATCTACTAAACGGATTCCCTCGGGAACGCGGGTGAAACCGCGGGGCGGAAGCTAGTTCCCAATATGTTGCGCGCTTGACAGATTTTCAACTTGAGGGTGGTATCCAGCCAGGTAGGTAGGGTACTTCAAAATACCCTACCACCGTGCCATGATTTCCTCACGGTGTTTTCCTTCACCGATAGCTCAAGCTCAATGTAAGATTCGAACCCACGACCTTCGTGACGGCATTTGACGTCACTAGTCACTACCGCTGAGATTTCATTCATCAGTTTTGATTTGAAATTTTGTACGCAAAGTCTAAAAACCGGCCAAGTACGAGTAGGACTCGCGCCCGAAGGGTTCGATACTATGACCTATAAAAACGGCAAAAAAACACGTTTTTTGTATGGGAGCCCCCTTAAATATTAATTTTATTCTGTTTTTTTAGTATTTTTTGTTTTAGCGGCAACAGAAATACATCATCTGTGAAATATTCAACTGTCTAACTATCACGGTTCATGAGATTCAGCCTGGTGACAGAGAGCGGAGTCTTAGTAATAGGGTCTCGTTTTACCCTTTGTGTAAGGAACCCTAAAAAGTACCGTCAGTAGTTAATCATTCTCCCTCCAGATAATGACTGAATCATTAATGGTGTGAAGAAGGTCAATTTCAAACAAAGTTTTAATGATTTTCCAAAAGTTTTCATGATTGGATGAGAGTAACGCTTGATTTAGTTTTATGATGTTGCAAGCGTCTATCAGCCTGGCCGTATGCTATTGATTTTTCCTTTATTTGCTACCTAAGTAAGTAACATAAAAACAAAATACATGCTTAGCTTGAAGTCCTCAATAAGAATCTACGAGCAAAATGCGCTACCTACATAAACCAAATTATTAGCTTAACGTAAACACATAAAATTATTGAACCAACGACCCCAGTAGATATAAAATTAACTACATTAAAACTCATAACAAACAGAACGTCAAACTAAATAAACGTGTGCGTGTGGTTTGTGTATTTTATTTATTTTATTAACCAAAGTGATTGAGCGATCCCCAAACACGTCAACATTGACTTCTTAATTAAATTATCTAGAAGGTTTATTTACATATTTTTATTAGGGTTCCGTACCTCAAAAGGAAAAAAACGGAACTCTCGAATCACTTTGTTGCCCGTCTGTCTGTCTGTTAAGATCCTTTTTCTCAGGCACACGTGGAGGTATCAAGCTGAAATTCATATCAAATACTCAAGTCTACTGTCCCTTAGAGCTGTGTAAAAATCAAATTTCTAAGCCAACGCAATCAAAAGATACGGCCGTTTATGCTGCAATTTCCGACACTCGCAAGGGAATCAAAACCTACAGGGTAGTTCCCGTGAACTCAGAATCTTGAAATTTGGTACGTAGCAACGTCTTATAGCACAGATAAAGGAAAAATTGCGAAAAGCATAAATTTCAGTTACAATCAATTACAAAGTTAAGTTTGTACGGAACCCTCGATGCGCGAGTCAGACTCGCACTTGTCCGGGTTTTTTTTAAATATATTTTTGTTTATTTATTAATGGATGATGATATAGTCAAAGATCGTTAAAAATAAAGGTACGATCTGATAGGTCATACCACGGTGATGACACGTCATAAAATAGAATCGCCATGATGAAAATATGACGAAGCTTTTAATGTCGCAGAAATAAACAAATAACAACAGTTCAAATAATTCATCAAACATGAAAGGAGACAGTAAAATTATTAATTTCAGCATAAATATTTTATTAAAACATCACTTGGACGTATGCCAAAACTAATTCACTTGACATTTTCAGTAGAGTCGTGACACAAAAGAAAAGTAAATTTTATAAATTATTTGTTATAACAATAGATACCATTGTTTAGCTGATATACAGCCTTGTCTTATGATAATTAATGAATATCATGAATTTCATTAGAAAAATGAAGACATCTAAAAATAAGTCTTTTGTGACAATATTAATTAAGTTTTCTCGTTGAAGTTGTATGAAACTTGTGAGACGGAAGTTTCGTGCTGAAATTGTAGGTAGGTAACTTGAGTAATTATGTGATTCCATCTAACCTAGATTATTAAACTACTAGCTTAATAATTCCACCCCTATTTACTTATAGAAGCGGATTTTTGAAAAATCTTTATTTAGTAAATGCCTATCTATACTTCACAAGGAACACAGCCTCCAAATTTCATGTTTGTAGGTTTAGGCGTTCCGTTGATAAATCAGCCATTAAGTTATGTGACAAGTCAGTTGGCGCAGTTGGTTAAGACACCACCTGTAGCGCCGCTGGTCGTAGGTTCTGTTCCCATCCAGGACAAACATTTGTGTGCATGAACATGTCTATTTGTCCTGAGTATGAGTGTAACTAGGTATGTATATAAGTTTACCGGCCTTGTTAGTAGATAGTATCTCAACCATTACAAATAAAATGCTTGATTACATATTTCAAAACTTCAAACTTGGCCCTAATTTTGAAAATATTGTAATTTCCAGCCATAGATTACAAACATTATTAAAGTACTCACAATTTTTGCACTCCTTTTGAATTGCCTATTTCCTTTCCACCAGGTCACCTGTGCTTCAGGCCTGGATCCTGTCGTCCTACATTCCACTTCAAAGTTTCTGTCTGCTGATAGCTGCGGCCGTTTGTTCAGGATCTGCACGTTCAGTGGCCTTACTGCAACAGACTGGATTGTTTAATGGAAAATTATTGAAAAACTGATCAGTTTGACTACTTTTATTTTATAGACGAGGTATTGATAATGTAGTATGTGCAACTTTCTTAATGTTAGGTATACAATCATAAGATTGAAGAGTAGTGTCGTTATTTCATCCTGTCTCTTTCCTATCAATCCGCACTTTTTTATCTGATAAAATTAAATATGATCTGTAACTATATATATAACTATAATTTAACTAAATATATTAATTATAAGGGTGGGTACCCACTTGCGTTAAAGATACATAATTATTTGCACAGTGGTAGGATATTTTGTAGTACTCGCCTGGCTTACCACTCTCATGATGAAAATACATCGCCAAGCACCTTCCCGTGTGTTCCGATCCGATAAATGCACTTAAGAGCTAGTTCCCTTCTAGGGTTTGATCATGGTCACACACAGGCCTATAAATTGTAAAAAAATACTCACAGTTTATATCTAAAATGAGTAGCTTCGTTTCTGGTGGAGCCAGATTGGTGTTGGACGCTTGGCACACCAGCCTGGCGTTGAGATGATGGCGCCCAACGTTGGGAAAAGTCAGGGAGTTGACTGTGACACCATCGTCTCTCTGCTCAAACGAGTCGTCTATTACTGTGTTCTCGAGGTACCAGGTTAGGCGTGGACGAGGATCCCCTGTGAATATGGGAATGTAAGAACTATTGTCTTTAAATAAGACTTAAATAATGATGACTGGGTAAAAAATAATAAATTCTGTTTAGTCCGTCAGTTAGGTAATCAAAAATATTGGGTAAGTACCTACTTACCTACCTATAGGTATATTTTATATTATCAAATCAATAAAAAAATACAAAGATAAGTTGCATCAAAGTTCTGCCTCCACTCCTGAGTGGAGGCTTGTGAAGTCACGTCTCAGTAAAACGTGTACTAAGACGTGACGTAACGCAAAATTTTAACAGACTGTATCTTCGTTGATTTCGAAACTAAAGAATATTGAATCATTTTTGGTAATCTAACTTTAGAACTAATTAGATTTTTTTATACAAAAATATACGATTGATTGAACCTGATTGCAAAAAAGTTACATAATTCACGTACTAGTCCACATCCTTAAATTCCAAAAACATGACACTCTCATGAAATACCTTAATTATATGATTATCTGAGAGACACGCCAAAATTGAGTAAATTAATTAATCAACGTGATGCTGAAGATAAGTTTCCATTAACAGCAAAGTTTATAAGGTTATCAGAACCATGCTGATGACCGGCAGGTTCGCAAGCCTCGAGGAAATATTCTATAAATTTAGATTGTATTTGAAATAATTGTCTGGAATATTATACCTATTGAACTAGCTTTTTGCCCTGCTGTTTCACACCCGATCACCTTAGGGGTAACATTTTCAAAAATCCTCTCTTTACCGGTCCCCTACGCCATAATGGCTATCTGTCATCATCATCATCATGTCAGCTGAAAGGCATCCACTGCTGGACAAAGGCCTCCCCCAAGAATCCCCACGATGATCGGGTTAGCGCTACCCGCATCCAGCGGTTTCCCGCGACCCTCACTAGATCGTTGGTCCACCTTGTATGGCCTGCCCACTCTGCGCTTTCCGGTAGTCATCTGTAGATATAAGCCCGATCCATTTTTATATTTTATTTTAAATATAGATAACCCTTTGAATAACTCCATATTTTTATACAAAAAAGTTTATGTAAAATATAAGTGATATAGCATTTAAATTGAAATGTTCATCGCCATGAAACTTCTGGAAACCAGATATCAAAACCATAGGTATGCTTCAAAATTTAATTAATTATTACTATCTTTGCGAACGAAAAATAAATATAAACCCTACAACAAACCAATTAATAATAACTTTTAGTTAAATTCTATGTCATCCCCAATATTCTGTAATTTATCTGTAAAAGTTATATACTACTATTATTAAATGAAGTCGGTTAAAAACAATGTTATAAGCAGTGTATATCAATGATTTATTTTTGGTTTGGGAATAGATTGAGTGTATAATGATACGCTTCTGCCCCAAGTTGTTCTCAAGAGATCCTATGTTTTCCCGGGATTAAAGCTAGCTACTTATATTTTCAGGATCAGAGCTTATGTCAAACAGACATTTTCATAATAAATGTTTGTTCTCAACCACGCCAAACCGCCCTGTCAATTTATTTAAGGGACGTAATTACTTTTCTTGCAAAAGTAAGAACAATTTACAATGGACATTCTATTTTCTCTTAGTTAGCTCTCAAAGTAAAAGAAAACCAAGCACTTCATACAAACGAGCAAATTAATTACCTAAAGGGTGGAAACACGGGTCAAATCGCGAAAATACCCTGTGTTTAGACAGTTTTTTTGACGAATCCTTTCGTCTATTAGTGTTACAAAAAATATATGTTATAGTTTAGTAAAACATGTTTCAATTGTATTGATTCAAATTTAAGTAAACATCCCTAAATTTGGAACAAAAAATATACTATCACATGCAATTCTAACCTAGTCAAATGGGAAATTTTTACACCAGAAAAAAGGAGATATGTTTAAAAACAAAAGAAATCATCAATATATCACAAAATTTATATTTGAGGAAAATATTACTGTCATGAAAACGTGACTTTTCCCTCAAATATAATTTGGAGAAAATATGTTGATGATTTCTTTTGTTAATAATTTATACGACCTAACATAGTTGTAGTTATAGTATTCTATGGTATTTATTAATTTAGCTTCAAGTTCTTCGTGACACAATAAATAAATGTTAATAAAATATCTAAGTGCTCGCTTACATCTGTTTTGGAATGAGGCCCAATCTCTCCGGGTCTAAGGTCCATACACCCGTTCCCATAAGATAAATAGCTGTGCCTTTCTTCGGAACACTTTACGGAGGGTACGAAAACCCATATAAGACTAACATTAGGTATGTCAGTCACGATTCGCATTCTATAGATTTATATAACAGTGATAATTATGATAAAATACTTGCGAGAGATTGGAAACCGCAATCGTGAAGAGGGGTCTTAATAAAAAATTATTATGGATGTACCAAATTTACTTTTAAAAATAAAATATGATGCAACTAACGAAATATTTAAATATTTGATTTTTTATACCTATATATAGGTATGTACTTTTTCTGTAAGGGTAAATTTGAGAGCTAGCTGAAGTGTTTCTTTTTTTTGCATTATAGTGGTATGGTACTCGTAGTATGGTACTTAGTATCGTATTCTACTGGCTAGCAGATTTTCACCCTCAAGATGAAAATCTGTCTCCGGTGTGTTCCGACATTTGCAATGTAGAGCCAGTCAGTACCCCTCTAAGCTTTGTGTGCTTCACCATCGGCCACATCATCACTGAACACGGTGAGATTAATCAAATACATGTCTATACATTATACTTAATAAAAAAAAACACAAAGAGATTTTCAACATCCCTGCCCTGTCAGTCACTTGTGGTCGGCGCAATATGTACTTTTCTTCCATTCTGCGTTCCTAATTGTTGTATTGGCATTCTCTCCTTTAATCCATCTATCTTTTTTTCCGATTTCTTCCTGCATATCCATCTAACGTTCATTTTCATTACTCTTTAATAATGAAATAGCTAAAATGTATATTAATAATCTTCCTCCGTCTTGCCTTTGATTCACTGGCGTAGCTACCGGAGGGCTATGCGGGGCAGTGCCCCGGGGCCCCCATGCTCGGGGGGCCCCCCAAAACCTCTTAATGATTTTTTTTATTGATTAGCTAACATCTTATTGAACTAGCGAAAATGTTCACACCTTTGGAATCTGCATAAAATAGGTTGAAACAATACTTTAATCAAGGCAACTCATTTAAAAAAATACAGAGAAATTGCCGACAAGTTTTAAATTCTATTTACACCCTAGGGGGCCCCAGTTTTATTTTGCCCCAGGGCCCTTTGTCACCTAGCTACGCCACTGCTTTGATTATCTTCCTGGGTTGGTGTTAGTCTTGCAAACATTTTCCATTATTATAAAGCAATTAATTTCCAATTAAACATAAATTATCTTGTAACATTTCATGTACCTTAGTATTCGTATAGGAACATACAATTTTAATAATTAATGCTTTTAAGATTTGATACACATAATATATTTCTCGTCGAAAAATCGATGTCCTACTTTTAGGTTTTTCGTTTGAATATTTAAACTGAGACATTATTTTGTAAGATAAAGCCTTTAGTGTGAAAGAAACAGAGAGCTTAAAACAGCACCTGATTTTATATAAGGAGAAGGTAACATTCCGAGAGGCTTGAATAATCACTGATCACCGCAAACGTGTAAAACTATCTGAGGCTAATAACTTTTTGTATTACGTATTTTCATGAAAGTAGAGTGCTTTAATAAACCCTAGTACTAGGGGTACCTAATTTTAGAAAAAACAAGTACATACCCCCATATACTTCGCAGACCAGCTCCAGGTTGTCACCCTCGTTGTAAGGCTCGAGGAGTCTCGTGTGGCTCCGTGTCTTCGCGTCCATGATGCTCGGCCGGTTGGGTGGAGCTGGACAGAATTAAGACATTTTCATAATTTTAAATTCGAGAATACAGATCAATAAAAGTTACAATCACGCGTTTATTATGACAAGTCAGCAGTAGTTTTCCAATATGTGACGATATCCGAGAAATGATGATTCTAGCTTGAGTTTTTCTCGGCATTCTTTGTTGCAAGAGATTCGTAAAAAATATATGTTAAACCAGAGAATATGTCGTCACATATTCTCTGGTTTAACATAAATTTTTCATTAGTAACGTCAGAAAAAAATCGTGAATATGCCCCTTTCTAAAACTAAGAATGATTTTTTCTCTTACTTTGGCCATCTAAATAACTTGAAAATTTAAACATACATGCTAAAATCCAATAGAAAGGGAATAATTTTCTTACTTTTAAAAAAAAGGCTTAGTTTTTTTTAAATAACATAAAACCGTCTTTTTTACTAAAATTGCGCCTCTCCTGTCTTTCTTGTCTCCGTCAGTTTAAAAAGCGACGGAGTCATTCGAGGAGAGCCTTCTCTTAAATATCAGTTCACTTATCGTCGAATATCGCCTGCTCTAAGAGTTCATTGTAGCCCCCTAGAATACAAGAATACATTCGCATCGCATTTCAAGTCAACATATTTGTTCCACTTTTAAAAATAAAACAAAATTATAGAAATATCAAACCAATAAATATTAAAAGCGTATTAAGCCATGCCAGAAACGGACCCAAGTATATATAAATAACATTAGTTTAAGCGATATCTATAGATACGTATCTGGTTTGAAGACAATGCGAGTTTCTGGCAACGGGTTTGCTTGTATGAAAATAATATCATACTTTAGTGTGATCTAAAGTGTCTTTTACAGAATCGAGAGCCAAGATATTAAAGAATTGAAACAAATACGAAGGCGAGAAAATGACATAGTTCCAAATAAGTCGAAAAAAGTTTTCCGTTGAAAATGGAGGAATGTTAATATATTGCACTTGTGAGTTTTTATGGGCGTAATAACATTCATTGAGGTTATATTTTAGTGAGTAAAATATTTAAGTTCAGAAAAAGTTGCATTTTCATTTCTATGAAAATTTCTGAATATCTTCGTTTCCACTCTCTTTTTCGTTTACCACAATTTCACCATATTTTAATAATGATGCGGAAAAGGCGAAAAAAATCATACTAAATTGTTAAATAAATGCGAAAGTTTGTGAGTATGGATGAATGTTTGTTAATCTTTCACGTAAAAACGACTAAACGAATTTGGATAAAACTTAGCACATGTATAGATCACACCCTGGAATAACATATAGGCTACTTTTTATCCCGGGAAAATATAAGATACCTCGGGAACGCGGGTGAAACCGCGGGGCGGAAGCTATTAGGTATTTAATAGGTTTTGGAATCGTATGTATAATGTCCAATTTCTCTAAATTTTGTTTCAAACAATGTAATTTAGAGAGAATTCTGATTAACATAGAATTCAAATGAAAATGTCGAAATCTTATCACGTATTTCAATTGGTTTTCAGGTTTTAATTAAATTGTAAATAAGTGAGATACAAACGAGATACTAACGAGTTGTAGACATTTAAATTTGGCGGCGCTTCATGTGTAAATTTCAATTAATTGAGGGTCCATAAACTAAATTATGAAGGCGTAGAATAAGTAAGTAGTGACATAATATCAGTAGTTCAACTATGTATTTCGAGCAATGTTAATATCACAGATAATAAATAACCTATTTATTTAATAGAATCACCAACAAGAATGGTACATTGTTATGGTGATCTAAAAAAAAAAATGAATGATAAAACGTGTTGCTGAGAGCAAAATTCAAGAACGGCTGGACCAATTTTTTACTATTCGTCGAAGTTTGAGAAAGGTTTTCATGAGCTGAAAAATCGGAAAAGTAGCCCTAAAAAAATAAAAATTCGGGAAAAACTGAAAAAACTAAAGGATTTTTGTATGAATTTGAAATCTAGACGGTCATCTGTCTAGTCAACTAGTAGTCAATAAATATAATTCTATTGTTATGCTACTGTCATTCGAGAATTTACAGCAATGTTCTGGTCTATGTTTCTATCATACATCCCTACGTAGGCGTTTGTTCATCATATAATTTTGTTAATTATGTATCTCTGTTTAATATTTGTCCTTGTACGTTTCTTCATTGGTCAATATTCTTTTATCTATTTACTTAGAAATAAAACATTGTCTCGTAACATATTCTTACGTTTATTATTATATTTAATACCATTATTATATTATTATTTTACCCCGTGCGATTCCACCCTATTAGGGCCGGATTTCTTTTTTTTTCTATAGTTCACTGCTACGTTAAAGAAAAAGCCCCAATCGGTACAAACAAATTAGTGTGCAACCTTTCTTTCTATCTACCATAAAAGGTATTTGCAATCCTTTTTAGATTCAGTCTTCTTCAAACACTCCAAACAAAATGTATTTACCTAAAAAAATATTTGACGTAAACAGGCACGCGCTTTGCCACTTTTTAGCAATTAAACAAAATCAGAGTACCCCAGGCTATCAGGACAAATCCATCGAGACTCGTCTCGCAAAATTGGTTCCGCTAATTAAATGCTTCCAGCGAATTTTAATTAAAAATAATCCTTTATTTATGCTGAATTCAACCTTAACTTCCACGGGAGTGATTTAAATCCCTGGGAGTCTTTGAGAAAGTAGTTATTTTCAACAAATAATTTTACTTTCAGATATTTAAGGTGATTCTGATATAGAAATTAAAGTAATTTAATCATATTATAGCTTTTTCTAATAAAAACATAAGAAAAGAGCATAAGTAATGTTTTCCTATTAAATTAATCCATTAAGGTTTACGATATTTTTTTACATCAGGTGTCGCTAATTACCATAGTATTTGCACTTTTTTACAATACATTTAAATATGGATTATGGACAAAGAAAAGTAGCTGAACTAAAGATTGAGCTAAAACGCAGAGATGCAAAAGTCATTTATTAAAAAAACAACAATTCTTTCAATGACTTTTTTTAACGTTTTTAACGAGTTTCGCTAGCTTTATTTCACGTTATGTGTGGGGCGTCTAATTTTACTATGCGACAGCGCCATAATTGTATTGTATTTAATTCTACCGTCAGAGTTTTTAAATTACCAAAGTCCAATAAAATCCAAAGAAGAGTCATAGACAGAAACATTTAGACGCAATCAAAAAAGGTAATAAGAATAAAAATTAGCAAATGTTGTACGAGGAACATCTTGCCTTTGTTCCTGCTACGATGAGCAGTTCAAGTACTAAAGTTAAATTTAATTGTGCCAGCTGTAGGAAAGAAGTTACACGTGCCGGCAACACGGTTGACCGGACCCGGAATGGGTATAGGAAATTGTCTCTCTCTTTGTTCCTCCTATTAAAGAGTTAAGGGGTTTTGCGCGTGGAGCTTTTTAGCACTCAATCTGCAGTCATACTTGGTTTGTAAAATCAACGGTTGTAATTTAATGATCTTAGTATCATGCAAGTAAGAGGAGGCCAGGGCAGGTCCCCCAAAAGATGAGCCGATGAACTTGTGAGGTTCGCGAGAAACCGCTGGATGCGGGTAGCACAAGAGCGGTCATCGTGGAGATCCCTGAGAGGCCTTTGTTCAGTATTGGACGTCTTTCGGCTGATATGATGATGATGATGACATCCGAGGAAGTTGAGAGGGAGCCGTGTCCAAACAAGTTATGATGAGGGATGAAAATGAAACCCCTGTGACTAAAAGAGTTATGAATATTAAAGTAGCAAATAATCCTACTAATATTATAAACGTGAAAGTTTGTATGTATGTTTACGTTTACTTATTTATTTACCCTTAGATATAAGTTTACATAAAACTACCCTATATTTATGTTTACCCTTAGTTATAGATAAATACCCTATATTTATGTTTACCCTTAGATAAGGGTGAGTGCTGTGTCGGATTCTTTCTGGATCTCCAGAAAGCTTTCGACACAGTATCAATACCCATTCTTTTAACAAGACTAGAAAATCTAGGTATTAGAGGAGTTGTTCACTCCTGGTTTCAGAATTACCTAATGGATAGACAGCAGTTTGTGAAGCTAGAAAATCACCGTAGTACAAGCCTAAATTATTCCTTTGGCGTCCCACAGGGCAGCACGTTGGGGCCGTCGCTGTTCCTTATATACATCAACAACTTGTGCGAACTACCTATACCTGGAGCCGATTTGTTGATGTTTGCGGATGACACTGTAGTTCTTTTTCACAAAAAAACGTAGACAGAAGTTAGAAAGTCGGCTGAACTGGGAATGGTTGAAGTTACCTCCTGGCTAGAAGACAGTCTACTCGCAATAAATACTTCCAAAACAAAATACCTCTGTTTTAGTAAGTCTGAAGCTAATAGTCCAGATGATACCTTCTATATAAAAATTCATACCTATCCCTGTAACAGAATCCCTGACAATAACAATAGTATCTGTATCTGTCCCGTGCTTTGCCGCGTTCCTATAATAAAGTATCTGGGAGTTCACCTTGATGACAAATTACGTTGGAACCATCACATATCTACCCTATCAGTAAGAGCTCGTAAGTTAATTTATATCTTTAAAAACCTCAGGACAGTTGCGGATAAAAAATTGCTTATTACAACTTACAAGGCCCTCTGCCAATGTCTTTTAACATATTGTATAGGTGCCTGGGGTGGTGCAACTAAGAGCTGTCTAATTGAGCTGGAACGCGCGCAACGTGCAGTCCTAAAAGTAACTTTTAGTCTCCCCTACAGGTTTCCCACTTCTTCTCTTTATAATGTCGCTAACGTTTTACCCATTCAAAAACTCTTTATACTACATATTCTATGTAAATTTCACTGTAATGTTGTGCCCAATTTTTTCCCCACTATTAGAAGAATTATACGTTACCCAATTCCATTTGTCAATTCTACTTTTGACAAAAGACATCAAGACTATATATCCCCACGACTTTATAATATGATTCTACGTAAGGATAAGGAACTTGTGAAACATAATCGTACAGTTTTCAAAAAAATTGTACTAGAATGGCTTATCTCCTTAGACTATAATTCAACCGAAGAGCTGTTTGTAGCTGTCACATAATACAACTCCGAATCGTGCCATAGTTGTAAGTAGTCTAATTCCTATTCCTTACTTAATTGCAAAAAAAAAAAAAAAATTAAAACACCTAATTATAATTACTTACTATATATAATTATAATGACCTATATATAAACCTTATCATATCTACAGTATTCAATCGCCACGGTAAACACCCACACTAACATTTGCACACATCACACCCACACCTCACACACACCTCACTCACTCCCCACTCACACCTCACTTACTCTCCACACACACCACGCACACGCCTCACACACACCCCACACACAACCCACCCATATCTCAAACATACCTCAAGCACGTTTTCACAATCAAATTTTGTTTAATTTAAAAAAAAAAAAAAAAAACTTTTTTATCATTTTCATTATTTCCATCATTGTAATAGTCATAGGAAGAGCGTGTCTCCCACAACACAGGGTAACCTAATGTGGGAGCGCAGCCAATTAATTAATGTTGCCATATTTATTTGGAATAAACATATTTTCATATTTTCATGTATGTTTGTTGCTCTTTCACGCAAAAACTACTGAACGTATTTGGATGAAACTTGGCACATAGATAGATAACCTAGAATAAGATATAGGCAACATTTTTTATCCCGGGAATGCGGGTGAAACCGCGGTGGACAGCCAGTGTAAATATATTTTATGTAAAAACAACTAAAAAAAATATATTTGTTCAACTATTTCCAGTTAAAATCATAAAGTCTGTACCGATCGAACGTGAAAATAATCAACAATGCAACGCAAGTTAAATTAAATACATAAAATATGCATGCAAACTTTGTAATAGTTTAACGAACTGACGCTAAAATCGTACGGAATTCTTCCGACTAATATTATAAATGCAAAACTTTGTATTGAATAAATTACATTTGCAAGAGTATCATCGATTGTTTTACTAGTCGTACTAATTTTCGACCGTGGAAATTCTATAAATTAAATATTTAGGTCCCATTTTTTATCGAAATCTAATAACATAATTCAACGGTGATTGAGTAGCATATCTACATAAATAAAAAATGCAAAACATTTGCATTAATCATTCTAACATTAGCTATAATATAATTTGTGAAGCTACCTAATGTTTCTGAAGAAAAAGAAGAATTAAAATAAAAGGAATCGTGGTAGCGTTTTTGTCTGAACCTTTTCAAACCGCAGCAGTGACCAACTCCGCGTGTAAACGCCCTAAAGTCGCCAGGGAATCACAAAGACACTTTCCAAGCCCTCCGAAAACTTTTGCCACCCGCGCAATTCCAATGCGAAAAAAACTGGCCATAAATTAAAAATACGAACAAACCTTGAAAGGGAGCAAAAAAATCTCGATATTCTGTTATTCGTTTTTCTATCATTCGGATTGGACTGAGCTAATTTCGTTAGAAAATATTGAAAATGTCTCTAATGGTTTATCGGACGCGGTACAAATTGTAAACTGCTTTGATCGCGAATTTTATGAAACGAAATTGTTGTAGGTACGTGATCCCATTTATCGTAACGTCTTATGAAGTAAATAAAAATATATTTCGACATTTGATTGGATTTCGTCTTTATTTTGCTGGCGAAATGTTTTTTCTTATGTTCGTGTCAAAAGATATCGAAAGATAATTTACTTTACATTTATTTACTCAACAAAATTAACACACTAATCTCCGTAATAACATGAAATGGATGAACGGATTTCAATAAAACTTAGCACACAGTTAGACTATACCTAGAATTAACAAATAAAATACTTTTTATCCCAAGAAAACATAAAATCCTTAGGCACCACAGGTAAAACCGCAGAACAGATATATCTAACTCCGAAGGCAACTGGCTCTCAAGTGCAATTGGCGGAACACACCGGTAGGTGCTTGGAGACAATTTTTTTACTTGAGGGTGGTAGCCAGCCAGACGGGTACTACAAAAGTACCCTACCACCGTGCTATGGTTTCCTCACGATGTTTTCCTTCACATATATATATATATATAGGATTCGAACCCACGACCTTCGTTGCGGCACCCGACGTCACTACCACTGAGCTATTACCGCTTTTTTAATTTCCACATGCTAAGGTCATGTCTATAATTACTGCCTATTTGAATACAATGAGAAATTGATTAGAATTCTGGACAAACTACAGTACATTATTACCTAATGTTAATTTCCAGCAGCGCTTTCAAACAGCCTAGCTCTAAAACGAAATTGAATTTCTATGAACCGAAGCTGTGAAATACATAAATCACTACGTAATTTTAGGCTGTTTAAAATGTAATCACATGAACGCGTCAAAAAGGTACCTTTTAGGGTCGTTAATTTATTTTTTAAGGATATACATATTATATAATCAGTGTTGTAAAGTTACCGTTCAATTTAATTAGATCTCTATTGCGGTGGGGTAAGTAAGAATAATCAAATTTAAGTATTTTTCCTCAAAACAATTTTTAAAAAAAGAAAAACATTTATTTCAACACTAGCAACCCTCCCCGGCTTCGCACGGCTTTTTTATACTATAATATACATGTATTAAACATATTAACCTCTTGAATCACTCTATTTATTGCTGAAAACTGCATTAAAATCCGAGTAGTTTAAAAAATCTAAGCGAGCAGACAGCGGTAGCGACTTCATTTTATACCAACTATATAAAGACAAAGATACACACAAAATATAAAGTATTATTAAATTGTTTACACATTATTATTTTGTTTATAATTTATTCGGTATTGACAGAATCGGCGAGCGAGCGAGAGAGCGTGCGTACAGCTGAAAAGTATAGGTACTCGTACACGCGGGCGGTCAGTAACCGTGGCCATATCCCGCCGTCCCGCGTGAGAGCCGAGTGGCCTAATATAGAGGTCGGTGAGCGAGGGCACAGCTGATATAGGTAATGCCTACTTGTACACGAGAGCCCCACACCGCGCGCCGGTTACCATAAGATATAATAATATTATCAAAATAATACATGCTAATGTTCAAGTATATTTTGCGTACTGATTAAAAAAATATCCTGTATATGCTTCGCCTCTGTTGGATATTACCAAGGAGGTATTACTCATGTAGCAAACATTGAAAATAGCTAAATGGAGCAAATATGTAAATTAGAACGATATTTTGGTTACGATACGAAGATACTTATCTTCAGAAATGTAATGTTTTCTTAAATTATTATGCAAGTATATTTACCTACGTACGTTCTAAGTATAACTTCAAGGAAATAAATACGCGCCTACTTATATGAAGATTCACGTCTCGGAAGCTATCGCCTTGGTTGATGTGAGATTTTATTTTAATACTCACGTTCGTTTCACAAAGCCAAAATGAATTCTTTGCAAGATTATAACAAATAATAAATTTTTAAAAGACTTTAAAAGGTAATATTTTTAAGTAGGTATACCCATTTATTTATGGAAAATTTATGGAAATTCAAACTCAAACTCAAAACTCATTTATTCTGTTTATGCCCTAATAAGGCACTTATGAATGTGAATATTTCAATTTTTACTATAGACTCTTCCACCGGTTCGGAATACACTTAATAAAAATAAATAATATATAAATTAAAATCTCATTAGGGTTATCCATTAATCACGTAATGTTTTTATAGATTTTTTTTTATGGTAATACGTGGCGAGGCTGTAGACTACCCTCCCCATCCTAAATTACGTTTACTTTTTGCTACAATGTATTTAAAACATATCAGAATTCAGAATATTATATTTAAATATAGGTAGGTAGTACCAGCAACTGGCAAGCCGAGATGTGCGGTTGCGGCGGGTTGGGAAATCGTTGCCTAGCAACGGCTAGTCAAGGTCACGCTCCACATTTTGGTTCAGAAATCGCGCGTTCAACGAAAAAATAAATACACATGATATCTTACCACACCCCCTCCTCGCGATGTTTCGTGATTTTCCGAATCCCCTCCTTTCGAGCATCACGTGATTAATGGACGACCCCTAAAACTAGGTCGGAAACTAGTTTTACACAAACGCATTACAAATACATTTTTATTTACCATGTATAGGCCTGTGTTTGACCACAATCTCACCGTGGTCAGTGATGATGTGGCCGATGGTCGTAAGGACACAAAGCCTAGAAGGGAACTTGTTCACAAGTGCAACTGTCAGAACACACCGGAAGGTGCTTGGCCAGCCAGGGTGCCAGGGTGGTAGCCAGCCAGACGGGTACCACAAAGTACCCTACCACCGTGCTATGGTTTCCTTCACCGTAAGCTCATGCTCATTGTAGGATTCGAATCCGCGACCTTCGTCTCGGCATTCGACGTCACTACCACTGAGCTATCATCGCCTTAAATATATACAAAAGTAGGTACTAGGGTGTTTAATTTAATTAATTGCAAAGTCACTCAGAGCGCATTGTTCGTTATACAGAGTGTTCGTGATGAGTAGTCTAGTGATGAGTGATGATTTGTAAAACGAACATTAGAAACTTAACAATAGGGTAATTTGAGGGGTGATACGGAAATTCGCATACCACGATTTAATTTAACAATAAGGGGCAAAGCAGACTTGCTACTTTAAGGCGACGATATATGAGAATGATTCTAAATTTAAGGTTTTCTCAGCTTTATTGTTACAGATTTGTCGAAGATATATATCATACAAGAGAATATATGCCGAGGAACTGCTAACGTGCTGGAAACCATAGCACGGTGGTAGGATAATTTTAAGTACCCGCCTGGCTGGCTACCATCCTCAAGTTGAAAATCTGTCACCAAGCACCTACCGGTGTGTTCCGGCAATTGCACTTGAGAGCCAGTTGCCTTCTTGGCATTGTACCAGGTCGGCAACACATTAGCAAATACCTCTGGTATAAAAAAAACATAGTTTGATACAGTACCTAACTAATTATAACGAACGCAGTTTAGTCGTCAAAGTCCGATGTCGCAAAATCGCTGATTGCTGAGCGCTAATGCTAAAACTAAAAGTATTGCGTGTGCTATGGCCCTAAATTAAATTGCGCTCCATAAGACAAGTAGACCACACTCCTTTTGGCAATTGGGTGGAAGAAATGGTTCAGTCGAAAACGCACTCTAAAAGCATTATACACGGGTATGCGTAAAGTGGGTCATTAAAGTACTGTTTTTGATTTCATAATAAGAACATTACGATATGAGAGTAGATAAAATTGTTTACACTTTATTATTTTGTTTATAATTTATTCGGTATTGACAGAATCGGCGAGCGAGCGAGAGAGCGTGCGTACAGCTGAAAAGTATAGGTACTCGTACACGCGGGCGGTCAGTAACCGTGGCCATATCCCGCCGTCCCGCGTGAGTGCCGAGTGGCCTAATATAGAGGTCGGTGAGCGAGGGCACAGCTGATATAGGTAATGCCTACTTGTACACGAGAGCCCCACACCGCGCGCCGGTTACCATAAGACATAATAATATTATCAAAATAATACATGCTAATGTTCAAGTATATTTTGCGTACTGATTAAAAAAATATCCTGTATATGCTTCGCCTCTGTTGGATATTACCAAGGAGGTATTACTCATGTAGCAAACATTGAAAATAGCTAAATGGAGCGAATATGTAAATTAGAACGATATTTTGGTAACGATACGAAGATACTTATCTTCAGAAATGTAATGTTTTCTTAAATTACTATGCAAGTATATTTAAACGTACGTTCTAAGTATAACTTCAAGGAAATAAATACGCGTCTACTTATATGAAGATTCACGTCTCGGAAGCTATCGCCTTGGTTGATGTGAGATTTTTATTTTATACTCACGTTCGTTTCACAAAGCCAAAATGAATTCTTTGCAAGATTATAACAAATAATAAATTTTTAAAAGACTTTAAAAGGTAATATTTTTAAGTATTAGTATAGTACCCATTTATTTATGGAAAATTTATGGAAATTCAAACTCAAACTCAAAACTAATTTATTCTGTTTATGCCCTAATAAGGCACTTATGAATGTGAATATTTAAATTTGTACTATAGACTCTTCCACCGGTTCGGAATACACTTAATAAAAATAAATAATAAATAAATTAAAATCTCATTAGGGTTATCCATTAATCACGTAATGTTTTTATAGATTTTTTTTATGGTAATACGTGGCGAGGCTGTAGACTACCCTCCCCATCCTAAATTACGTTTACTTTTTGCTACAATGTATTTAAAAAATATCAGAATTCAGAATATTATATTTAAATATAGGTAGGTAGTACCAGCAACTGGCAAGCCGAGATGTGCGGTCTGGGAAATCGTTGCCTAGCAACGGCTAGTCAAGGTCACGCTCCACATTTTGGTTCAGAAATCGCGTTCAACGAAAAAATAAATACACATGATATCTTACCACACCCCCTCCTCGCGATGTTACGTGATTTTCCGAATCCCCTCCTTTCGAGCATCACGTGATTAATGGACGACCCCTAAGGTACTTTTTGTACCAATAATGCAGGTAAAACTAGGTCGGAAACTAGTTTTACACAAACGCATTACAAATACATTTTTATTTACCATGTATAGGCCTGTGTTTGACCATAATCTCACCGTGGTCAGTGATGATGTGGCCGATGGTCGTAAGCACACAAAGCCTAGAAGGGAACTTGTTCTCAAGTGCAGCTTTCGGAACCGGAAGGTGCTTGGCGACAGGTTTTCAACTTGAGGGTGGTAGCCAGCCAGGCGGGTACTACAAAGTATCCTACCACCGTGCTATGGTTTCCTCACGATGTTTTCCTTCACCGAAAGCTCAAGCTCTTTGTAGGATTCAAACCCGCGACTTTCGTCTCGGCATTGGACGTCACTACCACTGAGCTACCATCGCCTTAAATATATACAAAAGTAGGTACTAGGGTGTTTAATTTAATTAATTGCCAAGTCACTCAGAGCGCATTGTTCGTTATACAGAGTGTTCGTGATGAGTAGTCTAGTGATGAGTGATGATTTGTAAAACGAACATTAGAAACTTAACAATAGGGTAATTTGAGGGGTGATACGGAAATTCGCATACCACAATTTAATTTAACAATAAGGGGCAAAGCAGACTTGCTACTTTAAGGCGACGATATATGAGAATGATTCTAAATTTAAGGTTTTCTCAGCTTTATTGTTACAGATTTGTCGAAGATATATATCATACAAGAGAATATATGCCGAGGAACTGCTAACGTGCTGGAAACCATAGCACGGTGGTAGGATATTTTTAAGTACCCGCCTGGCTGGCTACCATCCTCAAGTTGAAAATCTGTCACCAAGCACCTACCGGTGTGTTCCGGCAATTGCACTTGAGAGCCAGTTGCCTTCTTGGCATTGTACCAGGTCGGCAACACATTAGCAAATACCTCTGGTATAAAAAAAACATAGTTTGATACAGTACCTAACTAATTATAACGAACGCAGTTTAGTCGTCAAAGTCCGATGTCGCAAAATCGCTGATTGCTGAGCGCTAATGCTAAAACTAAAAGTATTGCGTGTGCTATGGCCCTAAATTAAATTGCGCTCCATAAGACAAGTAGACCACACTCCTTTTGGCAATTGGGTGGAAGAAATGGTTCAGTCGAAAACGCACTCTACAAGCATTGTGTAGAGATTTATTTGCCGCATCTCCGAGTATTGCGTTTGAAAATACAGACGTTTCTGTATAAAATCCACCATATTTAACAATTATACCTACCTAATTATTATTTTGAGTTAGCACAAATTCCGATAGATTCTAATAAATAGCTATAGTAAAATGGATATCATAATCTTTTATTTTTACTTTTACTCTCTAGTAGTTTTGTCAGAAAATACAGAATGATTTTGGTTGGGAATATTGTGCTAAATACCTACCTACTGCGGATAATATAAGCATCACTCGCATTTCATGTTATTCCAGGGTAAAATCTGTCTATGTGCCAAATTTCATCCAAATCCGTTCACGGGTTTTTACTTGAAAACGTAACAAAAATTAATCCATACATCCATACTCACAAACTATCAGATTTGTAATATTAAATAGGATTCTTTAATCTTTATTTCTCTAATCATTACCGTTTTTTATAACCGTAATTCTGTTTGTTGAAGGAACAGCCCTCGTTTTTTAGATCTTCTATAAACTTTAACGTCTGTGCTTTACTACATACAATTTCTTCTCGTTTTAAAAGCATCATTTTCATTTTATGTTCAATCTGTGCTATCGACTTAACTATCTCAAATAAATCGTTTGACAATTTATTGTAAAGCTAGCTGTTCCCCGCGGATTCATTTGCGTTAAAATTACCCTATGTTCTTCTCCATATCATAGGCTATCTACGTGCCAAATTTCATCGTGATGGGTTCGCAGTTTAGGCGTGAAAAGGTAACAAACAGTTACTTTCGAAATTATAATACTAGCTTCCGCTTCATGGGTGTTAATAAGCAACGCAACTCGGAGAAAAATGGCAATATGGATTTGCACAAACAATGTTTGCTGCAGAGCCCCCTGGTGAGATGTCACACCTATCTGAGAACATGCACCAATCAAACCCGAACCCATAACTGAAAACTGCATCAAAATAGAACTAGTAGTTTTGTAGAAAAATGGCAACATAGATTTGCTTGCACAAACATCCTCTCACCCCAAACTATACCGTCTCCGTTCCGTCGTGGGTAAAAAGAAACAATAATTTCTTGGTAAGTAGGTACATATACATGCGCTTGAAACCTAACATTTATACGCACTGCAGGTTCTAGAAAATTGCTAAAAGCTCTTATATAGGCATCCACTAGCTTCAACCTTGATAGAGGTGAAATAGTATCGCGAATGAAACTGTGGGCCTGATAGTTGTTTAAATACAATTAAAGTTTACCGTTTAATTTAATATAAGCATATTTCAAACAATTCATTGTAAATGTGATATGTAATACAGATTAAATACATATTATTTAAGCCTTTCACGGCTACAACCGAAGGTGAGACTAGGTCAATAAAGTTGTACGTGACTAAGGGCATCTATACTAGACTTTTTTTTAAATCCCTAAGCTATGTCGATGGTTATTTGTAAGAGTAACACAAAATAAAACGGAGATAAGTAATTGAATTTTATTGAAATGAGGCTATTGACAAAACATGAAAAAAATTAAATGAAATAAATTGTTTCTTGTTTAGGTTAATCTTAGAAAGAAATGTTGCCAATGAAAATATTGAGAGATATACCCTGCGGGATATAATACCCGCCAAATACCTAACGATTCAAAGTTTTTATTTTTATGTATTAATCAAAAAAAGTATGTAAAGTACTATTTAAATCAATTAGTTTTTTTTTACTACGATGTACCTAGGTATAAGCGCAATATCTCGCGGGAGTCTAAGAAAATTTACGCACTTACACCAGTGTATGAATAATTTAGTGTAATGATGTATTATGTATGCTTATTTTGTGTGTAAGTACTGTTTGAGATATTATTTTGTTTCTATTTTAAAAACAAATAAAATAAAAAATAAGACTTTTTCAAATTTAAAAATAAATATAAGATATTGCGCCATCTATTGAGAATGTAACAAACTATTGCACAAATTGTGTTCAAAGACGAGGCTTGACTTTTTGGCGGGAACTTGCGAAGTGACGTTGCGTTTTCGTTTTATTTTCATAAAATCGTGTATTTTGAGTTTTATTGAATATTATCGGTGGTATTTTGTCCAATAAAGATCAATACAAGTGCACCAGTGAAGTGAAATGAAATGATTACGTGTATAGTGGCTTTTCAAGTTGTCTCAAGAAGTCCGTGAAAAGTTTTAGTAGAACGGCTACCATTGTACTAAAACCTAACATAAACTGACTATGACTTGAAGATTTAACATGACTAGAACTTTACTAACTATGAAACTTGACGATTGACGAGAATTTAATACATGAAGAATATAAAAATAACTACATTGCTCAACTTGACACTGGCAAAATAAACGAAGTGTGACGCCAAAAAAAAAAAGGCGAGGCTTTTGATAAAAAAATCAAAGTCGATTGTAGAATCTTTGAGTAATCAGTATCGAGTGATCAAACCTTCTTTTATAAAGCAAGCGTTTAAAAATACCATAATCCCTAAAGACCTTAGATAGACTATTCTTTTTGATAACTTCTACATCGAATTGATCTTGTATCGAACTTTTAAGGTCGAAACAAATAAAAGTTTTTCTAATTTTTACTCTTTTATCGCCGACTCGGATAAATTGATCGCAGGTCCCAGGGTAGCTGCAGGTCGTCTAGGCCCAAGATAAGGTCGATGGCAGGGCAATACGTAGTTAGAACCGTATCTGAGATAGCTCGACTAAGATCAATCGCAATAAATCAGACGAATGTGCTTTTTTCGTGATTGGATGTAAGTAATTGTACCTAGCTTACCTTTAAAAAATAAAAAGTAGGTATGTACATTTTGTGATTTCATTAAACCAATAATTTAAAAGTATTTTCAATTTTATAAGAAACTGTCAAGATTGAAAAAATATAGATTTAGATCCAACTAGCTTTCTTCACCTGGAACCCTTCAACTAGATTCCCTATATTATATTACCCCCTTGAGGCTTGAATTTTCAAAAAATCCTTTCTTAGCGAACTCCTATGTTAAAATAGCGTAGTAATCCGTAGGTTAGGTAGGTATCTATCCTTTTTTTCACTTTCAAGCTCATTGTAGAATTCGAACCCGGGCCCTTCGTCTCGGCATCTGACGTCACTACCACTGAGCTATCATCGCCTTGAAAAATTGATCCTACCAAATTTTAACCCGATCCGTCCAGTGCTTGAGCTGTGCGATGATAAATCAGTCAGTCAGTCAATCAGTCACGCTT
This sequence comes from Tethea ocularis, assembly GCA_963555595.1. Lineage (NCBI taxonomy): Eukaryota > Metazoa > Arthropoda > Insecta > Lepidoptera > Drepanidae > Tethea > Tethea ocularis. Next base: position 10,232,341 of record OY741973.1, read on the forward strand.
TTATTTTATGTATTTTGAATAAAATATCTTAAAATAACTAAAAAAACTGTTTTTTAGGGTTCCGAAAAAAAAAAAACGGAACCCTTATAGGATCACTCGTGCGTCTGTCTGTCTGGCTGGCTGGCTGTCTGTCTGTCCGAAAATATTGGACTGGATTGAATTGAAAGTTGGTACACATATGTAAGTCGATGACCCAAATATGGACGTGTTACGTAAATAAATGAATTTCAAACATGGGGGCTAATTTTTGGGCGTAAATTAGAAAATTTAAAAAAAAAGTTTTGCTGACAATATTGTGTAACATATCAAATGAAAGGGCTTTTTATCAGGATGTCAAATATTTTTTTTTTAGAATTTTAATATAAATAGTTTTGAAGTTATTTAAGAAAATAGGCGAAAAATTGGCGAAAATTGACCATTCCCCCCCCCCCCCTTATTTCCGAAACTACTGGGCCAAACATTTTGAAAAAAAACAGATAATAGTTCTTTACCTAAAGATTACAGGAAAACCTATGAGAAGTCTATCTAATACCTTTAAACCTGCAATTCATGGATATATATATATATAATCTGAATCTCGGAAACGGCTCCAACGATTTTCATGAAATTTGGTATGCAGGGGGTTTCGAGGGCGATAAATCGATGCAGCTAGGTTTCATTTTTAGAAAAGACGATTTCAAAAAAAAAAATACTTTTTATAGTTACCATCAACAAATTTGGGTCAGGTTTAAAAATATTTATGGAACTTAGTTAAACATGTACGGAATCCTCTCCACGCGAGTTTAACTCGCATTTGTCCGATTTTTTTTTATCATTACCTACTTCTACACTTAGTGTGATTTTAGCACGACCAGCGCTCTAGGCGAGATAGATTTCCACAGCGTCCCTATCTAATAAAAAATCTGCAAAATAATACAATAACAAAAATATACTTACTAATAACGGTGAAATTGACTCTCAGATTCCTGGTCGGTGAATTCTTAAAGTCGACTCTGCAGCGGTACACCCCAGCATCGATGGTGACCACATTGTCCACGAACAGCACTGCTGGGGTGGCCGCGGCGCGGAAGTATGCGCGGGCGCCAAACCCGGCGGGCGACGACCACAGTTTCGGCTGCGACGCCAGACGCCCACGAACGTCGTAGCTGGAGTGAAGAACACGTCATTATTAGACGAGAAATAGCCACACTCAAAAAGACGACTGCCCAAAGGAGTGTAATATTGTCAAGGTTCATGTATTGTGATTACCAAACAGATTAATTGAACACGGGAAATTATTCAAAATTGAATTGACTAAGTCTAAACATGGCAAGTTAAATAAAAGCTTATAAGAAACACACTTGTTTTAATAACTTCACTTGACATGGAAAATGGCGCGAAAGTTTATTTTTTTCCGCGCGCCGCCGCAGTAGCGAAGCGCGCACAGGCATAAATAAAGGCACTGGCAAAACCGCTAAACAGCCTACCTATACCTACAATAAAAAATATAATAAACACAAAATAATGTTTTGAATACGCAAATTAAGGTTAATATGTAGTGAAAAATATGTAATTTGAATAAATTATGATAATTTTGATGATGACAAAAATATTCATTGTTTTAGACATAAAATAAGAGTTTTGTGATATCCTGTCATTAGCTTTTGCATACCTATTGAACATATATTATTTTGCATTTGGATACAGGGATGTGACTTTCAACATAAAAATCGATTTTTATATTTAAATCGATTAAAAAATAATCGATTATCATAAGAAAAATAATCGATAATTATAAGAAAAATAATATTTTTTTTAGAAAATTAGTTTTTTTTCTTGAGGTTTTTGTTATAATGCAGCAATGCTGTCGGCTTTCAAGAATAATCTTTCCGAAGACGCTGAGGCTGAGCAAGCTAGGCCAGTTAATTTTGTACGGCCATACATACCTATCAGCTTAAAATTATGTAGGTATAGAGAAAGGATTAAGTAAGGTATAGGTACCTACATTTCAAAGAATCAACAGTCAGTTGTTCAAGAACCATTATTTCTTTTTCGATATAAGATAATGTGGCACAGTTAATAAAGAAACGGATAAGTGGGTTGGAGCATCTATGGTAAAAAGATTTGTTTTTGTAGCAGTAAAAAATAAAAATCGATTTTTTATTAATCGATTATATTAATTTTGATAATAGATTACAATTTATTTTTTAATATCGTTGCATGCGCGACTGCTGTTTAGAGGTTACTGCAGGTCACGTCTGCGCACCGGCATCGCGGCAGTCACGAACGGCGCGCTGTCATGGCGGATAATTGGCGATTGGTTTTGACTTTTGGATTATTTTGAAGTGCTTACTGTTTCGTGTACAAAATTTAATCTGTATATTCGACGCGTAAACAAATGCGTGTTCATAATACTGCTATGAAAGTGTGAAATGTGTCAGTAATATTAGTGTAATGTGAACATATTGTGTTATGCTACCCTATTTTGGTTTGCAAAAAGCAAAACAAAAACACCGAGAAATCGACTAAAAGCCGAATTGGAGGTAAGTAACTAATTTCATAGGCTTTCGAACGGTTTAAAGAATACATATACTACGTCCTATACCTACGTAGGTACTTAAATCGGAACATTGAGTTATAATTTTTTTCTCATGTAGGTAGGTACCTACTTCGTTATGAGAAGTCGGTAGGTAGGTACCTACCTACCTATGGGCGTCGTCCGGCCTTAGAGAGGCCACCTGGGCTTACTGCGTGAAAGCACAGAATAAATGTGGTGAAAGGTTAATAGGTAGTAGGTACCTACTTTAATAGTGTATCCGGTTTTTTTCGAAAACAGTAGCAATAATAACAGTCTACCTACCTATAAAGCGGCTCCCCATCAGTCTCCTTGAACCACAGCACCATGGAGACGTGGTCTTCTGCCGCCAGCGGCTGGATGTCGCACGGTAATGCCGCCTTCTTGCCCAGCACTCCTTGCGCGTGCGCTGTTGGTACTGCCAGGACAAAAGTAAATTTATAAGTTTCTTATTTCTTTATCTATCTACCTATCTACGTGACGGACAGATTAGTGGGCGTGGCAGTCCTTAGTGTATAGTTAGCCGCCAGGCGGGTAGATACCCACCTATCTACTATAATGTAACCTACCAGTGCAGCGGCCAGCGTGGTATGGTTTTTAACCGACTTAAAAAATGGAGGGGGTTATCAATTCAACTGTATGTTTTTTTTATGTTTGTTCACGCATAACTTTTTTATTAATGAACCGATTAAAAAAAAAAATGTTGCTGTGGTTGGGTTCAGTATAGCTTCAATAAGCTTTAATTACCTATAATTTCAAAAACTAGGTTAGTTTTCATTCTATAGAATTTATTATTAGATAGATAGGTAAGTAGATGAATGAAAGTGAACAGCACAGTAGGCTACACAAGGTAAGTACCTACAGTATGACACAACTTAGATGTAACATCGGCAAATCGTTTTCGTACACTTTACTTCCGATTTACACAACTAATAAAAATCATTCATTATCGCGCCATTCAACGTTTAACAAGATCATTTTCACCGATCATTTTTTAACACATAAGTAATGTTGTAGGCACACTCTTTTCGGGAACGATCGATTTTACGAATTTTGCCGATGCTTCATCTAAGTTGTGTCATACTATACCTATAATTTAAATTCATTACATTATAGGGATTCACATGATTACAGCGTGTGACAATTACGTATCTCATTAGAAACCCATCTGTTACTATTGTACAATAATTATACAATCCAACATCAATATCCTATCTCAAGGGTATCTGTATTGTTTCACAAAGCGAGGGCACATTTCCAGGAAATCAAGCCTAAAATGGATCTTATTCCTTTGCATAACTTGTCAATCGAAAACAACATTTTTGAAATACAATGCGATCTATTTATTCCTTGGAAAAACGGAATGTTTCCTTATGTTAAAACTAAGACAGCATTTTTCTCTTATTTGTTCCATTACGCTGGATGCGAGTAGTAGTGGAAGATCGGCCATAGTGGAAATCCTTGGAACGGCCTTTGTCCAGCAGTGGACGTCTATCGGCTGACATGATGATGATGATGAAATATAAATGAAAAAGCTTGAAAGTATTAACATACATTCTGAGATCTAATATAAACGGAATAGTTTTTTTTTTGTAAAGATTTTTTAATGACATAAAATCGTATTTTTTTTTTACTAAAAGTGGGCCTCGTCTGTCTCGATTGTCCCGTGAGTTTAGTAAGTGGAGACATTCACGGAGAGCAACCTCTTCTGTGTAGATATTTCAAACTGGTGGTGGTTTTGTGGCTTTAGTTAGGGCCTTCAAATAAACTACAAAAAGCACAAAATAGTTAATTAAAATTAAAGTCGAATTTTAATATTTGAAAAGCGAATGGCCGAACATGTAGGCACCTATCGTATAGCGTAGGCGGTGAAGCCTGACGTGCGACAAGCCGTGTCGTCGCACGGTGTCGCGTGGCTCTCTCTGTGTTGCCATGAGAAAATATTGTCTCCAGCCTTGCAGTATCATGTTACTCGAGAGTAATAACCTTTGCTTTTTCTTTATTCATTAACTGGCAATCTCTTAGCCAATCTTGAACAAAAATATTAGCATGGATTACAAATCTATATCTATACGCGCTAATCTCCAGAATTACTGGTCCGATTTGAAAAATTCTTTCACTAATAGGAAGTTACATTATCCCCGAAGGTTATAGGCTACTTTTTATAACGCGAGTGAACCCGGGAACAGCTATACTACATATAAATAAAGTCAATAGTCCTGTAAATTTATGTGTACGTCGAATTTATGTCCCAGGATATTTACATACAGAATTTATTATTAAAATGTAATATAAAGGACTTGGCAAATAGTACCCGGAGAAACTTTCACGAACGTCGCAATATAAATATTTAACCTTAATAAAAAGCTGGCAATGTCTTTTTTATCCAACTCAATGTTTAAAACATTTCTACAAATATGTTGGAAAGGTGAAGAGAAGTGGCAATACCTCGCAGGTACTAAGGCTAGAGGGAAGTTGGACTAAACTAACACAGTCTAAGCATAATATTACAAGGAAAATATCACATTTCAGGCGATGAATCAACTTTGTGAATGAGCTCCAGAATCTAGTTTATAAAACGCACAGGGGCAACCTACAGGGTACTTCCCGTGAACTCAGAATCTTGAAATTTGGTACGAAGCAACGTCTTATAGCACAGATAAAGGAAAAATTGCGAAAAACATAAATTTATATACCTACAGGTGCTCTCGGTGCGCGAGTCCGACGCACACTTGGCCGGTTTTTTTTAAATTTCGTTCGTTTCGTATCGCGGGCTACCCCCATGGGTTGCCAGAGAAAGGGATCATGTATGTATTGGACCGTAATAGGAACGTATTATGGTATTATTTTGATTGGTTATAATAAACCTTATAGAACATAGAAAAATATTGTAGAATTATGTAAAACATATATTTTATTTTAATACGCTTAAACGTAAGTCTAACTACTTAACAGATTACTCCAGTATTACAATATCAATACGTTTTTGAGTGCGAGTCGGCTTTTACTTGAGATTCGCGCTAAACTTCAACTGTCATAACTTCGTATAGTATGACACAACTTAGATGAAGCATCGGCAAAATTCGGAAAATCGATTGTTCCCGAAAAGAGTGCACCTACAACATTACTCATGTGTTGAATGGCGCGATAGTGAATGATTTTTATTAGTTGTGTAAATCGGAAGTGAAGTGTACGAAAACGATTTGCCGATGCTACATCTATGTTGTGTCATACTGTAATGGTTAATGCCCAGGCTCCTACAATTTTGATGGATTATTATTGATAATCATGTAGGTAAACTATCCCAACCGAAATCAGAGTAAATATTTAGTTCTCTAGAGCACAGGAAAAGTACAACTACATAAGGATAAAGATTAATAATATATAAGTAAAAAGGTATATAATATAAATTACAGGCCCTTCGGATTCCTTACATCAAACAACTTCAGCAAATGTCGAAACGGTGGAGATCCAAGGCCATTCAATATAACAACTCTGTATAACTCTGTCCCATGACGATTGCTGAAACTCGGGATATATTGCTATCTCTCTCACTCGGAGTATTAAGAGGGATGAAAAATTATGTCAAGTATTTTACCTGTAATATTATTTCCTCAGAAAGCCTGAGATTATTTTCAACAGGGTACATTTCACGTTTATTACATACAAAATACTATGCGTATTTATTTCGGTTTCAAAATTATTATTTTTTTGTTCTCATCCATTTAATTGTCCTTTTAAAATATTTTGCTTATATCGAGTAATTACGCCGGGGGAAATAATAAATTATGTACCTATTCGTGAATCCTCCGGTTTAAAATTTTACATCAATCTTTTAAAAAAAATTACGACTGATCGCGGGTGAAATTGCAGGGCCATAACATTATTAAAAAAAAAACACTAACAAATATTTACTAAGTTAGTGAAAGATTGGCATCCGACGTCACTACCACTGAGCTAGGGTAAACGTTCGGTTGGAGCGTTAAATTCAAATTTTATCACGTTTTTTGGATATTTACTGATTAATAACAAAAGAAATCATCTACATATTCCTCCAAGGTATATTACTGACATATACGACTATTTCATGAAAATGTTACTAGAATATACTACTATATGTTAACAGAAATGTATGTAATCCGTCATTGTATACAATTCCTAGGAAATGTATGTAATTCCTAAAATCGCACGGAAATGTGTGAAATAAATTATATTATACTTACACATTTCCTAGGACATCTATACATTTCCTAAATCGCAATCGGAAATGTAAAACATTTAAGACATTGGTGGGTACGCGGGGATAGCGGGACGAGGGTAGGGTATTGCTTCGCTTCATCCGGCGATCGCGCAGTGCCTTGTAAACTGTCAGTGCGTGTGCACGTCGCTATTGTTGAAAATTTGATTTTATAAGAATAAATATAAGTTGATTTTGTGATACGTTAAAAGTTAATAGATAGTTGATTTTAGAAGTTTTAATTAGTAAGATAATATGATCATATTATTATTATTTTACGGTACATGACTGTTACCCGATTGTCTCAATAAGTGCTATAATAAAAAAATATTTGAAAAAAATAGGTTGGGATTATTTTTTTTATTTTGCATATAATAACAAGTATTCGCACAAAAGTACCTTTCACTTACAACCCCCCAAATAAGTCTCAATAAGGGCTATAATAAAAAAATATTATTAACAACGTGTTTTATTACAGAAAGCATTTACTTTATACATTTCCTAATACGATATTGGAATTATATACAATTCCGAGGAAATTTATACATTTCCTAGGATATCTATGCATTAAATAGTTTTTCAAACAATATTTTATACATTTCCTAAATAGTATCGGAATTGTACACATTTCCTAGGATTTTTATACAATTCCTTGATTTCATACATTTCCGATAACATATACATATACTACCATTCTTGTCGCAAATGACATGTTGATAACTTACGACCTATAACTGAGCTGCAATTAGCAAAAAACGTGATAAAATTTGAATTTAAAGCTCCAACCGAACGTTTCACCTTAAATATCTATGTCCCTATTTGCATAATAACAGTTGCAACTATATCAAGTTACACAGTTTTAGAAACTTTACTCGGACTTTTTGAGTCACATATTCATTTTACTGGTGCACATGGATTGATCTTTATTGGATATACTCCCGATAATCTCTAAATAGTATAAAACATCTGCTGTCTGCTTCCATCTGTTTCTCCGTTTACATCTACTAAACACGCAACAGATTTTGATACAGTTTTCGCTAATAGAAAGAGCGATAAACGAGGTACGTTTGTGTATATGTTACGGTAAATCTGATTAATTGAAAATTATTAATATTTTTACAAAATTATTAATAATAACCAAATGTTTTGGTAAATGTGAATAAACGATCGAAATTTATTACTTTTAGTTGTAATTATTAATAATTCACGACACATATTGGTAAAAGTTATAAAATAAATAAAAAACCAATGTTTTTTGACCAGCAGGTATTTATATATAATATTAAACACAGTCTTACAATTAATTACAGATCCGTTCCGTCAGTAGATAATTCCGTTCAAAAACGACACGGACACTTTAGGTTAGAAAGTGGTTAATTTTTTTTTATCACTTTAACCTCGACTTTCGGTACTTATTAATAATAATAGATAATTATTAATAATCTTCAATTATTCACTCTTACCGTAACATATATAAATTGCACATGTGCAAAGCCGGGGCGGGTCGGGACTGATTAAATTTAAGAGGAACACTAACTCCAATGACCTTGACGATTTGTCCATACACATAAGTACTCAAAACTTAGGCGTCCGCCGGTGGGATCTAGAGTAAAGCCTTTGGTTTATGCTTGATTTTTATTACTTTAAAATTATTGATATAAAAATTATTTGAAGTATTTACTTAATACAAATTGTAAAAAAAAATATATCTCCTTTTTTTTGGTTAAAATTGCATGTAATAGGATATTTCTTTTCCAAATTCAGGGATGTTTACTTCAATGTTAATCAATACAATTGCAGCATGATGAACTAAACTATAACCATAAAATACTGATTATCAAAAAAAAAAAGGTCGACTACAAGAAACATACAAACAAGCTTAATTTCCCATAACACGATCGAAACTGCTGAATAATTCCATACAACAAAACCGACAAATTAAACACCAGAAAATTAAATAGCCAAGTTGTATAGGAAACTTTCAAATAAAGTTAATGGTCCCTCGAAACATTAACAAAGGTTACACTCACCTTGATCCATTGTTCAGGGCAAGGTTTGGACAAGGTATTGATTAGATGTTAAGTCCAGTGAATCAATAGACCCGGTTTCTCAATTAATTAGTCACACGATCAATAAACTATTAAGTTAGGGTGCCTGCTGCCGCTACTACCTTTCAAAAGTCTGTGATACACAGCTCTTATGAGTGGCGAGCGAAGTTATATTTCAACTATCTGTTCACCGCGGTCAAATCCGCGGTTTTCAAATAGGTTCAGTAGTTTCGGAGCCTATTCAATGCAAACAAACAATCAAATCTTTCCTCTTTATAATATTGTTATTATATAGTATAGAAGTATAGACTAGCTGTTCCCCGGCTTCACTCGCGTTCCCGGGATAAAAAGTAGCTTATAACCTTCGGGTATAATGTAGCTTCATATTAGTGAAATAATTTTTCAAATCGGACCAGTAACTCTAGAGTTTGCGCGTTCATACAAACAAACAAACTCTTCAGCTTTATTATTAGCATATATTAAAGAAAAATATTGGATTATACTTACAATGTATTAGGATTTGTATTTAAAATGTTCTAAATATGTAGGTAAATATTTAGTCGTTTCTTATTACCTCTCAAGATAGGTACCTACCATGAATAAGCTCCCGAACACACCGGTGCGGGTGGGTGCTTGGCGACATAATTTTCAACTTGAGGGTACTTCAAGGTACCCTTCCAACGTGCAAAAACAATGCAAACAAGAACTACATTAAAATCAATTAGGCACAAAATAGTTTATCCAAAAAAATATCGATACCTTGCATGCACCACACCCATCATTACGGGATTTACGGAAAAGACACAATAAGCAATAAAATTATACCAAGATCATCCCTTATCAATAAAACGGCAACACCATTACGTCACTCAAATAAAATAAAAGGCTGCAAAGTAGCGAAACGAACGCGACAGTAGGTACAGTCGCGTCGATAACTCCCCTCGGGAGAATATTTGATTTACATCGCGGCGCGCAGGTAAACGGGCATGTCGACAGTCGCTGACAACTTTTTAAGGAGTCTAACGTGACAATAAATCTTTATGGAAACGTGATTTAGTTTTTATTCAATGTTTTTTTATCTTTCCATAACTTGGAGGGGAAGTAAAAAAAAAAAACATTTTATAGGTAGGTTACTTGCTAAAATGCGAATGTAACTTCGCGGACGGAGTCATCAAGGTTCCTTTAATCTTTATAACTGTACTAATAATAAAGCTGAAGATTTTGTTTGTTCGTTTGAACGCGCTAATCTCCGGAGTTACTGGTCCGATTCGAAAAATTCTTTCACTAATAGGAAGCTACCATCCCCAAAGGTTATAGGCTACTTTTATCCCGGAAACGCGAGAGAAATCGCGAGGAACAGCTAGTATAGAATAAAATGTCTATTCGCTTAGATCGTTTAAACTACGCAACAGATTTTAATGAAGTTTACAGCAATAGATAGAGTGATTCAAGAGGAAGGTTTATATGTATAATACATGCATATTTATAGTACAGAAATGTCGAGAAAAGCCATGTGAAGTCGGGGCGGGTCGCTAGTTGTTTATAACGTGAGAGGTATTAAGTAGACTAATCCATCACTTAATATGAATAGTCATTAATATACTCGCTTATTGAGATTGATGATTAAGAGAGAGGTTCAGTTTTATCAGCTTGAGCCATCGTTGGGAGATTCTGGTCGGATCATATTGTCTTCCGTCCCACGGTTTCAAACGTTTTACGCCCTTAGAATATTCAATAATCCTTTTTTAGTGAATTTTTACACTATAGTAGATCCGATCCGTCCAGTGGTTTGAGGTGTGCGTTGATTATTTCGAGTTATTTGATGAGTATTTATATATATATATATAATATAGCCGAAAGACGTTCACTACTGGACAAAGGCCTCCCCTAAGGATCTCCACAATGACCGGTCTTGCGCTACCTGCATCCAGGGGTTTGCCCGCCCACGCTTCGTCTTCCGGTTAGTGGTCGCCACTCGAGAACCTATCTGCCCCAACGGCCGTCGATTCTACGAGCGAAGTTTCAGTTTGGCAATTCTTCGGGTTATGTCGGTTACTTTGTTCGCCTGCGAGTCTCATCATTACTGAAGGGATCTCGAAGGGAAACTCCTCTCTATTGCTCTGTGGGTGACCTTGAGCCTTCTTATGAGGCCCATTGTATGTATACCTATAGAATATTGAAAATCCGAAACCATAGGTAAGAGCAAAAATATCATGATTTTAAGAATTGAGCTTGAGCTTTCGGTGAGGGAAAACATCGTGAGGAAACCAGCATGGTGGTAGGGTACATTGTAGTACCCGTCTGGCTGGCTACCACCCTCAAGATGAAAATCTGTCGCCAAGCACCTACCGGTGTGTTCCGACAGCTGCACTTGAGAGCCAGTTCCTTTCTAGGCTTTGTGTGCTTACCATCATCGGCCACATCATCACTGACCACGGTGAGATTGTGGTCAAACACGGGCCTATACGTAGTAATAAAAATGTGATTTCAATTCAAAGAAAAAATTACTAAAGAAATTGGTCATAAAATAAAAACATAAACTTGGAAATTACAATGATGTTTCAAGTTCAACAGAAATTAATGTTTGGTCTACTATATAATGCAGCGATTAATTATTTTACTACTCAATAGTTTTATTGTTATGTATTCATGAGTACCTTTTTTTTTCTTTTTTATGACCCAGGGAAATCCTCATAGATACCCGGCCGTACTCCGGGGGAGTGGCCGGGTTATGTCAGACTCTTACTGACTAAAACCCTGGGGTGTTCCTTCTCTCGCCTCTTGCCGGCGGGGCCGCGGGACATTCCTCGAAGGAATTCCCCCCCACGGGGAGCCCTCCTCTTCGGGGCATGTATTCATGAGTACCTACTATAACTTCTAAAAGTTTGGATAGCAATCTATAAAAAAAAACTCGGTTTACTACGTGTGACTAATTCAATGGTGTGACTGAATAAAAATTCGATATTTTTCTGTTGTTTTTACTAAACATTCAATAGTGGTAAATTCAAACGACGTAAAAAAGTGTGGAGTTTACTATTCAATGTTTATTTATATTTTGTTTTCCACCAAATTGTAAACATTCGGAACACTTTGCATGTTTTCAATAGAACGGCAATCGCTTCGAAATCGAATCGGTCCCATTTCATATCATAACAAATTGATCAAATCGTTTTTTTATTGCATATGAAACATATTTCTTTTAATTGGCTTCTATAAAGAATCTGCTATGTTTTTTAAACTTCAGTTCGAAAAAGCAAAACTCTCTTAATTTTAAAACCGCAACGGATATCTGATGCCAATTAAAAATTACAACTTTTGCATCTTTAAAAGAACATCCGCTTGTTATTGTAAAACTTGGGAATGTATTAATTAAGTAGGAATATTCGATGAATTCCAATTCCCAGTAAAAAAAGATTTCATAAAAAAATATAGCCCAAAAGTTTTATCTCTCTTCTCTCTCTCTTCTTCAATCCATTACCACCCAACGCTGAGTGTAGGTCTCTTCTCCATTACTTGGTCTTGGGCCTTCCTCATCCAGTCCCTTCTATGACCTTGATACATATATGCTTCATAGTATATTTCGGATAGCATTTCATCAACATATTTATTTCGCCTAAAATTGGGCTATATTACGAAACTCACAAACAAATCTGTCAAATTAGATGAAACAAAAGATTGTTGACAGGTCGATGTGATCCACAAAAAAAAGAAGTCTTGTTGAGTTTCTTGCCGGAGTCTTCTCAGTTTAAGTGTATCTCGAACCTAGTGTCTATTGTAAAAATTGTAACTGTTGACATACGTAAGTGCCTTATTAGAGCCTAAACTGATTAAATGAGTTTGAATTTGCCATTCGAAACATATTATGTAGCTGCAAATGTGGCAAAACTGACCCCCTAGATCAACGGTTCAAAAGTTGTAGGTATATTTATGTTCAAAAGCATGGTTTAAAAGCGGTACCCATCAATTTATTCAACCGTTCCAAGCTGAACAAAACCCAAACACCGCCACATCACATAACTTAAACTCCCTTCCAAGTAAACCCTTAATTCTAAATTACGATAGTTGAAATCCACAAAATAGTTAGAAAATCTATTTCAGTACATTAACCCCTATTCTTGTTAAACGGCTGGATAGCATCAGTGGCACAGTGGTGGTTAAAGAGTCGTACAAAACAAATAAGTACGCCGATCGCGGCCAACTGTGGTTATAGGAAACTTAGTACTGATGTTTAGACAAACGGCTGGTGGGGTGTGGCGCAAGGGCATGAGAGGAGAGTATCGATATGCGGGCGGTAAATTTAGGGTAAAAATAAAAAAAAAATATCTACAAACATGACAAAGTATAGCGTGTTTTCACCCCCTCGACTGGTAAACATGTATGAATAACATATTCATATAAACAATACCATTACCTATACAATTTACGGTTTATTTAAAGGACTCCATATTTAAAAATATACACGCTGGGAAGGTTACCGCAACGTCTAGAAACTAGGTACATTGTGCTCACAGATTTCTTTTACAACGTAGGCATCGAAAGATTTTCAAAATTCTACACCTGAAGGATCATCCATTAATAACATGAGGTCCTCGGAAAAAATCACGAAACATTTTTTCGTTGATTTCTAAACTGAAAAGTGTGAGACCATGATTCGCCGTATTCCTACAGTGATACAAACTGGGGGATGCAATAGTGTTCTGGCTTTCCCGTTTTCGGAAAAAGCCAGAATACTATACAAAATTGTGGATTTCAATCGTAGATCTAGATCTAGTAATAATAGTATTTAAGTTTGTCATTATAATTAATTTGCTATTGATACAGGGTGACATAATCGTCTATACGATTAATCCCTTAAATAAAGAAAAAAAAAATGATTCGCCGTTAATGTTTTCTGGTAATTTTTATCATGGTGTTTAATTTTAAGTTACTAATAAACATCACTTGATTAATGGACGACCCCTAAGGTTAACTAGGTGATTGCAGTTGAAACCGCGGGGCGGAAAGTTGAAAATCGTGTGTACTCCGCTTCCGCTCGTAACTTAGACAGCGATATAAAGCTTTGTTTACATTCATGACCCCCAGCGTACCACGGGAATACATTACCGGACTTGTGAATGGACAATTTCAATGTTGATATTGACATTAAAATAATTACGTTTACTACAAAAGAATAAACGTTATTCTTAAATTGACTTCAATATGGGGATATTTACCATTAGGTTTCTATCGATTTAAACCTAATTTATTCAGTTAATAGGTACCTACCTACTAATAAGGAATTAATGTCGATTATTGACTCTACCTGTTCGGAATCCAACATTAGGCAACATCACACACACACTATAAAATGTAACAGGTATAAAAGAAAGAAAGAAAAAGTTTTTATTTTTTGCGCGCCACACGCGTACAGCACAAAAGATACAATCATATCATATTTTTTATATAATAAAACAAGAAAAACAAATAGGTACAATCATAAATACAAGACTAGGGCTCTGAGCCATTGCCTGATTTGCCCCAAACATACAAATAAAGAAAGACCACAGTTGATCATCCTAACTTTCAACCATTTAATACACTGTCTGTGGACAATCTTAATTGTCTGTGGTAATAAAATACGTAGTATCAAAGAGAATATAATTTTAAATCTACTAATCTATGGCAACATTGGCAACAAGCAAGAAAAATAAAGTATATGTACAAACAATATACCTACAGTATTTTGCACAAAACATAAAAAGTAAAGCACGTAAAATTAAAAGTGTACTGTAAGTATACTGTTCTTTTTATATTTTAATTTTTTTGTCGTAGTCCGGATTATGTTTATTTAATAGAATATTTATTGAATCAACGTAGTTATTTTATAGAAAGAAACATTGGAAAAAATGCAAAATTCAGGAAAAATTTTGTGCCTATAGGATATTTGTATGAATTTGAAATCTTGACAGACAACGTCATTCGAGCTAGTTGTGTAATAGGTATTTAAAATCAAGTTTTTATCTTATCTGCCATAATATTAAAAAATTCACGTCAACCAGAAGCCTCAAGTCTTCGGCATCGATCCAAACAAAATTAAACCCGAAACAATTTGGGCTTAATTCTGGAAGTTTTCCAAGGACCTTATCGCTAATTTGTTCGCGGGACTTGATGCCCCTTTCGCTATCTCAGTGAAATCCCGGTCAAGATTCCCGGAGGTCGAACCCTCCGAGTTTGTGTAAGCCATGCTTTATTCCACTAGATTATTTTATATTTTATTGAAAATATTACTGAACGTAAAATAGCCTTTATTTCTTCCAACATAACTTATTAGTCAGAATGGTCGGCATTTTTCAATATTTTATTATATACAACTTTGTCGGCGTAATTAACAAGAGTCACAGCTAAATCGTGGATAGATAGTGAATCATGGACATAGCGAAACTATAAGGCTATAAGGGTTCCTTGTTGACTTCGGACCTCAAAAATGCGAAAATATTTTACAAATTCTAATAATGCCATTACTCACGAAACTCTCAAAACTCTCCACGGTAACAAAAATGACTAAATATGAACTTCTTATACATTGGTTGTACCCGGAACACTTCAGAGTCAAACCCATCAAAACGATGAATGGAATTTCGTATAGCGTTGTTCAGCGTACACTCACAGAATAGCAATAATGAAATGTACATTTTCGTATACATTAATGATATCACGACTTCCGGGTAGAATGTAAAAAGGGTTGCTAATAATTATTAAAATGTGCAATGAATTAGTACATAAAAGGTTGCCAGCCTTCTAACCCCGTGCGTTAAATAAACGAGTGTTTTAAACCGTTCCTAACAGATTATAAAAATAACGCACAAAATAAATGTCTACGTCCCTTCTGTAAGATCAGCTTGACTTACAGAATACAGAATAGCCAGTGAT
Organism: Tethea ocularis; assembly: GCA_963555595.1. NCBI lineage: Eukaryota > Metazoa > Arthropoda > Insecta > Lepidoptera > Drepanidae > Tethea > Tethea ocularis. The sequence goes on from OY741973.1 coordinate 10,248,089, forward strand.
TAAGGTCGCTAGTGCTCATCAGGGAGGGTGAACGCATGAGTGCCCCCCCGCTCAGAAAATAACTTATCAGCTTTAGTTATTGTTCTAAGATGTATTATTTTCTTTATGTTTGACCACAATATTACAGTGGTCAGTGATGATGTGACCGATGGTGGTAGCACACAGAGACAGTGGAGTATCTCCTTAACTCCACATAAACTGTCTATATAGGCAGTCACAGATAGAAAGCCATAATACGCACGCGGCACGAGACGGTCACAGAGAGTACGAATGTTCCGCAAGTGACAAATTGTATGAAGTATATGTATATTTAAAACAAAAGATGTAAATATATAAATTCAAAAGGTCCATGAAAAAAGAAGGCTTGCTACCTAACCGGTGGTAGAATCTATTGTAATAATTGTAACTATCGACATTCATAAGTACTTTATCAGGGCTTAAACTGAATAAATTAGATTTGAATTTGAATTAGAGTTCGAAAACTATCTTTTTTTCTTAAGATGTATTTCCTTTTCGTAAAAGTCGTAACAAGAGTTGTTTATCTTGATCCTATGTTCCTATAAGAGGTTATGCGTCAGACCTTGTACCTATGTATAAAAAGAATTACCAAATGTTACCATCACCTTTTTACAAAATTCTAAATTATAATCTTCTTTTTACATTATTTTTCTTCAATCTTCATTCAATAGATGATGGGGCAAGAGTGGACTGTATTTTATAGGATCTTTGGTGCCTCTCACGTCTCAGTTTGTTTTCCAATGAAAAATATTGCGGCGCGGCGGCGGTGAGATGTTATACCCAGACAAAAGCAAATTAAAGTATTATAGATGTAACTAATAGCCACTCACCTAACTTCAGCTTTCCAGGATCTCCAAATGTGATATTAACTGCACATTAGGCTAGTTCAATGAATTAAAATAAAGCGGTGCGTCTTTCATTAAAATAATATTTTTTTCTTCCAGCCTTCAAACAGACTCACTTGACATCCGTCACATAGAGATGTGTATCAATAATAGAGATGTGCAGATCAGATGCCGATTTGCTTCCATTAAAGCGAGGGTGTCTCAATCACAAATATAAAACTTAAAAATACTTTTGTAGGCTCAAACAATAGATAAGAGCGCGCTGTGGCTGTGTTCGGCAAATTCTACTTCCGCAGAGTTTGTATAGTTATTACCTATATATAGAAATAGTGGTGTCCATAAATATGTAACGTGTAAACTGCTCGCGGTACTATCACGTTTTTACAATAAACACTCCTCTGGAAACGTATCGAAAAGGAATACGAAACGTAGTAAGCCTGGAAGGTATTTTGCAATAAGATTTCCAACGGTTGGCTTTTAATACTTTCCATACAGTGTATCTGGACTTTGATAGAATAAAAAAGTTTGTAGTCTAAGTTATGGGTAAACCTTCGGTTGGAGCGTTAAATTCAAATTTTATCAAGTTTTTTGCTAATTGCAGCTCAGTTATAGGTCGTAAGTTATCAACATGTTATTTGCGACAAGAATGGTAGTATATTTACTGATTAATAACAAAAGAAATCATCAACACATTCCTTCAAGGTATATTAGTAACATTTTCATGAAATAGTCGTATATGACAGTAATATACCTTGGATGAATATGTTGGTGATTAATTTTGTTATTAATCAGTAAATATACTACCATTCTTGACGCAAATAACATGTTGATAACTTACGACCTATAACTGAGCTGCAATTAGCAAAAAACTTGATAAAATTTGAATTTAACGCCCCGACCGAAGCCTCCACCTCATACTGACGAAATACCGAAGCTTATTTTGATCTCTGTTTTGGAGGTAAGTGATCTATTATTTTATAATAATAAATATCCTGGGGCATTCTTCAAACACGGTTATCTGATCTTAAACTTAGCAGACCGTGGATAGGAAATAGTGTGTTAATGAAGAAGTTTGGGAATTAAAAATGTTATTTAAATAAAAGATCAGTAATGTATTCACACAAGTTAGGAAAAAGTAAAACAATGACAGACATAGCATTTATAAAGAAAACTATTAGTCTATAGCGTAGATACATGGAGGTTCTATCATTTCTTAACATAGTGTTTTTTTAAAATTTTCAAACTAAAACTAAAAATCAAATAAAAAAAATATGTACCCTCATCAAAGATAATAATAATACTAACTAGGTCACAAAAACTGCCGCTTCTAATAATAACACCTTATAATCTAAATAAAGGAAACAAAATAATAGATTACTGTAAATAATAAGACACGTTTACATACATCAAAAGAAAACAGCTAGTTTATTAAGGAAACTGTAGATAAAACACCGTTGTGTACATAACCGGTTTTATGCGAATTCGGTGCGTAAATTCGGAAGTTGTAACATTATATTTTCCTTCAATACTAACTAGCTATTCCCTGCGGTTCCTTTTGTGATCCCGAAATAAAAAGTAGACTGTAACCATCGCGATTAATGTAGCTTCCTATAAGTGAAAGAATTTTTCGAATCTGACTGGTAGATATAGAGATAAGTGCGTTCAAAAAACAATCAAATTCTTCAAGCACAATAATATAGTACTCAGTTATCTGGCTTCTACAATATTACAAGTTATCAGATTACCGTAGTGAAGAATGTTATAAGACATAAAAACAATAAAGTAATTAGAGAAAGGCAAAAATCAATCAATTAGTTACTTCGACATTTGACAGCAAAATTCATTGATTAGAACCGTTAGATGACGCCGAATTAACCGACCGGCAACCGAATTAAGGGAAGGTGGGGTGACATCATGAAAAGGGTTAAAATTAGTTGAGACTTTGATGAAAAATAGTTGAGCAGTTTTAAACCCAAAATTAAATTACACCAGAGAAATTCGCAAAACGGATTTCGGCAAATGATTTGCTTAATTTTAATTAGAAGATACGCTCAAATCATATTAAAATAGAAGAAGTTAATAAATCTGTTGGTTAAATTATTAATTTCTCATTTCAGGTGCCTTTGACACAGGTCAACTAGCGACTAATTCGCGCTCAGTTAACCAAATTGTAAATCGCGTTTCGTAGTCCCATAAGGCTTTGTTGAATGCACGGTTGGTAGGTGGGACGAACATAAAGTGCCGCCATTTAAGCTTCGAGCTTGAAACAAAGGTAATTTTAATTAATGTAGAATTTGTTAATGACCGTCCTAATTTGTATGCTATGAGCACTGGCCTTTAAAACTTAGTAACACTTTAAATATCATCATCATGTCAGCCGAAAGGCATCCACTGCTGAACAAAGGCCTCCCCTAAGGATTTACAGGATGGCCGGTCTTGCGCTACGCGCATCAAGCGGTTTCCCGCGATCCTCACAAGATCATCGATTCACCCTGTGGGGGGCTTTCCCACGCTGCGTCTTCCGGTTCGTAGTCGCCACTCGAAGAACCTTCTGCCCCAGCGGCCGTCGGTTCTATGAGGGATGTGCCGTCCACTGCCACTTAAGTTTAGAAATTCTTCGGAATATATCGGTGCGAATGTAATATGCATATTAGACATTTTATGTCTAACTAGCTGTTCCCCGCGGTTTCTTTCGCGGTCCTGGGATAGAAAGTAGCCTATAACCTTTGGTATCCCCAAAGGTGTAGCTTCCTATTAGTGAAAGAATTTTTGGAATCCAACCAGTAACTCCAGAGATTAGCGCGTTCAAACTTCAAACAAACAAACTCTTCAGCTTTATTATTAGAATATAGATAAATAAGGAGACGAGACATGATATTTGAACCTTGACATATCCATAATACCTGTATCTATATCTGCTCTAATAATAGGTATACAATAAAAATTTTGACTTTAATTTAGCAGCAAAAAAATACTAATCACATCCCATCAATTTGCTATGCTCGTCAGGTATCGCTGGCACTCTGACCCCGTTCGTAAGTTCCAAGTTCTAACAGAGTTCGTGAATTCTTGCTGACACTCCGCAAGGTGAACTAGGTACCCAAGTTACAGATGCTGCTCAAAGTTTCACGTGAAACTTGAAACTTGTGTTGTAAGCAAAATTATTATTCCTTATGCCAATGTTTTATCTTGAGTACATGAATGGGTTAAAGTTGTTTGTGCATTTTAACTTGTTCTGGAATATGGACAGAATGTTTTTCTTGAGAAATTAAGTTATGTAATATCTTGGGATATTCTTCACCAATCGTCTGTCATATTGTACCATAATAATCGATCGATACATATACTAGGTCTATTTAGTTGTAAATTTAACTAAATTTAAGTATAGCATATCATATTTTATATTATACTAGCTATTCCCCGTGGTTCCACTCGCGAACCCGGGATAAAAAATAGCCTATAACCTTCGGGGATAATGTAGCTTCTTATCAGTGAAAGATTTTTTGGAATCGGACCAGTAACTCCAGAGATTAGCGCGTTCAAACATACAAACTCTTCAGTTTTATTATTAGTATAGATAGATAGATATAAATTGATAAAATAGCTATATTTTATTCCATCGAAATGTAATTAAATTGAAGAGTCACAGGATGCTTGCCTTTCAAAATTGACCACGTGTTGTGTTCCATGGAATTGTAGTCTTATTTATAGATAGTAATAAATTTGATATAACGCTGTCCCAATTTTGTTTAAAATCATTTCGCGGTTTGATTCATGTTCCATTTCCGCTTGTATTACGTAAATGTATTAAAAAATATCTGCATTTACAATATTACCCGCATTATACCTATGTACAACGCATAAGGCAAGCGTGAAATTTATAAAAAAAGTTTGATATTACTTATGTACTGTCACGTTTTTTATGTAGGTAAAAATATAAAACCATTTTCTTCTCTATAACATTTTTACATAAAAGACATAATTGCATTTATATAGGTACATTTAAATATTTGCCCAGTCAATATTCTGAAACAGTAAAGCTTAGCTATATAATATTACGGGAATATAAACTCCATGCAAAATTCAGCTTTCCTAGAATGAGATAGAGATAAATCTTTGATACCTTATATGTTGGTTATTTTTATAGTTAAAATTCAAAAAAAAAAATTTTTTTATATTATTATTATGAAATGACGATCTTGTACATCGCATCTACTACGTCTACATCGCACGCATACAACATAATATTAAGAGTCAGTACTTCGTGGTCTTTTCTAGCGTCGCAGGCGAGGGACTGAATTATCCGGTCGCAATATAGAAACGAGTTAGCGCGCTATAAGCAGCGAGCGCCTATAAAATAATGTATTTTAGTGTTAAGAAATTATAATTTTGGCAAGCCAGTTGTCGCATTTGATTAAGACACCTCCTATCACGCCGCTGGTGATGGTCATGGGTTTGATTCCCATACTTAATTCTTAATTCCATGTGTAATTATCTATATAAGTATGTATTTACAAAAAAAAGTTATATATCAGTTATCTGGTTTCCATAGTACAAGCTCTGCTTAGTTTGGGATCAGATAACCGTGTGTGAAGAATATCCCAGGATATTTATTTATTTAAAACCAAAAACGATACATAACCTAAAAAAACCGATATACTTAAACCACCTGATAAAGTTCACTAACGCCCGAAATCCAATAATTTTTAAATGGGGACGCGTGATTTTGAACTCCTCAGAAGTTTAAATGGTTTTCACAAAAGGTTTATCTGGATGGAATCAGAAAGCAATAATTGTGAGGGACCCTCGTCACGTAGCACCTGTCGATAAGGTTTCTGTTGCCTTCGGCTGACGGAAGTTGGATTTGTTGTACTTCCATAGCTTCCGGTTTCTTTAATATTTTGTCTATTGAAGCCACAGACTGAAGCCATATATGGGGGACATGGTGAAATCAGATTCCTTTTATTAGCAAAAAATGGTTTCAAACAAGAGCAAATGTCATTTTTAGTTATGAATATTGGTGTTAATATTGTTTACAAACTTTTTAATTACCTACGTCACATCTCTTTCCTACATACATTATTGAAAAAGGATAGAAAATATTTTACGCTTTAGTTAGTCTTTGCCATTGTCTTCTTCATATGGCAACCAAATCTTTTAAAGGATTTATTTCTTGCCAGTGTCGAGTTATATTAAAATCTAGTCCTGTCAAATCACTTTCAAGATGCTTGCAAGTTAAAGTCACTCAGTTTGTCAGGTTTTAGAACAATGGTAGCCATTCTACTAAAACTTTTCATGGACTTCTTGAGACAACTTGAAAAGTCATATTCACGAAATCATTTCATTTCACTTCACTGGTGCACTTGTTTTGATATTTATTGGACAAAATGCCACCATAATGTTCAATAAAACTACACGATTTTTTATGAAAATAAAATTAAAACGCAACATCACTTCTAAAGTTCCCGCCAAAATGTCCTATTGCCGTTATATATAATCGTGATCAATAAAAAGGTTGAGACAAGCATAACTTTCGACGGTCATAAGTGCCATAACAAGGCCTAAACTGAATAAATGAGTTATGTATATGTCACCGGAAATGTATGAAATATAGGAATTGTATACAATTCCTGTGTATTTCCCCTAGGAAATTATAATTCAATAATGATACTTGGAAATATATAGAAACTATTGAAAAAAATATTTTGTTTATTTTGCATAGAATAGCAAGTATTCGCACAAAAGTACCTTTCACTTACAACCCCCCAAATACCGCTATCCTTACAAATATACCGAATGATATTTAGGAAATGTATGGATTTCCTAGGAAATGTATACAATGACGGACTAGATACTTTTCCGTTAACATATATAAAAAATGTGTAGGTACCTAATATTTCTACCTTCAGTAATACCTCGTAATACGGTACACTTCCAATTTTACATAGGTATTGCATCCTACATATTTGTAGTATCGCATTAAAAATGCACATCGCATGGAATGGTAGCTATTAGTGCTATCTCTGTTTTTAACTGGTGCTTAAACACTTTTTGCCTCATATGTCCGAGCAGCAGTTAAAAGTGAGTAGCTCAGCTGAACTAGCTCAATGAATCAGATGACACGGGCTTGCGCCGTTGAGCTATAACTCAACGACAAAATTACTAGTTCACGACTCATATTCTTGTGGTTCTGATTCACTTGAGGTTTGATCAAGAAAGTTTTTGAACGAGTGATTCGTTCTGAATTCTGTTAGCAATCAGATAACACTTATCACATCACATTTATAATATTAATAGAAGGTATTCCCATTGCGCGTACTCAAAAATAACTTTTAAAAAAATTCGCATTAAAACGTTTGGCATAATGATGACATCAACTTAATTGGACAAAATTAGGTGTTCTATTAATGAAGTTTTAATGACATGAGTTTTGAAGTGATTTACTTTTTTAATTGAATACTTAATGGCGATTTTCCTTTACGGAGTACAAGAATTGAGTTTTCTTTCTCCTAACAGGTTTTGTTTAGAAAAAAAACGCCAATAAATGCTTTTCGGGTACGCAGTGAAGCTCCCTACAGCGCTCGCCAAATAATAACTTTCATAGCAAATTTTTTGACACCTTGGGTAACATTATTGTAATTTTTGTAGAGAATACTATTTTTTTTAATAAAATACAGCGCACTTTACTAGCTAATAATGTAGCTTTCTATAATTATATTTTTTTATCAGAATTCGTTTTTGATTTTATCCATTACATAAAAACACAAAATATTTTCTCTTTAAAATACTTATTAGGTAATAATAATAATACTTATATGTACATTTTACAATCGGAGTTGCATCGCTATTCGAAATTCGAAATCGATTGAGTACCTACAAAGAGCTATTGAGTTCATGGAATCCCTACGAACTGTATCCAATATTGAGTTATTTGCGATTTATAAAATATCATGTTAACTCACTGGAAATATGACGAGTTATCCAAAACGTTTTTTAACATTTTATTATAAAGGATGGTTATATTGATATTGCATATTTTGAAAATTATATCCTGGGATATTTTTCACACACAGTTATCAGATCCCAAACTAAGCACTTTTAAAGAGGAAACCAGATAACTGATATACTTAGTAGGTACTTTTTGTTTGTAAATACATATACCTACATATATAATGTATACCTAGATAATGAAAGAAAGAAAAAAAATATTCTGCGCGCCATCCTATAATAACACCAAGACTCAGGAGATGTTCCTGCACACAATTGTTTGTCCTGGATGCGAATCAAACCGACAGCCTGCGGCATGATACGTGGTGTCTCCAAATTTTTGTTGGATTCACGCAAAATTTCATTGAATTATTTCAAATAATAAAAAATAAATAAAGATTCAGCGACAAACCCCGCTTTTATTCCCAACTTGCGATCGACATTGATTTGAAGTATATTTAATCATATTATTTCTCTGTGGTTAGCTCTTTAGTCAGCAAATATATTTTTACATAGATTTATAGTAAGCTAGATAGCGCAAGTCCACCCAAGCGTCCCGGCAAGTAGGTACAATGATTGTGCCGCGCTTCTATTAGTTTGCGAGTTGAATATAGTCACAACACTCGCTTGTTTTTCAAATTAATTAATTATATCTGTCTCTCTCGCTTCCATTTCAACCTCATGTAAATTAACAATCTACGCAATGAAATAAAAAATATGCTTCATTTATTTTAAGTTTGATTTTAGCAAAAAATTCTATAACTTCTATGGTCTATAATATCATTAGCTGAGTCAATGAGGATGTCTCATTTCATTGTAAGTAATACCAAAAAAAGGCACATTCAGCTATAGTATTTTATACGATATCTAGCTTACTTCAACTCTGTGATTTATTTTATTTGACATTAATCAGGGTTGCCAATCAAAGGTTTAGCAAACATACTATATTCAAATTTATGTGCGTTAATTCCCACGACATAATCGCATTGATACAGTCGTGGTGGAGCTTGCTCGCGTAGTGGACGCGGCTGCATATTGATAACCGCACCAACCCCGTGAAAGCAAACCATTAAATATATTTTTAAATTAACTGATTATTCTGTGCGTAATGCAGTTATTGGTTATTCATTTATAAAGAGCCTATTTTACTAAATAGGCTTTACAACAAATATGGATTTATAAGGGTCTGAAATAAATTATTTTATTGCATGATCTTATAAAAGTTAATTAAGAATATAAAATATGTACATAACTTCACTTGACACTGGCAAAATACAAGTGTGACGCCAAATGCAAAAAAAAGCAGGATAGTCTGTTCACAATTTAATGTTAGTAGGCCATAACTTGATTTAAAAATAAACATACCTTAAAAGAGAGAACTCGAGCAAGAGTCAGTCGCAAAGCAAAAGCTATTTCATTAAATCTCAAACAATAATCAGAGAACTTGTTATCTGAACAAAAATGTTCCTAATAACATATTTAGGGGAATCTTCGGTGTAGTTACAGTATTATTACCAATTAAGAGAGTTGGTCGGGTATTACCAATCGATACGTATACGTTTTGGTTATTCCAGCCGTATCCCAGCCAGTTTTAGCGATAATAGACCTTATTTGAACGTTAATAACCGTATTAGGCGGGTTAACTGCTCAATTTCTTTTGACAATAGGTTTTCTTGTTTATACGATATTGATACTTAAGTTTTGTGGGTTAAGGGTCACGATACTAAGCAATGGATTTCGTAGGTAATATTCTCAAACTTATTTTATGTAAGGTTATTAGTTAATCATGAGTACATGTTCAGATTACAGAACAAAACTCACGGAACCTTGAATTTAGTGATAATCGCTAACTATTAGACGGGCTAAATGAGTGCTTGCCACCTTAGTTATAAAAACATAGGTATGTAGCAAACGATGTGGTGTTTAAATAACTGCTTACCATCAAGCTGATTGTATGCTTGTTTTTGCTGTACATTTTTTATTTTTTAGGGTTCCGTACGCAAAGAGTGCCAATCGCCAACGGAACCCAATTATTAAGCCTCCGCTATCCGTCCGTCCGTTCGTGTCAGTGGGCTGTAATACAGAATGAGTATTTCTGTTGCCGCTATAAAAACAAATAGGTACTTAATGAAACTAAAATAATGTACTTACCATGAAACCCTTCGTGTGCCAGTCCGACTCGCACTTGGCAAATATTTACGATTTAAAGATTTCTCTGCATAAAAAGTATCCTATTCTCCAGGGTATGACCTACCTGCGTGCCAAATTTCATCACTAATAACACAATAAGATGAAAGAAACAAACTTCTTAGAACAGATGTTCTATTTTTATACAACAAAAGCAAGCAAGCATACGGCCTGATGGTAAGCGGTAACCGTAGCCTATAAACACTTGCAACACGCAGGGGACAGACCAATCCGTAGTCCAAATAGTAAAGAATCCACGCCCCGGGTATCATTCTCGCTTTGCTACCCTTCCCTCACCCTTATGAGCTCTGGCGACCTTACTCACACCCAGAAACACAACGTTAAGTATTACGTTGAATAAGTTACTCTGTTTCCGAAACTTCTCTCAGCTTAAATGAATAAATTGTTGAGTTTGTTTCTGAGACTGTTGTTACAGGAAAAACGTACATATAACTATTACATAAGAGGTCGGATCTTTGAAATCGGAGAGTTGAAATTACTTTCGTAATCGATGAAATTGTATTATTAGGTTAGAAGAGTAGATAGGTACCATCAACAAAGTTGAAGCATGATCAGTTTTGAAACCTTTTTGCTTGCAGCCAGTTATCTTTCGCCCTGTCCATTGTTAATAATAGAAACCGTATTTTGTACAATCATTTGTATAGACTATTTTTATGACAAGTGCATTGTCTGGTTATATTGTGTGAGGGACAGGTAGCCGCTGGTCATCATCCGCCATTTTGAGTCCACTGCTGGACATAGGCCTCTCCCATAGCGCGCCACACCTTTCTATTCTCAGCCACCCGCATCCAGCCCAGTCCAGCTACCTTTTTAAGGTCGTCAGTCCATCGTGCTGCAGGGCGTCCCACACTACGCTTGCCAAGACGCGGTCTCCACTCTAACACTTGTCTGCTCCATCGACCGCCGCTGGTCACTACACACTAAATACACTGATAGTACGTTCAAAATATATTTTAGCCTGTTTCACAGGTTGCCTGATAACTTATCTTGTATCTTTAGATGTCGTTTATTCTGTTTACTAGCTGTCCTCTGCGGTTTCACTCACGTTTCCAGGATAAAAAGTAGCCCCTAATGTAGGTAATAACACTCGGGGATATTGTAGCTTCCTATTAGTAAAAAAAAGTTTCTGTCAAAAAAAAAACATTTTTGGTACAAGATTTTATTGCCGACTGTACTTGTTTTTGCACAGTATTCAACTACTCGTTAAGAAGATTCAAACGAGCCCAAACATTCCGTTCCGATGGCCACATTCCAGCTTCAGCATCATATCAGCTCCATGTCATCATAATATTGCATTGTCACGCGATATACATGTGCATGCAAAATTTCAGCTCAATCGGAAACCGGTAAGTAGGTCAAATTGAACTTGCAAGATTCCATGACAAACATCGGGACAGGTGAATCTAAATAAAAACTTGTAAAAAGGTGATTTTTCATAATAAATCCATTGAAACAACCCACATGTGATAAGTGCGTCAGATAGTCGTAGTTTTGTTAACCCACGCATTATAGACCGTACCATATCTTCACAATTTTTTCTTTTGTTTAGACGGCATTATAAAAATAACCCGAAGAAACAAAGGATTATAAAATAATCCCACAGAGATACTAAAGTAGATGAAAAAAGGTCAGTCTCACATGGGTAGGCGACGGGGAAAACCTTAAAGAGGTTGATGACCTAAACGTGACGTGTGTAGCTTCACAAAACACCAGGTTCAGATGAGTTTGTGGAAACTTTATCCCTATAAGGCGTGAATAACGCCAGAAGGCAGGCGGCGTAGCTTATACATTGAATACAATGTTATCTAGAAAAATACATATCGATCCGTTGGTATCGCCACAGAATACATAATAGTACTGGTATCACGCACAATCCCCTATTTTACCCCCTTAGATTTCGGAAAACCCTTGGTGAATGCTTGCATTCAGTGTAGGTACATATAAGAAAAGTAAATAAATATCCTGGGACATTCTTCACACACGGTTATCTGATCCCAAACTAAGCAGAGCTTGTACTATGGAAACCAGATAACTGATATACTACATATACTACTTTTTTTTTGTAAATACATACTTATATATATAATTACACCCAGAATACATGCAATATTTAAAAATTTATGTTTTCAGAACCTAAGCTCTATTAAAAAGGGGGGTTTTTAAACCGTCTTAACTCCTATAGATACTTATTTTCCATGAAAAATTATATGTATGAGATTTTCAAGACCTTTCTGCAGCTTTTGACAGAACTCAAAATATATTTGGATATACTTAGATATATTTATTTTATAGATAAAAAAAAAAGCTTGATTCACTTTAAAGCCAGTGTTTCTCTTAGTTTTCTATTTAATTTAAAATTAAAAATATATCACATGATTCCAAATAGGTACTTATATATTTTGTAAATGAGTCTTTTTAAGTTTTTACGAGTTGCGCCATCATGATTTCACCTCCAATATGCATGGAGATAATTTTAAGACATGACACAGCCTCGTTTTTAATAACCCATATTATGCAACACAGTCACAGACTGCATAACAGTATTCTAAAGAATCGTTAACATAACAAACAATACCAGCACTTGTAGCTCATGATTAAAGGAACAATTTAGCTTGAACGTGCGTGTTGCAAGGCTGAGGCGACACATGGGCGCAACGTGATAGGGTTAATCTATTTAGTGCGGACTGAAACATCTTGCTCATATTAAGGCGATGATATCAGAGAAATGATGATTCTAGATTAAGTTTTTCTCAGCATTCTTTGTCGCAAGAGATTTGTAAAAGATATATGTTATACAAGAGAATATGTGACGAGGAATAGTTTTTTTTATTTCGAATTTTTCTTAAAAAAAAATCGTGAATTACCTCTTTTTATAACTAAGAATGATTTTTTCTCCCAATTGTGACATCTAAATAACTTGAAAAAATTAACATACGTTCTGAAATCCAATAGAAGGGAATAACTTTCTTACTTTTAAAAAAACGGACTTAGTTTTTTTTAAATAACATAAAACTGTATTTTTTGTGCGCCTCTCCTCTCGCTTGTATCAGTCAGTTTAGTAAGGGAAGGAGTCATTCGCTGAGAGCATCCTCTTAAATAGTGGGAAACGACATTATGTTTATGTATAGGGATTTAAAATAAAGAAAGAGATTTAATCAAGAGTATTGTTTTTAGGTTATATGCGTCGAGTGTCGCCGTGGCGCGCAAAAGAAATATTTTTTTGCATTATTTCTTTCTATTTATGTCGATTGCTGATTAAACTTAGCTAGCGCGATGTAGAATTTTGTGACGCCATCTACCCATCGGTGTGTGTACCATTTTGCTTGATTAGTATCACTAGAGGCTGAAGAGCAAAAATACCTAATCATGTCATGGCTTTGACAGCAAGGTTATAATGTAGTCGTGGATTTGTTAATAGGCCGTATTGGCAGCGGCCGGCAGCTTCCTAGGGGCGGCAGATTTCAGACGTGCCTAGGGCGGCTAAGGCTGCAATTCCGCCACTGTTATAATGTCACATTTTTAGGAATCAGGCAAAGGATCTTTATCAAGAAATTATTTCACATCTTTGCGAGATGTTAGTCAAACGTAGATTTACTATATGTGTATTTTAATGTCTTGGTGGTAGCTACCTAAGAAGTTTTCTAAAGATATTTATACCACCGGAAAGATTCCCAATGTAATGGCAACCTTGAAAGTAATGTTTTGTCCAAAATGTATTCATAAATGAACCAACTCCTACATTTATTAAAAAAGTTACAAAGGTCAAGTACAAGCGATAAGTTTTAGGAGTACAGTTATAAAGCCGTTTAAATCTCCACCTCCCGTTCTGGCTGGTTTATCAGACTTGGTAATGAGTGTCTGGCCATGCAAAACAGATCGTTTTATTATTATAAAGTTGGAAAATAACATGTTATGAATATACAGTACGAGAATTAATATTAATTATGTTAATTAGGATTTTGTTTTATCTGTAGAGAATAAAATGATATTTCATAATCAAAATTATTTCGTTCACATTCGCAGGCACATGACCATGATACCAGTGGTAGTGTCAAATGTCGTGACGAAGATAGTAAGTTCGAATCCTACAATGAGTTTGAGCTTTTGGTAAAGGAAATTTGAGGTAACCATAGCATGGTGGTAGAGTACACCTGGCTAACTATCATCCTCAAGTTGAAAATCGGTGTGGTTACCACCTTCGGCTACATCGTCACTGACCACTGTGAGATTATGGTGAAATACAGCCTGATACATATTAAAAAAATCTTATTCCAATCGCTTCGAATGGTGAGAAAAACCGACAAATAATTAAAGGTAATAATTAAAGGTTCACAAATCATTTTATCTACTCTCATATCGTAATGTTCTTATTATGAAATCAAAACCAGTACTTTAATGACCCACTTTAGGCACACCCGTGTATAATGAGACAGTTGTGTACCCAAGATAATGATATAAAATAACTTTTTTTCTATTAAAGTACACTTTGGACCTATCAATAGTATAATCAATTCAATTTGACGATGACAATGTGACAAATTTTTGACTTGAACTTTAGAGGTAAGAATTGTTGGGAGTTGGCAACACGGATTTGATTAGGTATATGATTGTGTCTGTTTATTTTATTGCTTTTGCCATACATATATCATTTTGACCAAAAATGACACAAAAATAGCATTTTTTTTTTGTTTATAAGTTGGTAGAAAAATACTATCGATTTTTCTATTTTTTTAAATTACATTATTTATATGAGTTTAGATAAAGTACTGTATGATACTGCACATAATTAGGTATTAAAAACTCGTGTGATACTATTAAGAACCTCGCCTACGGCTCGGTACTTAAACTCACACTCGTATTTAATAACCCCTATTATGCAACAGTATCATAAACTACTATTAAATAGTCAAATTTATTATGATACTAGCTCGAAAGTCGCGAAAAAAATAGAAAATTATGAAGTTTGTTTCAGTAATGGTTCAACAGTAAAAAATACCAGCGTAACAAATAATCCTAGTTTATCCAAAATATGTTTTCGAACGTCAATATTATCCAAGATAAACGTAAGCTATATTTCATTCCAAAGTTTTAACTATCTATCTGCTGAGTTTCATTTATATTCGTCGTAGCAACAAACAGCTTTCGCATTAATATTATTAGAAGAATAAAGAAAAGTAAATCTAAAAGATTGCGATAGATAATAAGGGAAAGAAAATAGCGTGTAGAATAATATGAGAAAGGAATGAGTTAATGTCGAGATGACAGGTACAATAAATGAAAAGGAGAAGCGTAGGTAGGTAGGTAGGTACCTACATATTCATGAATCCCATCTGATTAGGAACAGCGGAGGCAGACCGCTTTAGCTAACATTAGGGCTATTTTTAGTAGTTTAGCTAAAATTTTTCTCGCTTATTACGTGAGATGTATCTGAATTTATACTTGATGTGTTTAGAATTTGAAATCTTGATTCTTCTTCTTATTAGTCGGACACTCTTGACAGAGTCGTCGTGGTTATGGTAGATTTCGAATCTTAAGTGGCGGCTTTTGCAATGGGTCTACATTTGGCCGTATTGCAGGCATTGAGTGTGTGTTGGACTTTATGAGATCGGACCATCTAGTCGGGGACTACCAAACGTTCCATTGAGTCTTCTTTGCGGGAAATCTTAGTATATACTTTTCATTTCTAGTTAAATAGACAATGATGACAGCTGTCAGTCAGTCAAGCAACATAGTCTCGGTAATTTTAATTCAAAATATTGTTATAAAGTTACTATAAATATTTAAAAATAGAATAATTTAATAGCGAAATACATAATCATTACGTGTAATTGTTAGTTTTGTTATCTGAAACCGTTCAACCGTTCCGTCAAAGTCTGCAGAAATGTCATGAGAACCTTTATTTTTTCGGAGATAAACTGCTTTAAAAACCCCTTTCTAATAGACTTCAAAAAGTGACATCACTTTAATAGGCCATAAACAAGCGTCTCTTTAGTTGGTCAAAGTATATACAAAACAAGTTGGTACATAAAACGGATTAATGGCGGACAGGCAGGTACACTGATACCGTATAAAGTTGATGCGTTTTGGGTTCCAGCCAGAGTCTAATAAGAGCTCGGGCCGTTTCCACTTAATTACGATACGAGATAACTGTTGCCCGTGAGGGGTCGAAGATTAACGCAATTATTAAAACTACTAGGTTTAGTTTAGAAACGTTTGTCAAGTTTAGGGTAGTTTAGGTCGCGTAAATTTTGAAGGGTTTTAGGGTATATAGATTTGATGTGTCCTATTTATTTATTTTCTTCTCCAACCTATTACCATCCAATGCTTAGTGTACGTAGGTCTCTTCTAGTGCACTCAAGGTCTCCTACCTACCACCTTGATGGTTGTCTGCCAACATGTCTCCGTCCCGTTCTGGGTTTCCACTTGCCTCACCTAGAGTCATATCTGCGACAAATGTGGCCCGCCCACTTCCAATTTCTCAAGCGATTATTTTGGCTACGTCAGACACTCACGACAGACAAGTTCTTCTTCGGAATTATGTTGTTTTCTATTTATATCTTGTACTCGATCGAGAAAGAGGTCAATCGTCGAATCCAACTCGGCTGGGCAGCGTTCGGGAAGCTACGTAATATCTTCTCATCTCAAATACCGCAGTGTCTCAAGTCGAAAGTCTTCGACCAGTGTGTGTTGCCAGTGATGACTTACGGAGCAGAGACGTGGTCGCTTACGATGGGCCTTATAAGAAGGCTCAAAGTCACCCAAAGAGCAATGGAGAGGGCTATGCTCGGAGTTTCCCTGCGAGATCGGATCAGAAATGATGAGATCCGCAGGCGAACCAAAGTTCAACAGTTCATCAAGTTCACATAGCCCGAAGAATTGCCAAACTTAAGTGGCAGTGGGCGGGGCACATCGCTCGTAGAACCGACGGCCGCTGGGGCAGAAAGGTTCTCGAGTGGCGACCACGAACCGGAAGACGCAGCGTGGGCAGGCCCCCCACAAGGTGGACCGATGATCTTGTTAGGGTCGCGGGAAACCGCTGGATGCGGGTAGCGCAAGACCGGCCATCGTGGAGATCCTTGGGGAAGGCCTTTGTCCAGCAGTGGACGTCTATCGGCTGATATGATGATGATGATGATGATCTTGTACTAGTTATGTTACTCTCTGGCCCAATCATGCCAAAAATGGCGACGAAAGAAAAGCGAACCTTTCTTTCTTCTTTGCGTTGCCTTTTCCCGTTACGTGGGGTCGACTTTCCCAATCATGCGATACCATTGGTCTTTTTCGTCATCTGCCGTCTTTCCCTAATCCCTCATCTCCTATTGGACCCTCGTCATCCATGTGATTTGAGGTCTGAGATTTCCTAGCTCTTTTGTAACCATGGAAAGGCACTTGTTCAGGATATGGTCAACCGAGCACATTTTCACATTCTTACTAATATTACAAATGCGATATTATTATGTTATGTTTACGGAACACTTATTGTTATTTTGTTGCCCACAAGGCTTTCCAGAAATCGTTGATAAATACGGTTTCTGCTTTGTTACCTTCATTTGTTGTAATGAAAATAAACATTGATCTGTTCATACATATTGTGTTTAGTAACTATTTTATTGAAATATATACAGGTATACTTAATACGTCTTTTTTGCCACAATTTATGTTTATGTACCTACCGTACCTAATCTATATTGTAGCTATATTCTTGTATCTTTATGAATAGTAATATTCTGGGACATTTATTATCACGGCTATCTGATCTTATATTAAGAGTATGTCTAGGCCCTGATAAGGCACTTATTAACGTCGAAAGTAATTACAGTTGAGTCTTCGTCCCGTTCAAGCGGCCCGAGCTGCTCCCAATCCGACCGCCCCTAATTAGTCGTAACTCGTACTATGTTCATGTCCTTTCAAAAAAAAAAAAAAAAAAACAGTTGAGTCTACCATCGTTATGTCCAAAATACACCCAGAGAGTGTGGGTCCCATCCCTCACACAGTCAGAACTAGGTTTGTGTGAAAGATTTCTTTTGGAATATCCAGCGAGAAAATCGGAAATTTGGATGGTATTTCTCTTCAATCAATTTCCCTTTCTGTATGAAAATCTCAATAAAAATCCCGGATGACGCCTGGCCGTGCAAAATCGACGATGGGCCTCATAAGAATGCTCAAGGTCAACCAAAGAGCAATGAAGAGGGCTATGCTCAGCGTCTCCCTGCCAGATCGAATCAGAAATGATGAGATCTGCAGGCGAACCAAAGTAACCGACATAGCCCGAAGAATTAGTGGACAGTGGGCGGGGCACATTGCTCGTAGAACCGACGGCTGCCGGGGCGGAAGACGAAGCGTAGGCAGGCCCTCCACAAGGTGGACCGATGATTTTGTGAGGGTCGCGGGAAACCGCTGGATGCGGGTAGCGCAAGGCAGCAGTGGACGTACATTCAATAAAACAATCCACGAAAATTCAAAACCTTCTGAAAGACTCTTCAACTCTCAAGTAACATAACACAACTTGACCTACTAATAATAGTCCCATAAAACCAAGTTATAAACAAGTTTTCGGATATGAAACCACATTAATAAGTTCCAACAGTCTTAGTTAAAGCAAAGAAAGAAAGATGTTCGATATTGAGAGCTATGCCAAGTGGCAATAAAGTCGCGACCTATTTGCACAGTTCTGTATAGCTCGCATTTCATAGTTTTCACACCATTCATTCTCTCTTTGGCTTATTGTCTTCACACTTTTAATCATTTTAAGCGGAACTGTACACTATTTTGTATGCATAAGGATTATGTTTGTATATTTTGTATAAAAATGAGGTTTAAGAATTAAACTTTATTTGCTTTTGATGGTATTTATTATCAACCACTTCATCATGATTGGATAACTAAAAGTCCTATGCAAATGACTGCCAAACTCATGCATGAGACAGGCTATGAAGGACTTAAAGACATAATCGACTATAACATCAAAAATCCCTGTAAAGCCGATGTGACATCTAGGTATACTCATATTATAAAGAGGAAAGATTTGATTTGTGTTTGTTTGTTTGTTTGCATTGAATAGACTCCGAAACTACTGAACCGATTTGAAAAATTCTTTCACTAATAGGAAGCTACATTATTCCCCAAGGTTATTAAGCTACTTTTTATCCCGGGAACGCGAGTGAAACCGCGCGGAACAGCTAGTTGTTATATAATTATGAATAAAAAACAAATAGGCAATAATAAGTTAGTTTAATAGTCAGTTTTATCACAAAACATTCTAAAATCACTTTTGACAAGACCGCGTCATGTCAAAAATGATCAAAAGTCTCTTTGTAACTCATAAACGAATATGAGCTGTCAAAAGTGGCATATCATGATGGATCCAGTTTTTGAGATAAAGTAAACATTAGTAAATTGCATAAGACGTCATTTTACAGTTCAATCCATACCGGACTGTCAAATGACGACATAAACTCAACTTAAAATAAGTGACGTTTTAGTATTCGGCCAAGAAAAAATAACCAAATAGGTATTTGAAAAAAGAAACTATTTTATGAATTGAAAGGACCTACACCAAATAAGAACCAATAAGGTTAAACATATTTTTTTATGTGGCTACACTTCACAAGGGTACCAGGAGGGCAGCGGTGCGAGAGTGGTGACGGATTGCAAAGCGAGCCACAAATCCTGATGTAACAAATTCGACCTCTCTACAACAGTTGTCGGTCATCAATTTACCTACTTGAGTTGGTTTACTGTAGGGATTTAGAAATACCTAGAGAAAATACTAAGTACAGAAAGTCTGTGTTTTGTAGGTACAGTCAGCAATATAAGGTTGCCTGGTAGAGATCACTCAACGATAAAGCTGCCTATTGTAACACTTTCTTTGTTTATGTACGTTGAGTTTTTTAAATTTTTCTATAAATTTTAAATCTTCTTGCAGTGACAATAAAATATTATCTATTAGCAGCTGAAAAGATTTAAATTTATGTCACCAAGTTCTACTTAAATATGCGCTTTTTTCTTGACATTGTTAACTTAATTATTTTTTTTCCAATAATTATTTTTGTACCTATGCAAATCACTTGTACGCCTTGATAGGCAAAACCTAGTTGATCAGATTTTGTTTATATACCACATAAGTATTCTATTCACCCTACGAATTATTCATTCGTAGTATTTACCTATATTTTTTATTCTATTTACCTATATTAAGTATAGTGCCTGGTTAACGACCTTTCCTAAAAATTAAACCTAGCTAGATCGTATTATCTCCACAGTCTCAATCCCACACTTATTATTAAAACTGGAAAGAATTGGTGTGCGAGGTCTTCCTTTAAAATTATTCCAAGACTATCTTACCGATAGGAAGCAGCAGGTTAAGATCAATAATCAATTAAGCGATGAGCTCCCGGTACACTTCGGTGTGCCCCAAGGCAGTATACTCGGTCCGACGCTATTTTTGGTTTATATCAATGATCTCTGCGAACTCAATCTCCGTAGCGGTAAAACGCTCTCTTATGCTGACGACACTGCCCTATTTTTCTGTGGTAACAGTTGGGATGAGGTTTTTGATGCCGCTCAGGATGGGATAAATGTAGTCAGTGCTTGGTTGCACAGCAACGTGTTGACACTTAACGTCTCTAAAACTAAGTATATAGCGTTTGCACTTAGATCAAACCTGCTTCCACCTGATTCTCATGCAATTACCGTACATAGGTGCCCACCTGGAAGCCTCTCGTGTTTATGCCTGCCTCTGCAGAGGACTGAGAGCATCAAATATCTTGGAGTGATTGTAGACCAATGTCTAACCTTCAAACAGCACATAGATGTATTAGTTACCAGGTTACGCAAACTCATTTACATATTCAGAACTCTTAAACACGTAGCTGATCATCGCGTCATTAAAATGGTATACTATGCGTTGTGTCAGTCGCTGGTGGACTACTGCATCACCTCTTGGGGAGGCGCCGCCAAAACTCATTTAATCGAGGCAGAAAGAGCTCAACGTGCGGTACTCAAAGTTGCTGCTGGTCTTCCCTTCCGGTATCCTACTATTGAGTTGTATAAGAAATGGGACACGCTTACAATCCGACAATCGTTTATTCTGCACACTGTTCTCAAAAAACATTCTGAATTACTCTATCACCCGGAACGAATGAAAGATAAACGACGCAAAGGTACTATATGCCAATCCCAAGTGTTCCACACGAGTCTTTCCCGTCATTTTTATTGTTTCTCAGGCGTTTACTTATATAATAAATTGAATAATTTGTGTAATATTTATCCATTACGTAAGGCCAACTGTAAGCAGGTAGTTTCTAATTACCTAAAATCACTTAACTATGAGGACACTGAAGTAATGCTAAGCCCTCCAACTTAAATAAAGAACATATAATTATTTGTTTCATATGTCATATTTTTATTATTTTGTACTTGTTGTTCTCACTAGCCTCTAACTAACTTTCGCACCTACAGACACACACACTACACACCCCTACACTACTCAACATATGACTGCTGTGATTTAATTTGTTATTGTTTTACCTTTTGTTTTATTATTTTCTTCTACTTTTATTTTGTTTTTCTTTAGTTCTCAAGTTAAAGATTATTAACATCTTACACATAATATGTACCTACCTAAGGTCTAATTTAATAAATACGTAGAGTGGGCCCTGGTGACCTGTAATACAGGTTTTTATAAACCTATATCAGGCACCAGCTCTCGCAAAGCAAGTTTGTGATTTTAGTACTTAAGTATCCTTCAATTGTTTATATTTACAATCTTGTGAGAGAAATAAATAAATATTATTATTATTATTATTATTATCTCCCCCGAAACCCTCTGCAATTCTGCATATAAAATTTCATGAACATCGTTGGAGCCGTTTCCGAGATTCAAATTACTATACACAAGAATTGCTCGTTTAAAGGTATTAGATGAAGACAGCTGTTCTCTCTCGCGGTTTAACCCGCGTTCCTGGGGTAAAAAGTAGCCTATGTCCTTCTCCGTATCATAGACTATCTGCATGCCCAATTCAATGATCGATTCTGTGGTTTAGGCGCGAGAAGGTAACAAACAAACACGAGTTACCTTCGCATTTATAATATTAGTATAGATAGCCACTTAAGTGGCAGTGGGCGGGGCACATCGCTCGTAGAACCGACGGCCGCTGGGGCAGAAAGGTTCTCGAGTGGCGACCACGAACCGGAAGACGTAGCGTGGGCAGGCCCCCCACAAGGTGGACCGACGATCTTGTTAGGGTCGCGGGAAACCGCTGGATGCGGGTAGCGCAAGACCGGCCATCGTGGAGATCCTTGGGGGAGGCCTTTGTCCAGCAGTGGACGTCTTTCGGCTAATATGATGATGATGATGATGATAGATAGCCACATCATGATCAATTTTAAGATCAGACCACGATATATATCTGTACACAGGTGTTTTATATAATAGGTCCTGTTACCTACGTTACTGACCGTACGCTTGCAAAAGTCTATTTATCATAAAGTAGTGAAATTATGTAACCTTCAACTGCCTCCACAGTTTGACTCCTAGAAATGTGAATTTGAAAAGCTAAGTAGGTAGGTATAGTATGACAGAACTTAGATGAAGCATCGGCAAAATTCGTAAAATCGATCGTTCCCGAAAACAGTGCGCCTACAACATTACTCGTGTGTTAAAAAATGATCGGCGAAAATGATCTTGTTAAACGTTGAATGGCGCGATAATGAATGATTTTTATTAGTTGTGTAAATCGGAAGTGAAGTGTACGAAAACGACTTGCCGATGCTACATCTAAGTTGTGTCATATATTAGTATTTTGATGTAATAATATCTATTCTCAGGGTTATTACGTTCATAATTGTATGTAGGCTGATAAAAACAAAAGCTTATATTAATCCTTTTGAAATAAAATTAAGGCTTGATTTAATAAAAATAAAAGCTTCTGATATTTATAAAAATATTATGTACGTTATTATAAAGCTTAGAGCTATTTAATCCTTAATTTCTCGCCCACATCAAACTTATCTACTTAAGGTGAATGGTCCGCCGTTTGAATTTTTAACGAATATTTCGTGCTTTTTAATTTATTATGTCAATTTCAAGCATATTATGAGTCGTAATTTTGTGATTAGCTACTCAGTCTTAAGGCTACAGATTATAGAACTGTACTTACATTGGTTCCTTTCTGAAAAATGACTTATTTATTGATAAGGGTTCAATGTGAATATTTAAATCGTTTAAAAAGCATAATTAATAAAAATAATAATCAATTGACATACGTCTCAGGCGCTAATAAAAAAAAAACATTTTGATAGGCTTATTAAAACGCAAAAAATATAAGTTGAAAATTAAAAATGTGGTCCCTTAATATGGAGGCGTCGGTTGGAGCGCGATGTTGATGATTTCTTTTGTTATTAATCAGTAAATATATTACCATTCTTCTCGCAAATAACATGTTGATAACTTACGACCTATAACTGAGCTGCAATTTACAAAAAACGTGATAAAATTTGAATTTCGCGCTCCAATCGAAGCCTCCCTTAAAGAAGATTATCAAAGATTATTATTTATTTACTTTATTACTTATATATTTTCAGGTAATCCCTATTAGCCGCTCCTAATTGGGAGAAAGCCTTCTAATTTAGGTTAGTACAACAGTTCGTACTTTGCCCATGGTTTCCCTTGCGTTCCGAGGAATATACTATTAATAGATCTGAAGTGAAATATCAATAAAAATATTTAAAACACTCTTTATTGACATCCAGTTGATTTTACAAAATTACACACATTAATAATCTACAAGCACAATCACTTATTTTAACAATTAAATCGACAATCAAACGCACCGTACACATGAACAAATCAAACCTAAATTAAATCACTCACTCACAGCACCGACCGATAGACAATCGGGCAGCGCTTCCGCTCGCGACGGAGTCCCAGTAAAAAGTGTTGTCCGCTCTGTGGGGCGTCGCTATTTATAAAAAGATGTCTCCCCCACCACTTAGGGATATCGTGGAGACCTAACACGGCCTCTCCTGACTAAGCGTCGCCCACGACCGCGTCTTGGATATCAGGTAGGGCGCTGAGTGCTGCAGTTTCTTCAGACGTAGCTGGCTGAGAAGGTCCAGCCCCCTCGGAACAGGGCGGGAAGACCTCAGGACTTTCTCTTGTGGGAGTGATGTCTCCATCAGTCTCAACTGTAAATGACATGATTACGTTTACTTCGAAATATATAAACAAAATTTGCCTATATTTCACAATACATACATCATTCTTACAAGGCCCTCAGTCAGTAATCTCTCAGTCTAGTTATAAGTGCCTATCACCTCATGAGAAGTATTTCAATTCCGTTAAATTTGATAAAATCACACTTTCATCAGTCATACATCCTCTCGTACTTTCGTCACTATCATAAAACGATTTGTAAGGCAAAACATCCCTCAGTCTGTTGCCAGTAGGATCGTCCCGCAGTCCGTCCTCTACATATCATAGGCATCCCGCAGTTTGCCTCCCTCGAGGTGTCCCGCAGTCCACCTTAGCACCACCATCGCATTTACGGTGTTGAGCATGCGCATGTAGAACAAACGTCCCGCAGTGCGCGTTCTATATGTCATGAGGGCACCCCGCAGTTTGCCCTCCCAAAGGTTGAATCTTGGACTTACGCTCAAAGAATGCAGCACAGGTCTCCGGACACCACTCGCCACGCCAAGGTATCATGTATTGTGCCGCGGCTTGCGTGACTTTCCCGTAGGAGCCACTCAGCAGTCGCAGCTCGTATCGTCCACTGGGTAGCGTACCTATGACCCTATAAGGGCCTCGCATGCCTGGATCAAGTTTGCCTGTTGACTGCGAAAACTTGATTACGAAGACAAGATCATCAATATTAAATTTTCGAGGGGAACGTCTGCTTTGGTTAGCATACGCATCCTGCTGAGCTTGATTTCGTTGTAATAAATCAGCGGCACGAACTCGGCGTAGTTCACGTTGTGCTTCCCGATTTGGCTGAGCGCTTTCAAGGGCGACATCGCGGACTAGCGATCGAATCACGGGAGTACAGGCGTCAACTCCAATGAGGAGATTTAGTGGGGAAGTCTGTGTCGTCTTCTGTTTTGTAACATTGAGTGTCAGTTGTAGTTTCCACAGCGTATCAGCCCAAGTGGCATCTCTATGGTTGACTTCGACGCGAATCATATTGAGTAAGGTACGTGCGTATCTCTCAACTTGCCCGTTTGCATGGTGCATTTCTGGGGTGATGTAATGAATTGTAGTCCCCATATCCATTACAAAATTAGTGAATCTCGATGATTCAAACATGCGGCCTTTGTCTGTCACTATTAACTTGGGTACACCGAAAAGAGAGACCGCGCTAGTGAATACGCGTAATAGTTCGTCTACATCTTGTCTATATATAGGGTACAGTAAAACATATTTGGTAAATGCATCCACCAACAAAAGCACGAACTTGTAACCTTTGGATTCGGGAAGGGGGCCTAACACGTCAAGGTGTAGTGTGGAAAATGGGGTTTCGGGTTTTTCCCAGGAGGTTATGTTTTGGAGAGGAGCTCTAGGTACCCGTTTCTTCGACATACAGACCACACAATGATCGATATATTTTTTAACAAATTGCCTCAGGCCAGGAAACCAAAAGTGTTTGAGGATGAGATCCAATGTTTTATCGCGTCCGATATGGCTATGTTCATCATGAAAGACACGTAACAAACTCAACCGATGACCTTTAGGGATAAAGCAAAGAAGTTTGGGTTCTTCGCCTACGGGAATGTAACGATAATACAGAAGGTCGTTTTGATAAATGTATCGTGTCGAATCTAAATTACCCTCGTTAAGCCGTCTGACAATATTCTGGGTCTCATTATCTGCCTCTTGAGCTATCTGAGCCCAGTTCCGTGGTTTCGTGATATTAAACACTTCAGTTGGAGGATTTCGGCTCAGATAATCCGCGTGTGACATCATGACGCCCTTTCTATACTCGATTTCGAACACGAAGTCTTGTAGGTAGACCCACCAGCGTGCTACTCGCGGTAACAAATCTTTTTTTCTTTCCGTAGACTTAAGGGCATTACAGTCAGTAACGACTTTGAAACTAATGCCGATCAAATAATGCCTAAAATGTTGTAAAGCTTTTACGACGGCGAGTGTTTCCAGCTCGTACGAATGGTATCGACTTTCGGCACCCTGGGTAACCTTACTGAAATAAGCCACGGGCTTCTTGATGCGATTTTCGTGAGTTTGGAGAAGCACTGCCCCATAACCGATACTGCTTGCGTCGGTGTGAACCTCAGTTGGTAACTCGGGATCAAAGATAACCAAAACGGGTTCTGTTGTCAATATTTTTATAATTTCCTGACGGACCGATTCCTGTCTAGGACCCCATTTAAATTGAGCATTTTTTTTCGTGAGCTCAGAAATACAACGCGTTTTGGTTGCGTACCCCTTAATGTACCGCCTAAAGTACCCGGCCAGTCCTAAGAATTGGCGTGCTTGTTTAACGTTTTCTGGTGGTATTGAATCTACAAGAGCCTTAATTTTATAAGGACTCGGCCTAACCTGACCCTTGCTAATGACTCTGCCCAGGTATTCTATTTCAGTGGTTAAGAAAACACATTTTCGTAGATTAATAGAAAAACCTGCCTCGGTTAGAGTGGTAAGTACTTCGCGTAGCAGTTCGATTCCGTCGCGTACCGTGGAGCTCATTAGGAGTACATCATCGATGTAGACTAGCACGTTGCCTGCTTCAATGTGTTTACGTAGCGTCTTGTTGATAATACGCTGATACACAATTGGAGAATTACTGAGGCCGTAGGGCATTTTTAAATACTCATAGTGAGCTTCCGGTGTCACGAAGGCCGTCTTGTGGATAGAGTCCGAGCTAAGCTTAATCTGATGGAAGCCGGTGGCCATGTCTAACGACGTGAAGCGTGTTATTTTTCTGTCACCTAACCGATCAATATGGTCGTCGATGAGTGGTAGTGGATACCGATCCTTCACGGTTATTCTGTTCAGAGCCCGGTAATCAACACACATCCTGTCGGATCCGTCTTTCTTTTTGACCAGAATAACCGGACTGGCGTACTCGGATTCAGACTCCCTAATTATGCCTTTTTCTAAGAGATCGCTAACGATCCCTCGGACCCTCAATTTTTCTGCTAAGGAAAGTTTGTAAGGTCGATAAGTAACGGGCACATTACTTAAGAGATTGATTTGCATCTCACCAGTCGTCACGGTGGTGGATGCGGTACCCGATATGAAAAAATCGGAGAAACTGTGGACTATCTCCATTAAGCAATCACGCTCTGCATCTTGTAAAGGCGTGTTAATTTCTAGTTCGACGTTAGCGGGAGCTACGGCAATATTAGAGACAATGTTCGCGGGGCGTGTAAGATATTGTCTATCTTTTGTCCTAACATATGTTATGCCGTCCCTATTTAAAATGTCGGTGCCAATTATAATGGGCGTAGACATGCATGATGCTGGTACTACTACTAAATCCGCCTCCACGGATATCTCGCTAAACTCAAGGGTAAGAGTCACGTACGACTTCGCTGCTACTTCTTGATTACCTAATCCCCTCAAAGTACAGCTTGTTGGCTTTAATTGACACGAAAAATATTTAACGATATCTGAGGAGATCAGGGAAACATTCAGAGCACCACTGTCTATGAGCACATCAACCGGCACGCCCTGAACCACCGCAGTAGTAATATCGTTGTTTCCGTTATTGACGCGAGAACGGCACAAATTAACGTTACGTTTACTCTGTTCCGATCTAGCCCTAGCGAAACAAACATCCTCTGAGTGACCGGGCTTCTTACAAAAAGTGCAGGTAATAGTTGAAGTAGAGGTTTCCGACCGTTTTACCTTTTTCGGGCAGTGATAGCTTTTATGCCCTGGTAAATTACAATTGAAGCATTTGGGACTGGGGCCTGACTTAATATGGGGACCTTTCTTTGATTGAGATGACGATTGGTTCTTAATCGATGTTTTATTCAAACTAGGTTTTGCATAAATTGATAGAAATGAGACGAGATTCTCAGGTGTCAAGTCTGCATTGGCAGCAGCAGCTCGAACTTGCGGATCATTGATACCGCGGATAACTATTTGAACCATTAACTCTTCGCCGAGTCCTTTGACTATTCGCAACCGTAATAGTGTCCGACGGGCATATTCACTATACGAGGAATACTTATCGGAAGTATTTTGCATCGTTTCGAATAAGATGTTTGCATAATCGAGCTTTCGGGGGCAAAGAGGTCTAAACTCACGTTTAAAACTACTCCAAGACCTATCACTGGTGACCCACTCATTTAGCCACGTCTTGGCATCTCCTTTCAAACAACTCGCAACGCGCGACAAACATTCCCGGTCATCCCAACGATTGGATAACTGCGCCCGATCTACTTCATCGCACCACGCGTCTATATCGTGTATCGTCGGATCAAAATTCGACACGTAGTAGTTGTGAGAGCGGGTAGGAATGACAGACTGTATTGCGTCAACTATAGCTTGAGCGGTAGATGGCACTACACTCTCAACATTACTTGCTTTGGGGGTAGACGCGAAGTTATTTTCAATCGACTGCAATCTAGTGAGAATAGTGTCTAACGTTTGGTCAAGATTTTCACGCGAAATAGATTCTACACGGTCGCTATTCATATTAGTTCGCGAATGAGGTTCGGTACGTGTTCGCGAGGGGGAATCTACGCGAGAACGCGGCCGCGACTGCATGTGAGGATGCCTCCGAGATGGAGACCGCGTTAGTGTTGGCGTGCGCGTGCGCCGTCGAGATCTTCGCGAACGGGACACAACACGTGATGTAGAACGTGAATGTCGCGACCTGCTGCGGGTGCGACGTGATCTTTCGCTCGAATTACGTAGCCTGCGGCGCGACCGTTCGCATGACGAACGACGCCGGTGCGATCGGCTACGTGAATCACTCGCTCTTGGCATTATGAATTACCAACAGTGAAATAATGCAATGAAACAAATATGCACTGGAATAAAACAGAGAAAATAATAAATATCAAAGTAGGGTAGTTTTATCTGTTCAGGTAATCGGCAAAGTTATTTCGGATAGCAAAACGGCTAAGGCGGAAGGCTTAGATTGAGATCCCACTTCTGATAATAGATCTGAAGTGAAATATCAATAAAAATATTTAAAACACTCTTTATTGACATCCAGTTGATTTTACAAAATTACACACATTAATAATCTACAAGCACAATCACTTATTTTAACAATTAAATCGACAATCAAACGCACCGTACACATGAACAAATCAAACCTAAATTAAATCACTCACTCACAGCACCGACCGATAGACAATCGGGCAGCGCTTCCGCTCGCGACGGAGTCCCAGTAAAAAGTGTTGTCCGCTCTGTGGGGCGTCGCTATTTATAAAAAGATGTCTCCCCCACCACTTAGGGATATCGTGGAGACCTAACACTATATTATGATCTCCTTGATCTTGAGACGTGTTAATTAAAAAAAACGCGCCACGTTCTTCCAAATAGCATTTACTTTCTTACCTATATGTTACTGGCTAAATTAAAGTGTTGCATAATACAGTTCCGAGCCTGAACATTTAAAACGATAACGGCTTAAGTCAAAATGAAAACAGTTAAATTTGGAACGTGGCACAAGGACATAAGGTCTACATTATTTTAAAACTGGTTCACAAATTTATTTTTTCACATAAGAATCTAAAAGATTTTTATATCTATGACAGCACCTTAAACAAGGGACACTCACACCCCCCACAAATGTAAATCCTCGCGCACCATTGACGCTCACAAAGCAACAGTACACACATCTTGATAGTAACCCCACCCCTTGACCAATAACCTCACGTAACATTCATCACAGCGTAGATACCTAATTAGGTTTTAGAATAGACCTTTTATCCCGGGAACGCGGGTGAAACCTTGAAATGGAAGCTACCTTTAATATTTTACAGTGACAGCTCATAAGCCGATGATGAGCGCCACTCGTACGTGGGTCGGATACCTAATACCTACTGCGTCCGGATAATGCGTCAATAATGACCTGAGAGATTGATGGATCATGCCTATATTGAACAAGGATTACAATACATACAAAAAATAAAGGAAATAATTAAAAACAAAGAGAGCATTAAGTATTATTACCGCGGTTTTATCCGTGTTCCCGGGGGATCTAGCCTTTTATTCTAGGGTATGATCAATGTGCCAAGTTTCATAAAAATCAGATCAGTAGTTTATGTTTGAAAGAGTGACAAACATCATCACATCCAAACAAGCATTCGTATTTTATAAAAGCAACTAGCCTTTCGGCCCCGCGGTTTCACCCGCATTCTGGGAGATTTATATTTTTCCGGTATAAAAAGTAAAGCGATCCACTCAGGGGCTGAATTTTAAAAGTCCTTTCATAGCCTTCCTCATAATAACTATCTGTAAGCCAAACAACCCAATCCGTAGGCACGTTTTCCTTTTATAGGTAGGTAGACCTACTTATTTAGATACCATTACTCCTCCGTCCCTTACTAAACTGATGGGGACAAGCGAGACAGGCGAGGAGCATTTTTAATCAATACAGTTTAATGTAATTTAAAAAATTTTTTTATAGAATTGCCTTTCTATTAGATCTCAGAATCAAGTTATTTGGATGGACCAATTAAGAGAAA
The DNA here is from genome assembly GCA_963555595.1 of Tethea ocularis. Classification (NCBI taxonomy): domain Eukaryota; kingdom Metazoa; phylum Arthropoda; class Insecta; order Lepidoptera; family Drepanidae; genus Tethea; species Tethea ocularis. Next base: position 10,278,814 of record OY741973.1, read on the forward strand.
ATATCATTCTTAATTTTAAAAAGGGACATTCACGTTTTTCTGACGTTACTAATTACTCGTCATAAATATTGTCTAGTTTAAGAGGAGGCTATCTGTGTATGTCTCCGTCCCTTACTAAACTGGCGGTGACAAGCGAGACAGGAGAAACGTAATGTTGGTAAAAAATATGGATTTATATTATTTAAAAAGGAACTAAGTCTTTTTTGAAAAAAGTAAGAAAATTATTCCCTTTCTAATAGATTTCAGAATGCATGTTAATATTTTTCAAGTTATTTATTTGGATGGCCCAAATAAGACAAGAATGCATTCTTAGTTTTAAAAAGGGGCATATTTAAAAAAAAACTATTTATTCCCCGTCACATATTCTCTAGTTTAACATATATTTTTTCCAAATCTCTTGGAACAAAGAATACAGAGAAAAACGCATTTTAGAATCATCATTTCACGTATAGCATCGCCCTTGCAACAAAGTAGAGAAAAACTTAATCTAAATCAAATCAACATCAAAAACTCATTTATTCAGTTTAGGCCCTAATAAGGCACTTATGAATGTCAACAGTTACAGTTTTACAATAGACTCTACTACCGGTTCGGAATACACTTGAACTGAGAAGACTCCGGGCAAGAAACTCATATGTATGGAATTCTAGAAACATAATTTGCCATACTATATCTTCGCAAGTACCTAAATCAAAGTCAAAGTCAATGTAATTTATTATCATGTTAAGACTTATGAGTGGATTATAAGGTCAAGCTGTTACGATAAGAGATCGTACACATTGGATATTCTGAAAACCTTTTGTACAAGTAAAATGTGCTGACAGGCAGTCAGGCTGTACAAGGAATTTGACGGGCCAGTTGGCGCAGTTGGTTAAGACATCACCTATTGCGCCGCAGGTCGTGGGTTCGATTCCCATCCAGGACAAACATTTGTGTGCATGACTGTTTGTCCTGTGTCTGGGTGTAATTATCTATATAAGTATGTATTTTATATAAGTATGTATTTAAAAAAAACAAGTAGTATATGTAGTATATCAGTTATCTGGTTGTCCATAGTACAAGCTCTGCTTAGTTTGGGATCAGATAACCGTGTGTGAAGAAATGTCCCAGGATATTTATTTATTTATTTTATTTTATTTATTTAATTTAGACCATAACCTAGCAAGGAAAAAGGTTACAATTCCCAAGTTCAGCTTTCATGTAAATCGTTATAGATGTAGATAAGGCATACAGTTTTATATATAAATCTATATGTCATACATACGGTGTATTTATCATATAATATCCCTAAAATTTGGCTTAAAACGGATCATAAACAACTTGGGTGTAAATAAATCATGTAAGTATAATACAGGGCCTAAGTTTACTAATTAAATATTATTATTCATAATTTATATAAAACTAGCGACCCGCCCTGGCTTTTCTCGGCTGTTTCGTACATAGCATATTATATGCTAGTATTATCTTTATAGTTATATACCTTTCATTTGAATCGCTCTATATATTGCTGAAATATAATAGAACTACAACGAGTACATACCTATAAAAGCTACATGTACCCAAGGTAAGTAATTATTTTGGTAGACGCACGAGAAGGTGGATTACACCCACAATTATGAATGAATTACCAGAAGACTTAATAAAACATGTCACTGCTAAACACCAACTAAAAAAAGTACTTAAAAACATTATTTATCCTTATGTCCATAACACCATAGTGAGACTAACCACATCGTGCGTACACCACTTTCTACTTACCTACTACAGACATACATAATAACTGACAATCACAAGGATAGACATATAGACAAACATACAAACAGACGGACATACAAAGAGACATATGGAAGGACTTTTGTTAAAACATGAGAACTAACTGCCGACAAACTGCAATGTAGTTTGGCAGATAGGTACTTATTTTGTAAAAAATTTAACATTTTTTCATAAATAAAAAATCCGATTAGTACCTACTTTAAAAGATCTAAGCGAACAGACAGCGGAAGCGACTTCATTTTATACTATGTAATATAATAATAAAAAATGTAATGTTCCTTAATGTAAAATAGTGAAATTATCTATTAAAGCTTACTTGGTTTGTCCAGGTCACTGATAAACTCCTCAGTCTCCACATATCCCTGAATACCAACAAAGAGCACCAGCAAAAACCAGGGCACGCGCGACCTCCCCCACATAAAGTTAACAACCAAGGAGGGTAAGCGCTCCATCAATACGCAGCACAACCAAACTGTCATCTTTTTACATATTTTTTAATCAAAGTCACTCATTAAAAATAATAATGACATTAAACTGTCATGAATACCAATCACTCAAATTTTACTTAAAACACACGAATTTTATTTTCAAAATACACTATGTAAGATAAAATAAATTGTATTATTGAATACCGATGCGACTACGAGATATGACTGAAAAAACGCACGTGTACGCGACAGTAAACAAATCGAGAAACGGGCACTCTGTAACGCGTACAACGAGCGTGCGTACGTCTCAGCGCCGCGGGCAACACTGATCGAAAACCGATAGCGAAGCGAGAACAATCGCAGAAAAACGAACATCAAAATTCCAGATTTTGAAAATAGAACTCAAGTTGGCTTTGGGATAAACATTGGTCAATGTCAAGTTTGAAATCAGATTCGATAACGCACCACAACAATCGCGATGGCCGCCGACGATGTTGGAAAAATTCAAAATTGTAAAAAGGTTCGCTCTTTTATTTAACACATTATTTTAAAGTAGGTAATTATTTTCGGAACGTATAAATAAGATCCATATTATATAGGATGAATCTTGCCTAAAAAATACTGATTTATTTACTCTCGATAAGTTGATTAAAAAACTTCTTACGTATTTAAAAAAACAACATCAAAGCAGTTCGAAAATGCAACTCAGTTACCTGGGTTTTCTGGGTTACATATTAGGTACATTTTTCCAAACTCATTTCAAACTAATAAGAAGGTAACCTTTGATTTCGAGTCCTTTGATTTTTTCCTCATATAATAAAGTAAATTATATTTTTGTAACATAAAATATAGGCAATATATTCTTATTATTATTGAGTAGGTATGTAACGGGAAAAATTGGTGGAATCAAAATAACCAGAGCGTTTTTTATTGACACATAAAATAATACTCCATTTTCTTTGAGCACAGTTTTTGCGGTTTTTATAATCTTAGTGTGTATGTATCTCCATTGTATTTTATTATATATTTCCATTTAAGGGGTAAAATGTCGGTTTTACACATGACGAACTTCAGGAAACGACAGCTATAGATATATAATACGTAAAAAAATCTTGCTGCAATATTTTATGTATGGTACTCAGACTAAGAAAAACTTAAAGACAGGGCGCCGGGAATAACCAAGTAAGGCTTTAAAAACCGTGATTCAAAATAAAAACATACATTTACTCAAAACCCTGCTTATCGCTACTAGTTGTAAAAATATAGGTATACAATATTTGTGAAAAAAAAACAATTAAAAAGACTCATGGATTCACTTTTCACTTGAAAATACTTAATTAAAATAAAAAACTATGTTTTAACATTCTTCAATACAAAATCGCAACGTTTGCATTCGCATATTATATATAAACCAGGTTTCACCCTCCAATTTTACACGCGAAATAAAAATTATCCTATATGTTATTTCATGTTATGATCTAGGTACTTGCGTGCCAAATTTCATCACATTTGGTTGTACCATCGAGAAGTTAAGAGGTAACAAAAAACTCGTTTTCACATTTATAATATTTAGTTAGGATTCGGATGGTGGCTTTTGTTTGCGTTCGTGGCACTCTGTCTTTTCTTTCTTGGTCTGAGGTAACATCATAAAAGATCGTACCTAATTTAGGGCATGTGCATATTAAAATCAAAATGGACAAAAAGGTCAAACAAATTTTTTTGGGTTACAGAAGTGTCTAATGAAACGCTGTCATTGAAGAAATAGGAATCAGCTCTCAAGAGAATATCTGCTCTTTGTTTGAAAAAAAACGACATAAAAGTAGTGGCCGTTTCCGCGTTTCCTTTTTGTTGGAGATCGATCGTTAGTTATGAAGGATGTAGTTACGCTAACAACTATAGTCTCGCTAAAGGAAGGGTCTAAAAAATGGGAAGTACCTACCTAATTAAATAGTTTGATTCGCAATAAAAATAAGCCAATAAATCATTTGGACAGCATACATATTGCTGGCAATAATTAAAGATCATTCTGCAAAGGGTTGCACTATGTTTTTTTTTAAATTTTGAACTGTCAGCAATTTCATCAATATCAGTCCACTTGTAATATCAGGTTAGCCTCTTGAGATGCAAAATAATCACTTGGTCAGTAAGATTTCATAATAGGTCTGTAGAGAAAAAATTCCGTTCAGGTTCGAAGTCACTTCCTGGTTATTTTTTTTATATACTATATAATGTACCAAACCGGTGGTAGAGTCTATAGTAAAAGTTGTAACTATTGACATTCATAAGTGCCTTATTAGGGCCTAAACTGAATAAATGAGTTTTGAGTTTGAATTATTACCTCAATATTATTTATTTAATTTGCTAACCAAAATAATTTAGAGCAGTCCAGTATGACATTAATTGCTGACTGATTTAGAAATATTTTTGCTGACCGACTAGCCATTTTAGCTGACCTTTTCCCTTCACAAACATAAAAATACTTTGGTAACCGTAACCGTTTATATGATACCCAAAAGTTACTCAAATATGCCTGTAAAAGTCATTTGACTGTAAGCTAATTGAGTTAAATTAAACTCGAGTTATTCAATATACAAACAAATACCAGTATAATCGTTTTTTTCATTTGCTCTTTGATTATTGAAGCAAATAAATGATTTTGAATTTATATTTGTTTTAACTACTTTTTCCCCGCGGTTTCACCCGCGTGTCCGGGATAAAATGTAGCCATGTCCTTCTACATAATCATTGGCTATATGCTTTTTATCGTGATCAGTTCAGGAGTTTAGGTTTGGGAAGGTAACAGACAGACCTGCATTCTCAGGAGCATCTATGTGTCCAGTTTAATTAAAAAACGTTCAGTAGATCTATATCTTCTATACTAAAGCTGAAAAGTTTGATTGAATGCGCTAATCTCTGAATCTACGAGTGGAATTCGAAAAATTCTTTCACTAATATAAAGCTACATTATCCCCAAAGGTTACTTTTTATCCTGGGAGGAACAGCTAGTTTATAATATTAGGATAGGATTACTATTGCTTTTATAAAGCATATCATTATTGTTCTGCTTATCGCATGCAATCGCTTCCTGCCGTTTCTAGGTCATCGGACCATCTGGGAGCTGCACTACTCTTGAGTGTTAATGTTTATTCACATCACATGTTTGTATACGTTATGTTTACTTAATTTTAATGTATTAATGCTGTATTTACTTTTGGGTTTAAGATAATAATATTGTTTTAATCTTTGTTCTTTTTACACGACTGCCCAAAGGTTGTAATGTTATGTGAGTTTAGTCCACCGTAAGTTTTAAATGCCTGAACAATTTTGGATTTATTGGGTATCGTTAGAATTTCTTCATCCCGAGTAACACTAGGTTGCAATTAGGTACGTGTATGTGGAACCGGTACGAGGTGGTAGAGTCATTTGTATCTTCTGACGTTCATAAGTGCACTGAATACATATTTTTTGAGTTTGAGTGTTTTTTTGTAATAGGCAGTGGTTTTTTTGTCTCTATAAATGAAAGATCGATCGCGATCAACTTTGGCATACAAATAGATAAGGAGAAGAATATAGATTACATTTCAACACGTTAAAATATTATTTTCGACCATGAATTAATGGTAGAAAAGACCCTATTCATCCTTTTACGATAAGATAAAAAATATGAAAAAATGACTTTGTATTTTTTTTATATCAATAGGTTAACGAACTGACAAACGTAAGTGATGGTAAGTGGTCACCGCCACTAAGGGAATGGCTGATGCATAGACGTAGGTAGAATACTCCACAAAGAAGCATAGAATTGTATTCCCTGAACTACTTCTTGGGAATAAACATAATATATCAAAAGTTTCTTGCAAACCATTCGTTGGGAAAACTTTTAGTTCCAAAGTGCGTTTAAGTGCAACTCGTTTTAGTGCTAACATTTTGTGAAGCAGCCGCTGCAGCGCTGTTTGTATCGTCTGAATCAGATATGCAGTCGAATAACAATTTTTAAGAAGTTATTTTCTCATATTATTCTATACGAAAATTTAGATATGGCTACTTCATTATTGTATGCTAAATTTAAGTCGTCGTTGAGACAATATCGTATAGAAATTGTCTCTTGACAAACTGCGCTATTTAAAAAAACCGGACCGAGTCTGACTCGCGCACCGAGGGTTCTTTCTGTACAATGAAAAGTAAGAAAACTATTCATTTCTGTTTATATAGATCTCAGAATGTATTTTAAGTTAGGATTTTTAATTTAAAAAAAATAATGTCACTTTAATGACTAGTAGATACTCACCTAATTTAAATTTATTATATCAAATACTAGCTTTCGCCCAGCGGTTTCACCCGCATTAGAGTTCATGAACACCCCGTACTCAATTTAACCAACCAAATAATATGTAGGTCAGTTTGTCCGCTTTGTTCTCATACCTTGAGAACCACAGTACAGATTATGAAGCGCTTTTCAAAGATAGGTATCCTCTTAGGTTCAGGTTCCTAGATTAAGGTTTTAGGCTATTTAATATCCAGGGACAGGTATAGTTCTGTGACGATTGAATGCTACATAAATATATTACGCATGTGGAGTTCAGTTTTCACGTCTAAATACTTTTTTTTTTATTTTGCCATCACACTTCGTGTATTTTGCCAGTGTCAAGGTGAGCAATGTAGGTATTTTTGTATTCTTCATGTATTAAATTCTCGTCAATCGTCAAGTTTCAAAGTTCAAGTCATGTTAAATCTTCGTCGAGTCATAGTCAGTCAGTTTAGTTAGGTTTTAGTACAATGGTAGCCGTTCTACTAAAACTTTTCATGGACTTCTTGAGACAACTTGAAAAGCCACTATACACGTAATCATTTCATTTCACTTCACTGGTGCACTTGTATTGATCTTTATTGGACAAAATACCACCGATAATATTCAATAAAACTCAAAATACACGATTTTATGAAAATAAAACGAAAACGCAACGTCACTTCGCAAGTTCCCGCCAAAAAGTCGTCTAAATACTTGTCAAAAATTACAATCCATTATTAGTCATACATAAGTTTTTGTTACGTTAAAAAAAACAGTCAAAGGTTCAGAGCCATACAGCCTTCTTATTATTTTTTTATTTTTGTAGGTATATTGAATTTTTATGTTTGATATTTTTTTTTATAAGTTTCGAATGGCATGCAATGCAGGAGATAAAAGTTTTTCTTTCTTCTTTCTTTCTAAACGTTCAAACAGTGTGTAATGAAAATTGGCAGAGAGGTAGACCCGTGAGATAAGAAGGTAGGTATTTTTATCCCAGGACTTGAGAGAAACTAAGGACAGCTTCTTAAATGATTGTCTCAATGATACAATACAGATTGATGCAAAACTGTCAAGAACTGCCAACATAAACCTATCTATAATTTATCTATACTAATAATAATCTATATATCTATCTATCTAAACTATAATGAAACTGAAGAGTTTTTGTTTGTTTGTATGAACGCGCTAATCTATGGATCTACCAGTCGGATTTGGAAAAATCTTTATGCAATTGAAAACCTGAAAAAAAATATGTGAAGAATGTCCCAGAATATTTATTTATTTTTGCATAGCACAGGCGATGCGACGCGGCGCCCGATGTAACCCGAGCAATACCGAAAAGAACCGAACTATGCACGACTTCACCGACATGAAGTCCTATACGTAATTTGTTTGATGATAATTGCTTTAACGTTGAATATTTTTAAGTTGAATTGTTGTAGATATTATATACGGATTTCATAGAAACAAATACTACTTAAGAAAGTCCTAATTATTTCAAAATTGGTTTTGAGTTTATTTTTACTAAATTTGTTTTTTTTTTATTTCTTGGGTGAAAACTTAATCTATCTATAGGTAGTAATAATAAAGCTGAAGAGTTTGAACGCGCTAATCTCCGGAGTTATTGGTCCGATTCGAAAAATTGTTTCACTAATGGGAAGCTACATTATCCCCGAAGGTTATAAGCTACTTATAAACCCGCGAACGAAACCGCAGGGAACAGCTAGTTATTTTATATAAACTAAATGCTAAGTATTATAATTTTAGATCACTTGTTTGAGATATTGAAGAAAATTTAAAGGTTTGTTACTTTATTTTGGCATGAAAGTTGAACAATACTGTGAGTATAAACAATGCATGCTATATGATAGCTTAAATTCATAAAATATGGTACTTATATGAATAGAGTAGCTTTATACAGTCTGATAAACTTTTTTAAAAAATCATATAAATATCTATGACTAAAATTTAGAATAATTTTGATTTCTATGTTGTTACATTTGTGTTAATTAGTCTATATTCAAAATTTTAGATCGTTTGCTTAAGTAATTGCAAAAATATTAAAGGGCAAAAATGAAATATTTCACCCTCTATAACATTGCATTGCTAAATAGTATTACAAAATGCTTAAGGATTCTTATAGTTCTCGCTATGGGTAGCTTATAACCAGAAATTCGTGGTTCTGAAATCAATAGAAAAAGCGTTATACAGGTTGATGAAAAAAAATTAAAAAAGTCATAAAATTGTCTATGATTAAAAAGTTTAAAATTATTAATGTGCATATTGTTACAATTATGTTACATGGTCTACACCCAAAATTTTTGATCCCTTGCTCATGTAATTGCAAAAATATTAAGGGGCCAAAATACAAATTTCCGTCCTCTATAACATTTCATTGCTAAATAGTATTGCAAAATGCTTTAGGATTCTTATAGTGCTTGCTATGGGTAGCTTATTTCCAAAAAATCATGCTTCTTAGTTAAATAGTTCTTGCGTTATATAGGTTGATAAAAAAAAATTAAAAAGGTCATAAAATTGTCAATGATAAAAAAATTGAGAATCACTGGTTTGAATATTGTTTCAATTGTATTGAATAGTTTATATTCCAAATTTGAGGTCCCTAGCTTGAGCCATTACAAAAATATTAAAGTGCAAAAATTGGATATTTCACCCTTTATAACTTTATGCCGCATGAAAAGTTTGAGAAACTTAACAATACATTTCCAAACAAATACTGTAGAAAGCTTATATTCCAAAAATCAAGCTTCTGCTATGAATATTAACTGAGAAAAACAGGATGTTAAAAGTAAAATTTCAACATTTTTACTTTGTCTATGGGCAAAACTTTGACAAACACCAAGTTGAAATTTGTAGTATTTGTATAGAATAACGCGTATACGAAATTTCATTTGCCTATAATATAATTTCTAGCCTATAATTTCAGCCGTTGCAGAGATATAAGAGTTTGAAAAATGCATAATTTCCATCGGTAATATCTTCCTCGAAGAAATAAAGTTTGAGAAACGCCGAAAATATATTTTAGCAGTGTTATTAAACTACCTACAATATAAATTTTGAGTTTGTAACAGTCAAACTCACAAAGTTATCAAGGTTTAACGGAAACAAAGCAAATCCCTTATTTTTTTAAATTTTCCTCCCATAGACAAAAGTTTGAGAAACGCTCGCACCCATATCTAATATTTTTTACTGAAAAAGCTACATTAAAAATTTCAGACTCCTAGACCTTATGGTTCCAGAGATATTAAGATTCTTAAAATCGCACAAAGGGCCCGTTTCCACCACTGCGGAAAGGAATTTCGAAAAATCGCTTCTTAAATGGGGTCTACGTGACAAAATCTATGCACATGCCAAATTTCACATTAATCGGTTCAGCGGTGTGGGCAGGGGGATGTTTACCCAAAAAACCGCTACTCTTTTATATAATAGATTATAAACGCGAAAGTTTGTTAGTGAGTATGTTTGTTACATCTTCACGCTCAAATAGCTGGACCAATTTTGATGAAATTTTGTATGAAGGTAGCTGGCACCCTGGATTAACACATAGGCTACTTATCCCTCGGGTGAAACAGCCAGAAGCTAGTTTTAAATGAAGTGACGTCACCATAAGCATCGAAACTAGTTTATAACTAGAATAAGGTTAATTAAGTTCATCCCGGACTGGCGATGTTCCGTGACGTCCAAACTTCCGGGCTGGATGTATTTGTGGTTGGCGCCATAGAACTTGCCTTCCAGCTGATGCGTTGGACGTAAATTTATTGTGCAATAAACAATACTACACTGCAGCAGCTGACAGAATGCGTTTCTGACACCAGGCTAATACGGGCTAGTCTCAGAAACTGAGACGAAGGTCGCGGTCGAATCCTAATGAGCTTGAGTTTTTAGTGAAGAACATCGTAAAAAAGCCTTGCTGAGTTTCTTGCCAGAGTCTTTAAGTATATTACGAATCGGGTTTGAAACTATGTCTACGAAAATATCGAACCTATCCGTCAAAGACCCATCGAAATAATCAGTCTCTGAGATATATGTAATAATAACTGATAAAATAACTGTCTAACTGGTCACATTCGTTCACTTGTTACATAAGCATTCACTCAGCGGTATATTATTTATTCTTTGCTAGGTATAACTACACTAATCTAATATTAAGGGGGATGCTCCAAAAAGGCCGCGAAATACAAATTTTATTAGGTTTTTTCCACTTTTTTCTGACACTGAGATATGGCTATAGATCTATCTATGTATTCATTTTGCATTAAAAATATTATAAAACTGTACATTGGTTCCTAAGCGCTATTTATCGAAAAGGAACCAATGTATGTAATTTAAATAGTTTAAAAAGCATAATGTATATGTTAACGGAAAAGTATCTAATCCGTCATTGTATACATTTCCTAGGAAATCCATACATTTCCTAAATATCTACAGTTACATTCGGGATATTTGTAAGGATAGCGGTATTTGGGGGGTTGTAAGTGAAATTTATTTTTGTGCGAATACTTTCAAATTTATGCAAAATAAAAAAAATAACCCCAACCTATTTTTTTCAATAGAATTTATATATTTCCTAGTATCATTATTGAAATAAAATTTCCTAGGAGAAATACACAGGAATTGTATACAATTCCTATGTTTCATACATTTCCGGTGACATATACATACAGTAATCAATTAGCATATTAATGAGGCGCAAATCACATTTTGACAAATATAAAGTTTGTAAGGTAGGAGGTAATCGCCGGAGTTACTGTTCCGAACTCTACCGCGTATCTTAGGTGATACCTAATCGTAATACCATTATTGGAAATCATCAGATAATGGCTCACCACGTCCGCAAGATGGTCTTCATCGTAGCATGTCATTGGATGAAATCATTATTGGTGGTCATTACGATTATCACCAAAAAAAAAACCCGATTCAAAAAATACTTTCACTAGGGAGCTATAGTATGACACAACTTAGATGAAGCATCGACAAAATTCGTAAAATCGATCGTTCCCGAAAAGAGTGCGCCTACAACATTACTCATGTGTTAAAAAATGATCGGCGAAAATGATCTTGTTGAACGTTGAATGGCGCGATAATGAATGATTTTTATTAGTTGTGTAAATCTGAAGTGAAGTGTACGAAAACGATTTGCCGATGCTACATCTAAGTTGTGTCATACTGTACATTATATAGGCTACTTTTTATCTCGCTAGACTATAATATCCGCACATGATAAGTTAGAAAAAGTTGTGAGAACGACAACATTGCACAACAGTATGTCATTTTGTAGCCTCAAGTTACCGGTGTCTTCTCTGAAACTTTCTCATCTTTGCCTTTGATTCCCGAGAGTTTTAGTTATTTCAGAAAATTCTTAGGAATTTTATGAAAACAGGAAAAACTTTGATGTGAACAGGAAAAAATGTTTTTTGTTAACCACTTGAATAATTTTTCAAGCCTCATTTTTTCTTAAATCCTCAGATTTCATGTGTCTTATGCTTTCCGCCCAGCGGATTTTTATCTTTATTTTACCTGATAGATTATTATGTGAAAATTTCAACTTATTACTAACTATTAACTACCTAATACGGTTCATGAGATACAGCTCGCTGACAGACGAACGGACGGATAGCGGAGACCTTGTAATAGGGTTCCGTTAGCTTTCGTCAGTATAGTTTTGTAGTTTACCTACTTTATATGCAAAACTAAACACTCATAAAAGCTAATAAATCCGATAATTCCCTCAGTAGATTCAGACTATGCAAAAGTATACCTATATAAACGAATTACTTGTATACAAAAGAAATCGTATCCACTGAGCGGAATAATAGCGCTAAGTAAATAATAAACAAGAAGCATCTCTACTTAATTTGGTGGCCTTGTTGCGACGTACATGCCGAAAGAACGCGAACATAATCCTTTAAACCACCACACCTTACTTAACCGATAACTTTAACTTATACAATATCCATTGTGTAGTAGCAAAGTCAACTCTCAATAGCTTCCTTACTAAACCGGCAATGGTTACCGAAAGGAATATTAATTTGAAAGTGTTTCTAATGGATGTATGAGCAATGAATACCACCAAAAGCATATGAAAAGGCCTGAGTTATGGGGTTTTGGTTGACGGCTCTAATACGATGACAGCATAATATATGGTAACAGGATTAAATTTCTCACAATGTACAACGATGGATTATCGATTATTATGAGGACTCTGCGCGAGTAAACAACGTTTTCCTTTTTGTTAATTCTGTACACAGTATATAAAGTTTATAGTGGTCTAACTTTGTTTTCTTGGTGAAAAATGACAAGCCAGTTAGCGCAGTTGGTTCGATTCCCATCCAGGACAAACATTTGTGTGCATGAACATGTCTGTTTGTCCTGTGTCTGGGTGTAATTATCTATATAAGTATGTAATACTTTTTAAACTCTCGCGAACACAATTCATGTTTATAGTAATGTAACGGGTCTATTCGCGCATAGAATATTATCAAAATATAATTTTGACTAACCTCGACGATTCGATCAAGTTGCATTGATCGTGGTCACGAGTGGACTCAATCGATGGCACGATCAATGCGCGAATAGACCCGTTACATTACTTTAAACATATATAAGTATGTATTTACAAAAAAAAAGTAGTATAAATGTAGTATATCAGTTATCTGGTTTCCATAGTACAAGTTCTGCTTTGTTTGGGATCAGATAACCGTGTGTGAAGAATTTCCCAGGATATTTATAATTATTTTTATTATTTATTAAATAAGGCAGAGTGTATTACACAAAGTGTTTTTTTCAATTCGATATGTAAAAAAAAAAATGTTTGTTTGAAAAATTTGAGAGAAATAAGACCTATAATTATTCTCAGAGCTTGAGAGCCAGATATCTCTATCGAATCTTTTTGTCGCCAACACAATGAACTTTACCTATAACTTTACTTAATATAAATAATATAGTTGTCATTATAAATAATCCTAAAAAAACAGGAGCTTAAGCACTCGTTACGAAATTATGATAATTTGAAGTTAAACATTCTGGGGTAAACATTTACTCGCAATGTGAAACTTACCTACTGATGACTCGAGACTTACAAAGGTATTTTATTTCTGATCTAAATTGTTATTTAAAAAAAAAATCTAAGGAAGTACATTCATAATTATTTTAGTGTGTGTGTTTTTTCCACTCTAAAATATATTCAATAAGGCTAATATCCTCACAAAATGATCATATATTATAATAAAATAAATAAATACAATACACCCGAATTAAGAACCTCCTTTTTTTAAGGGAGTAAAAAATTTGGAGGTCTTAATTATATGCTACTGTTACTGTTTAAACTGTACTACGTATATTTGTATGCCAATCAATTTACTGTTCACTTAATAATTTTACCATGATAATGCTTTTCGTATCTGTTTCTGTTAAGGCCCTGTCATATCGTAAAATTACCGACATACACATATTGGAGGTGTATTTTTAAAAACGTCTTTAAATGTTAAAATCTTAAATTATAAAACAGATCTTAAAATTAAATTGTATTAGGCTATTCATTTCAAATTAATACGTCAGAGTATGTGGTTTAAAATTTTCAATCTTGTGATATATAGGTATATTTTTAGTTTAATATAAAATAGACAATGAAGAGAACATCTCATTTTAAAAGTGAATCAGCTGTACGGTCTTGAGAATATCACAAATATATTTTTCATATTCTATATAGGAGATACACAGCTTTAAAATATCCCTTTTTAAACTACTTCAAAAAGAAGGAGGTTCTCAATTCGTCGGAATCATTATTATAATTTTTGTTTTTATGTATGTGCCCCGATTACTCAGAGACGCCTGGACCGATTTGGAAAATTCTTTTTTTGCTTGAAAGGGTTTTGCTTTACAGTTGGTGCCCATGGTCGTCAGGTCAGGATCTGATTATGGAATCCTGGTGAAATCGAGGCAACTCTTCAAATGTTATATGGACTTTCAATGTTTTTCATATTCTTTTTAAAGCTATTTAGATATTTGCGTCTGGTAGTCATCATTTACGTTGCTCAGCTGATGATGGAAGGTACAACTCCTTAACGGTTAGGAGTTAGGGGATAATTCTTTCAATATTATAGGACCTTTTAGACCGTTAGTTATATCATTTGATGTGATGATGGAAGGTACAACTATAGCTTATGTCAGTGATAAAACATAAGAAACTAAAAATTAAAAAATTAAAAACTTTTAACAAATACCATGATATTTTCCATGGTACATAAACTACACTTTCGCTGACTTCAAAACAATGTCAGGTTGATTAGAGTTCCTGCATGGTTATTTTATGCTTTTTAGTGTTTTGAAGTCGTTTCTATTTTTAATTAAAAGTTTTTTATTAGATTTAATGAGGTGACATCACCTTAATTTCATAATTAAAAGATTTTAATTTAATATATACACTAGCTCTTATAATTTTTTTGTAAATAAGGCTAAAGTTTATATTCTTAGGAATTTAATATTTGGATATATAATACCTTTCAACGAGCAATCCTTGTAATATAATCTGAACCTCGGAAATGGCTCCAACGATTTTCATGAAATTTAATATGCTGGGGGTTTCGGGGGCGTTAAATCAATCTAGCTAGGTTTAATTTTTAGAAAAAAGTATTTACCAAAATAACTAGGAAAGCTCGGTCATCCAGGTATTTATCTTAATTATTTGTATAGGTTCAACTGTCAAAGGACGACTTAAGAGTGGCGTGTCAATATTTAGGCGATAGAAAACCGAATTTGCAGCCATTTAAAATAGACATTTCAACAACAAATCTCAATAAGTTATACTAAACGATTTCAACATTTGTTACAGAATTCCTAAAACCATCCAGCGAAGTTGTTATATTTGTAACAATTTACCACAATTGATATTTCGAGAATGATTTAAAAGTTATCTCGGTTCAATGTGGTTCACTCCAGTCTTCGGTTTGTCTACATCAGAACATTTCGTAATATAAAATTTTTCGAATGAGATTTCAGCTAAGTCGTATCAGTTAGAATATTCTGACAAGAAAATAATAATAAGTCTAGTATTTTTAATGATGAATGATTTGTGAATATATCCGCGTTCCCGAGGGATCTTATGTTTTTCCGGGATAAAAAGTATCCTGTGTTAATAAGATAAAGATAAGATAAGATAATAGTAGTTTATGATACTGTTGCATAATAGGGGTTATTAAATACGAGTGTGAGTTTAAGTACCGAGCCGTAGGCGAGGTTCTTAATAGTATCACACGAGTTTTTAATACCTAATTATGTGCAGTATCATACAGTAATTTATCTAAACTCATATAAATAATGTAATTTAAAAAAATAGAAAAATCGATAGTATTTTTCTACCAACTTTAAAAAAAAAAAAAAAAAACATTTTTGGTCAAAATGATATATGTAGGCAAAAACAATAAAATAAACAGACAATAATCATATACCTAATCAAATCCGTGTTGCCAACTCCCAAAAATTCTTACCTCTAAAGTTCAAGTCAAAAATTTGTCCCAATGTCATCGTCAAATTGAATTGATACTGATTGATTATACTATTGATAGTTCCAAAGTGTACTTTAATAGAAAAAAAGTTATTTTATAGCATTATCTTGGGAACACAACTGTACTATAATGAATCATTATACACGGGTGTGCCTAAAGTGGGTCATTAAAGTACTGATTTTGATTTCATAATAAGAACATTACGATATGAGAGTAGATAAACATTTATTGAACACACCAATTCACACGAAACATAATAACAACAAATACAGCACGAAAGTAAAAACAGACAGACAAAAGCAATATATTCAAAACAATATCTATATATACATACAATGTGAACTTGTGGGTTCAAATGGCCCCAGTTCAGCATAGCATATAATCTAGGTTATAAACAATCTGTGTTCCAAATTTCATCCAAATCCGTTCAGTTGTTTTTGCGTGAAAGAGTAACAAACATCCATCCATCCATACTCACAAACTTTCGCATTTGTAACATTATATAGTGGGATTGTTTTTTATATTATAAGGCAGTGATAGTAAAGAGATGGAAGTCTTAATAAAGGTCGTAGGTGTGAATAGATAGATGATACTTTATTGTCACACCACAAAGATTACAAATGTATAAAAAAAAAAACTCTTAACCTAAACAATGAAAGAGTCACAATGGGCGGCCTTATCACTAAGAGTGATCTCTACCAGGCAACCTTTGGATGGAGAGGAGTTACAAAACAAAATGAGACGGGGGTGTTCAATATGTAAAAATACGAGACTAATAATAAAAAAAAAATACAGACAAATATACTTAAAATACAGTATTAATAACATTAGTCTAAATCAAATCCCTAAATATACTACATAAACTACAATAAAGTTATATAATACACTAATTGCCAATACACATAATACAAATGATATATATATATGTTATATATACTCATATAAATGAATTGTGTGTGAATTATACAGTTTTACTATTTAATGTGTAGAAATTTTCAATGATATTTTGTCGGTTAAAATGTATGAACTATTTTGTTTGATGTTAAGTGTGAAATGTATTCTTTTTGGCATTTTAGGGTTGGTCCAATAATGATGAGTACTTCATAATAATAATGTGGATCTTAGTGGCTTTCACTTAATTATGAATTTAAAAAAAAAGTTTCTTTACAAATTTTAAATAAAATAGTTTTATTTTTAAATACTGATAAGCTAGTAAACAAGCATACGGCCCACCTGATGGTAAGTGGTTACCGTAGCCTATGGACGCTTGCAACACCAGGAGTATCACTCGCGTGTTGCTGACCCTGCAAGAATCTATTCACACTACAATGAATTTCACCCTTCTTGAAAAACCCCATGCCGTAGTCTCTTGGGAAAACCACGAGTAAATAAAAATATACGAAAATGTAATACGTTGACACGCTAAAGTCATCAGCTTTTTGACGCCGACTGTACATACGCCCAATATTCATTTGTCAAAATATCCAATTACTGCCATTCCTGAAAAATAATAATTAGTTACATAGTCCCAGATTATGTTTGACGAGAAATATAAATGGATAAAGAAATTTCGTTTTTGACGAAACGTTATTAATTAGCATAAAATGGAATGCTTTAAAAATATGCTAATTGCTAAGTGATCATTACTTTTTGTGAGACTGATAACTGTATAGACTTGTAAGTAAATTTATTTTATTTCTTTTTAAATGTTAAGTGTTTTTTTTTATTGAATAATTTTGGTAGGTCATAGAAGGCCAAAAGGGCATTCAAATGTATCTTACAGAGGTCAAAAAGTATGTAAAAGTTAATGAAAACCCACTAAAATATTTTCATAAAAATATATTTAAACCTAGACTGCCACCTAAATGGTATAAAAAAAGCATCATCATGTCAGCCGAAAGACGTCCACAGCTGGACAAAGGCCTCCACCAAGGTTCTCCACGATGGCCGGTCTTGCGCTACCCGCATCCAGCGGTTTCCCGCGACCTTCACAAGATCGTCGGTCCACCTTGTGGGGTGCTGCCCACGCTGCTTCTTCCGGTTCGTGGTCGCCACTCAAAAACCTTTGTGCCTAAATCATCTGGTATAACAATGTAATTATCAATAATTCAATATATAAAGGAAAACGTGACTGACTGATCTATCAACGCACAGCTCAAACACTGTATGGGCTGAAACCTGGAATACACATAGGTACTATTTATGACGATGGCATCCTGTAAGAAAGGATTATTAAAATTCAAATATATATGTAAAATAAAGGCTGAATAATTGAATTTGAATGAGTACTAAATAAATAGCAAACGATTGACCTATACCCTCATGAAACATCCAGCAATTGAATTTATTTGATCAGTAATTTCCATTAATTGCTAACTGCCCCGAAATTACTTGACCTCGTCTGCTGTTACTATTTACGTCGATGTTCAGAGACTAGAAAACGGTCCGCTATTTTATAATAGGGTATTTGCCGTTTAGGAGCTTTGAAGCCACAGACAGGCACACAGATACACACTACAAACTTATAACTTTCGTCGGGGGTTAAAAATAATTTTATTTTGATTTTAGTAGTTTTGGATACGACTTGACTAAATTACTGATTTTGACTAAAAACTATTCTTGATCGGTTTTATCACAAAATCAGCATAACATTCATTGCGTTCATTCTACAAATTTCTGAAATATGATATGATAATAGGCTAGATGACAGTGTCAAAAATAAATGACCAAACACTAACCAATGCATAAAACATCTGAAAACACTGATAAGTCAAGCTCACTTTAGCAAATAGGGTAGTTTCCTGGCATATCAAATCAGCAACTTTTTGATAATTGTCAACACGATCGGTTACATGGAATATTGAATGAAATACTAAGCTATGACGTCATCGTTTCACAGCATCAAATGATCTACTCTTAGTGGTTCTACTGGTAATTAAAAATCATAGAAAGCATTAAATGTACAACATATTTGATGTTTCCGCGTGTTTTCAGATGTTTTATGCATTGGTTAGTGTTTGGTCATTTATTTTTGACACTGTCATCTAGCCTATTCTCTGCAGTGTTCATTTGTTTTACCTACATTCAGGTCACCAAGGTTGGCTAGGTTAATTGGCTAGATTTTCTTTTGTTTCTGGATTCATTGTTTCGATATTTGACCTGCCATTCGGACCGGATTTATAAAACTGTAAAAAGTAACTGTATAGGTCAAAAGAGGCTTAAAATAGAACGGTTTACTTATCTATATGGAACAGATTTAGAGGATTTTTTTAATGTGTCATAAATGTTTACTTTGAGTGATATTCGAGTCTATTAATGACAATATAAATATAAAGGTAAATTTATGAACTAGCTGTCCTCAGCGGTTTCACCCGCGTCCCCGAGGTATCTCATGTTTTTCCGGGATAAAAAGTAGCCTATATGTTATTCCAGGGTATGATCTATCTATGTGCCAAGTTTCATCCAAATCCGTTCAGTAGTTTTTACGTGAAAGAGCAACAAAGATACATACATACTCACAAACATTCGCATTTATTATATTAGCAGGATGTACTCATAAACTTTTACGTCGTGCGAAAGTAGCTCCGGCTGTATGTTACCTTTTCACGCCTAAACCGCTTAACCGATCACGATTAAATTTGGCGCGCAGATAGCCGCGATATGGAGAAGGACAATAGGCAACATTTTATTTCGCGGGAGTGCGAGTGAAACCGCGAGGAATAGCTAGTAGAAATAAATAAATAAATAACCTGGGACATTCTTCACATATGGTTAACTGATCCCAAACTAAGCAGAGCTTGTACTATGGAAACCAGATAACTAATATACTACTTTTTTTGTGTAAATACATACTTATATAGATAATTACACCCAGACTCAGGACAAACAGACATGTTCATGCACACAAATGTTTGTCCTGGATGGGAATCGAACCCACGACCAGCGGCGCTAAAGGTAGTGTCTTAACCAACTGCGCCAACTGGCTTGTCTATTATAAATACTTAATACCTACTTATTAACTAAGAATAGTTTGAAAGCATCTCCTAGTGCTTTCATCATGTGAACAAAATTATCAAGATTTCTAAGAAATTCTTTCTTACAAATTAGAGATTTTCTTTTATAAGGAACCGCCATAGAAGCCTAATTCTATCTCTCACGATGTTTTCACTCTGAAAATGTTGTAGTAGAGTAGGTAAGGTACAGTATGACACAACTTAGATGTAGCATCGGCAAATCGTTTTCGTACACTTCACTTCTGATTTACACAACTAATAAAAAACATTATGGCGCCATTCAACGTTCAACAAGATCATTTTCGCCGATAATTTTTTAACACATGAGTAATGTAGGCGCACTCTTTTCGAGAACGATCGATTTTACGCATTTTGCCGATGCATCATCTAAGTTGTGTCATACTGTACATCAGTGCATCGCCATACTAAAAATAATAATGAGCAATTAATGAAGCCGCTAGTCGAGCAACTAATCCTTGGATTTATTTTCGTTTTACGGCCGTATCAGTAATGCGACTAATGCGTTGTGTGTGAAAAGAAATGAATGAAGCATGGACGTATAAAAAAAGACGGACGCCATTTTACGAACCAGCAAACTGAAGCACCATAGTAAGCCGGCCGTCTTGTACATACAATGCGACACGCACACACTCTCACCATAGTAAGCCAGTCAGCCGCCATTACGTCGCGAGCAACTCTGGGACTCACACATGGATGCGTCGCCGCTATTGCTATGCTTCACTTTATGTTTAGGCCATACTCTGTCCGTCTTTTTTTATACGTCCATGGAATGAAGTATATCTTTTAGCTCAATGAAGTAGATCACTCATTTAGTTCAGTATATCTGAACGTCTCCTATAAAGAGATATGAAGCTCGCGTAGTGTATCACTCTATCACATCACTCTCTTTATGCGACCATCAATGTAACAACGAATGAAACTTTATACTTATCTCGATTATTCTAAAGTCCATATTAGCACGTTCTACTAATATCTCGTTTCGACTCGCGAAATGCACACAGATTCATTTCTTTCGTGCATACGAGCGGCGAGCGAAGGAAAAGAACGATTGAGCAGAAAAGATATATTGAACTAAATGAAGTAAAGACACATTTGAACTATTATTGAATGAGTGATATGTTTATTTTACGGACTGAAGTAGTTCATTTCCTTCAATCGTTCGCAAACTACCCATGTCTAGTTGTGTGTCAGTAAATACTTTTTTAGGGCGCGCCATGTTATCGTATTTAATCTCTACGCAAAATTTGTTAGAAAGTATATTATTTTGCAAACTTAAGTAAGTTCATTTTACAATAGGTTTTAGGTTTGATTTTGTAGTTTAATTTTAATTTAATATTTCATTATAGTTAGATTATATAAATTATATTTTTACAATACCATAGGAATAGTCTGAACATTGTTACTGGTCCCATAAGCATAATAACAGGTTACTGTAGACTATAAAAGACTCGAGTCTGTCTGAGAACATTTAACACGAAGTACTTTATATGGTACGTGGTTTCCAGAGAAATAAAACGTATATAATACATTGTAGGTTGGCACTAAGTGGACTTATAGGTAGCTATTAAAAAAACAGATAAATAATTGCCCTGAGATCACTGAGATAAATAATTTGTAAACACAAAAAATAATTAATGTGAATTTATCTACAAACTAGCTATTCCCCGCGGTTTCACCCGCGTTCCCGATGCATCTTATGTTTTCCCGGGATAAAAAGTAGCCTATATGTTATTCCAGGGTGTGATCTATCTATGTGCCAAGATTCATCCAAATCCGTTCTGTAGTTTTTACGTGAAAGAGCAACAATTATACATACATAAGTACTAACAAACTTTTTTTTATATCAGAAGGTTGACAAGCAGGCAGGCGGTCCATCTGATGGTAAGTGGTTACCGTTGCCTAGGTTAGCAGAGGAATTGCCAATGTGTCGCCGACCTGTTACAATGCCACGAAGGCAACTGTCTCTCAAGTGCAATGCGGGAACACACCGATAGGTGCTTGGCAACAGATTTTAAACTTGAGGGTAGTAGCCAGCCAGAGTACCCTATCACAGTGCTATAGTTTCCTCACGATGTTTTCCTTCACCGAAAACTCAAGTTAATTGTAGGATTCCAATCCACGACCTTCGTTACGCCGCGCCATTTGATGTATACCACTGAGCCTTAAATAGTCGCCTAAGGTCGAATTTAACCAACGTCATATAGCCCTAATACCCGGGTAATTATGGCTGTGACAGAATTTGTATAGAGAATCTGTCAAATTGACATAATTACCCCGTAGATTAGTGCTAACGTCGTTGGTGAAATTGGGCCTGCTCGTTTCATGTTGCTTAGGTACCATCAACAAAGTTGAAGCATGATCAGTTTTGAGACCTTTTCGCTTGCAGCCAGTAATCATAGTTTGCCCTGTCCATTGTTGACAATAAAACGGTCTCTTGTAAAATCTTTTGTTTAGACTATTTACTGACAATGACAATCTAATATTTAATGACAAGCTCATTGTCTGGTTATATTATGTGAGACACAGGTAGCTGCTGGTCACTGCACGCAAAATACACCCTTAAGGTGATCATGCTTCAACTTTGTCGATAGTACCTACTCAATGATTCACGACTTTTTGAGCCGATTATATTGAATTTTGAAATGCAACTACTCTGTGATAATTATTTAGTAGCTGTAATAAATGTAATATCGAATTTGAACGCTAAATTCATGCAATTGTGAACTACAAACCAGCATTGCCATTAAAAACCGCAAACAATCAAATTATCAGCGACAATCGGACTTGGAACGGTCTATCGAATTAATTTTAATGAAGTGGTCAACCTCTGTGATCAGGAAGTCGGGATGTTTGATGCTAACCCGTACCTATATACTCGTATATAATACGAGTACCTACCAGTGGCAAGGGGTGAAAATATGGCGAAGGTAAGCAGTTCAAAAAATACTTACCTATCACTAAATTATCTCACTAAATAACAAAAAATAAACAATTCACTTTTCGGCGAAATCCGGCCTTTTTTGTAATATTTAAAAATACTTAAAAATAATTTTACCAAGGTACTTTGAAATAATGAATCTGTAGGACTGGGATTACTAAAAGGTAAGCCGATGGGAATCGGCTTGTATGGACCCTTCGCCACTGGTACCTACCTACTGAACTAGATATGCCCACGGTTTCATCCATTTTAGAGATAACTTCTTTTGGAATAATCTATACTATAATATAGCTGAAGAGTTTGAACGTGCTAAGCTATAATGTAGCTTGCTATATTAGTGAAATATTTTTTCCACCCCAGACTACTTTTTATCCCGAAAACGTAAATGAAACCGTGGGAAACAGCTAGTAAGATATAAAGAACCGGGCCAAGGGTTCTGTACAGATAATTCTAATTGAAGGACAATTCCTAATTGAGGATCTCTAACAGAAAGGCAAATGTAAAATAATGGTAAGCAGTTACCTATGGTGCCTATTGACATGACAAGTAAGACATTAAAGGGAGTGCTTCGGTTGGTCCGCGAAATCCAAATTGTATTACTTACTTTTTTTTGCTAATTACAGCTCAGTTATAGGTCGTATTTTTGACAACATGTGATTCGCGACAAATATATATAAATTTACCGATCAATAACAAAATCTTCGACATATTTCTCCAAGGTATATTTGTGGGATATGCGACTATTTCATGAAAACGTGACTTTTTACCACAAATTTAAATGCGTGAAATATGTTGATGTATACTACCATTCTTGTCGCAAATCACATGTTGACAAACTGAGGAACTATATTTGAGATGCAATTAGCAAAAAACATAATAAAATTTAAATTTCGCGTACCTTGAAGCATCCACCTTAAAAGTATTTTTGAAATAGCTGTCTGTGGAAAAATAGAGTAAATCTCTTCAATGTAACTTTCAGCTGAAAATCTAGAACACTTTTCTGTTTATGACACCTTGAGTTATAATGAAAGAGCCTGCCTGGTTTTTTTACCTTGAGGCAAGTACTACTTCACTCATAAAAAAAAACTTAAATCATAACTTGAGCCGTGGTGAAGGAATCCCCGGCCGTTTTTGTGCCAAAAGGAAGCGTATCGCATTATCATAAATACGAGTGTTGAACGAGTTAGTTTATCATTTTAACGTTTTTGTGTGTTTGAAGACAAGTACCTACACTAGTGATGTCACTGGTTTTCATTCTATTTTCACCCTAAGAATGTTTCCAGCCTGTTGGCTTTACTATAGTTCTCCGTATTGGAGGACAAGGACTTATAAACGTATTTTTAGTTAACCTTGGTTTCCATTTTTAGGGCGCAAATCTCCGGAGTTACTGGTCCGATTTGAATAATTCTTTCACTAATCGGAAGCTACATTATCCCCGAACGTTATGCTACTTTTTATAAAGGGAACGCGAGTGAAACCGCGGGGAACAGCTAGTCGTATATGTGTGTTGATGCCATTAGTGCTTGTACATTGATATTTTTAATAATATATCTGTTATTCAATATTTATAGTTAAATTTCTGCTTAGTTCAGGCACAGGTAAGTAGTTAAGGATCAAAATGTGCGTTATAAAATTAAAAAATTACTTATTGTTACAGCATTTCCCGATCATTGTAATATTATTGTCATTATCCTTGAGGCTTATGACAAAATGAAGATTCGTACTGTCACATGGAAAAGTGCATTATGTTAAAAAGGTTCTTAAACATATTCATGTGAAAGATTCAATCTTTTTTTTTTTTGTTTTTTTGAAAATCTTGTGAAATATAAAAACATTGTATAATATTATTTTAAACTAGATACTTAGACTAATTCAAGTTCTGCAGTACCCACTACGATGGAAATGTCACACAAGTTTGTGATTGTTATTGGAACTTAATTTCGAGCTGTTAGATTGTTTTTTTTAATATTGTAACCTGAGCTTTTTTCACATCTTTTTTTGTAGAACACCATATCAATGACATTGGCACCAAACTCTAACTCATTTATTAAGTTTAGGCAAGTTCATAATTCAAAATTCACAATTACCACCGTCCGTCAGTCACTAGGTCCTCGTAGATCTGTTACACAGGTGATATATATATTTTTTTTATTCTAAGGTAGCAAGCAATCATACGGCCCACCTGATGGTAAGTGGTTACCGTCGCTTATCGCCATTTGCAATACCAGAGATATTGCCAATGTGTTGCTGATCTGTTACAATACCGGAAGGTTCATAATACACAGAGCTCATTAAAGCAAGACAAATAAAACTCAAGTTTTAAGATAGCCCTGGCTCTTTCTTTGTGTGGTTAGCAAGTCTTGGCTTCAAGTTTGAATTTGGGTTCGAGTTGAAAGAAATCGAGCAAGTTAATCAAACTGTTCCATTTCAAACAATCACCGTTGGAATACATCGCTTGCTTGCGTTAACCATTTCATTCTGTTGTTCGGCAATTTCTAGCGATTTTTTTCCATTCGAGGTCCAAAACATATTACGTTACATTTTACGACTTTCCGGTCGACCGGTTCGGGCCGGAGGTCATTACGCATTGGCTTTTCCGGTTTACCGTTTTTGCTGTTGTTTTGGCAAAAATTCTCAGGCCATCGTTGAGCCGAGTCGCTATACTTAGCCATTTCCGCCATCTTTAATATTTTGGTGCCGAATGTAATTTCATTTTTTGTTCGTTTTCCACTTATTTGTTTACTAATTTATATGCAAGAAAGCTGTTGAGAAAAATTATGTGTGATACATTTTCATTCTAGGTTTAAATAATGATCTTGATTTGGTGTACAAAAGAAAGTCCACATAAAGACATAAAAAAACTATTTTTGTAAAATTATTTACTTCTCTTTAAAGTAATTATTGCTTTTAGAAATGTTTTATGTGTCTTTCAATATAGAATCATACCACCTACTTACAATTCATTGAACACTGAGAACGCAATTTATTTCTATAAAAATAAACCAAACCAATGTTACATTTCGTTCAAATCGCTTTACCACCTGATGATACCGCGAACAAGAGTCTTTGCTTCGCATTATAATAATCGATGGTGTCACTTAGAGGCTTATGAATATTTTACATCCCTCACAAGGCTCACACGCCCCCCCACCCCTCCCAACCCCTTGTAAGACCCTCCCTAATGTCTGACCGTAAATTCTGGTGCGCTACGTAATTTTCCGTAACTAATGTTCAAGTCATCTTTACATAAGGTAGAGTTATTGTCATAAATCAACAGTATTGGTATTATTTAGGGAACAGCCCTTATAAGTTAATTAAAAGGTAAGCCCTTAGGTACCAGGGTGGGGTTGAGTGGAGGTAATTAACAAAACATGGTTTTATGTGCTCAGAAATAGGGCGTCTTATATTGGGTTCAAGTACAAACAACAGTTTATGGTCTCCATTAATAATGAATAGCTTTAAAAATAGCAGTTTTTTCAATGACACAAAATAAATTTAATGGTTTTCCCAAGGGATTATAAGGGTTCTTTAAGAAAGAAGGGTGAAGGTTCTTGTGAAGAAATTTTTCAGGGTCGGCAACGCGCTATTATTGCCCTTTTGCAAGCGTCTATAGGCTACAGTAACCGCTTACTATCAAGTGAGCTGTATCTCGTAGTATAAAAAAATGTAACCAAAATATCTTGATCTAAATATATAAAAGGAAATGGTGACTGACTGATCTATCAACGCACAGCTCAAACCACTGGACGGATCGTGCACAACCAGAATAAAATAAGGCCTATCATTTTCCAATACTATGAGAATGTATTCCTTTTGAGATATTATTTCTTAAAATATTGCTTCTATCTACCTGAATATTCATACTTTATAGGTCTTATGTGAAGTCATGTCTGGATATTTACCTGAGCATCATTTTAGTGTTAGTCTTTAAATTTGACATCGTTTTGATCGACAACTATTTTGAGGAAAATAATCTGAGAGTTTTAGCGTTTTATAACGAACTAGCTGTTCCCCACGGTTTCACTCGCGTTCCCGGGATCAAAAGTAGCCTATAACCTTCGGCGATAATGTATCTTTCTTTTAGTTAAAGAATTTTTCGAATCGGACAAGTAAATCCGGAGATTAGCGCGTTCAAACAAACAAACTCTTCAGCTTTATTATTAGTATAAATTATAAATAGGAATTGGAAAACATTTGATGGAAAAACCTATACATGTAAAAAACGAACGTGTTTTTTTTAAACTTGTATGATTTGACGTGTAAATTATGATATGATATGACGTGTACAGGTAGATGCAGTGTATTCCAAAGTAAGACAAGCGTATGTCCTGAAGTCCCAATCATACGGAAATGTACTTACATACAAACAGACAGTTAAGTATTATTGGCTAACCACACCAAACGCAGGGCTCTACTCAAAGCTACGAGTGATCACATACCAGACCCAACCATATGGAAGATGAAATAAGATTCAATTTTGAAATGTTGAAGTCTACTTGCACGAAATTACTAGATGCTTTGATGATGAAACAATAATTAATAATCAATTTACAACAAAAAATAATAATATTAATGTAATTCTTCATTTCAAACTTATTTTTGTACATAACATTCAAACATTTTGAGACTTTGTTAGCAGTTTTTTTTTTTTTTTTTAAAGGACTAAAGTTGGTAGCCTCTGATGGCTGCTCCAACCTTACCGGACAATAGTTTTTTTTTATATTTTAAGGAGAAAAGATTTGATTTGTTTTTTTAACCCCCGACGCAAAAACTTCGGGGTGTTATAAGTTTGACGTGTCTGTAGCCTCATAGCTCCTGAACGGATGGACCGATTTTGATTTTTTTTTTTTTTGTTTGAAAGGTGTCTTAATTAAGAGTTCTTAGCTACATTTCAAGAAAATCAGCTCAGCATTTTGAAAATTATCACCAATTTTCTAGTGAGTGTCGGGTTTCATAAAATTTTTAATTTTAGTTATTTTAATGTTAAGTTGTTTTTCGTTTGTTTATAAATCTTCACTCCTAGCTATATGTAACTAGATCCAACCAGGAAATTACTGTAACGAGCCCTGTGTGACCGCAGTTAAAGCAAATATCCGGGTATGACGTTAACAGTTAAAGGGTTAGCAATATGTTGCTGACATGGATATTAGTAGCAAATCATTCGTGTGACGCAATATTATCGTTTTGAAGAAACTATGTACGATTTGAGAAAGCACTTAGTAGATATAAAGTAAGGTATAGTATGACACAACTCAGATGAACCATCGGCAAAATTCGTAAAAATGATCTTGTTGAAGGTTGAATGGCGCGATAATGAATGATTTTTATTAGTTGTGTAAATCTAAGTTGTGTCATACTGTAACCACTTGTTGGTGTAACTATTGAACAAACATAACCCCGAATTTTTTTTTTAAGGTCCTCAGTTTTTAAGTAAAAAGCGATTCGCCCCGGCTTCGCATGGTTTTTCTGCACTGTGATATGTATAATAATAATAAATAATAATATCCTGGGACATTGTTCACACACGGTTATCTGATCCCAAACTAAGCAGAACTTGTACTATGGAAACCAGATAACTGGTATACTACATATACTACTTTTTTTTTTGTAAATACCTACTTATATAGATAATTACACCCAGACACAGGACAAACAGACATGTTCATGCACACAAATGTTTGTCCTGGATGGGAATCGAACCCATGACCAGCGGCGTGATAGGTGGTGTCTTAACCAACTGCGCCAACTGGCTTGTCAAAGATTTATATGTATTATACATATAAATCTTCCTCTTGAATCACTATCTCTATTGCTGAAATCTGCATTAAATTCCGTTGAGTAGTTCAAATGATCTAAGTGAACAGACAGCGGTAGCGACTTCATTTTATACTATTTTAGATTTTAAATATTTCGTTCATTTTAATTTATTTCGTCAATTTTAAGCGCCCTCGTAATTTTTTGATTAGTGACTCAGGGTTATGGCTATAGATTAAGCTATGTACCTATTCATTATGCATTCAAAATATTAATGAAATGTTCATTGGTTGATCTCTGACAAATGTCCGTTATTTATTGATAAGGAACCAATGTAAGGATTTAAATAGTTTCAAAATCATAATGAATACATAGAATAATCAATTGACATACGTCTCAGGTGTTAATCGCAAAATTCCTTTTAATTTAAATAAAATTAAAAAAAATATCCTTTAAAAATTCTAAATACCCATTCACCTTAATGTTTTTTTAATGAAAGGAGATACTTTGGCATTATGCCTATTAAACTTTCATAAAATTCGTTTCGGAAACATTTTTATAAAATAATGATCGGCTTAAATTTTTTCCAGTCTAAATACTGACAAAAATTAATATAAAGGCTTTAAAAAAATAAGGAGTTTCTTAATTCGGTTGTTGTATTTTTTTTTTCAGTAAACTGCTACAGATTATTGAATAGGTCACAGGACTTTAATAAAATCGGAATGGTTTTATGATAATTTTTTCTTAAGGTTTATGTAGCGATTGATTTTTTTATCATTAAGTACCCTATGTACCACACGGCCACAGATCAAGCTACACTTTTTTGTTGTAAAATAGCGCCTACAACCGCATACGATACCGCAGTGTGTAGCTTGATCTGTGGCCGTGTGAACGTACACTATTTCTGCACATTAATTTTCCGATTTCTTCTTTTGAAAATTTGTGGTACGAAATATCGTGTATTCAGAAACATGGCGCCCAAAATATACTTAGTCTATATCATAAAATCAGCTATTGGTTAAGTATATTTAACAACAAAGTAAGTAAATAAATGCGATTATCATCATAGTTTACTTTGTGCTTAACAAAACGTGTATTAAAGGAAAGAAAGAGGATTTTAAGGAAAAATCCAATTTTCGACGGGTAATCTGGATTAAAGCAAAAATTTCGTCCGCGAGATCCTTTAAGACTTTCCTCGTGGCATAATGTACCTATAAACATCGTAAGCACTTTGGTATTTCACCGTAGGTACCTATTTTAATTTTAACTTAGTATTATAATATTTTTTACCAATAAAAAAACCAGGAACTTAGGTAAAATGTTTATAAAACTGTTTATTTATTCAGACATTTTTTTTTTCTACTTTTAAATAAAAGACACTAACAATCGTACTCAGAGACGTTAAATAGAATTTAATGACTGATTAATTTGTATCCATCTTTGTTTATTCAATAACTATAGAAAAGGATAGCACTATAAATATTCGAGTGCGGCCTTAAGGCACGTATTATAGAATGTAATAATTAAATAACAATAAAATAAAAAAGCCTTTGTTTACTTACCTATTTACTAAATTATACAGTTTTTAAGGAACTAATAAGTAGGTTTGTTAGTTTATTTTTATTGCATATCAGCGTGGTTGAGCTTCCGGGGCAAGCTTCTTTGAAACCGTACAGTGCGATCTGAGCTTTTTAGCTTATAGCTGACTTGTCATCAGCTCAATCCCTTTGTTTACCTATGTTACCTTATCTCATAAACTCATGGACATTGATTTATGATAAAATTTATTGTATTTTGTAATTTCAGCGATGAAATTAGCGGAAACGTGCAAACAGTCCTTTATACAAAGTGTAAATTTATTCCGAGCACGTAATGGACTCCAAGCGGTTTAAAATAACCTGATTAAATGCAAAAGTGGTGGTTGCAACCTTTTTTGTACGCTTGTGAATTTATGAATTTTCAATACACCTGGGTCACTGTACATTTTAATAATTTATGTTGCAGAAAAATAATATTCAGATTTTGGTAACAAAAGTAAGAATGTCGAGACAGTTGAGCACGCCGCAGTTTCGGTTTTCATCCGACAAATATTTGTGTATGAAAATGTCTGTTTGTCTCGAGTCTGGGTGTCTGGTTCCATAGTTTACAAGCTCTCATATTTTTATTATTTTTAAAGCCAACACAGCCCGCCTACTCTTGCTATAAACTCTATATCTCTCTCTCCTCTCTCCTATCCTCTCCTCCCATCGTCTTTTTTAAAACAGACAAAGGTTAAACATTCTTTTATAAGGTTCTCCATTTCTTTACTTGGAATTCCTAAGTATTTCTGGCTATTATTTTTTTCGGCGGAAGTTTCAAAACCTCATGGCCATACTCTTCAAGCCGTTTGACAGGTAATACTATTGCCATTATAGGAAATCAGCTAAATGCTTGACAGACCTCGACAGACTCTAATCACGAAATCGGCAAATCTGATTTCGATACGACTTTTAACAACACTATGCTGAATCTATATTTATACATTTCTCAGCAACCGTACAATAAACATATTGTTATTCGCGATAAATTCTAAATAAACATGCTTTTAACTCAACATAACAATGGTCTTTCATCACTTCCGTATTCTAAAACAACAATTAGCTCAATTTTGTCTCATTTCCAACATTTACATACAAATTTCAAACTTAGTGTTCACAATGGAAACTGAATTGTGGACGATTCTCACGTTTGCGACACAACTTTGGCTATTAATCTCGAACAATAACATCTGAGTTTAAGCAAATAACAGTTCTAGCTGTGAAACCTGTATGTTCATATTTCTATGCAATGACCCAACTTCTGCTTCATGACTTCTCGCGTTCCCAAGAGATCTGGCTTTCCGGGATTCTATGATAATGGAAAGAATATCTAGGTATCTCTCAAGGTACTATGTTTGGCCCTGTATCTTTCCTTATAGTTATAAGTGAATATTCTGGGATATTCTTCACACTCGGCTTTCTGGATCTCAAACTAAGAAATCCAGATAAATTGGGATACTACACATACTATTTTTTTTCCAGCCTCTAGATAAAGTTACATGTTCAGAGCATTCCTCAGTAACGAACCCACGACCTATGGCGATAGATATCTTAGTGGCCCGGCATCCTCTTTTATGTACCTACTCATAAAACCTAGAAAAACTGAACACTCTTTTAATCCCGACTTACCCCGTGATCCCGAATTACCTTTGGTGTCCTAGAAAACCTTTTTCAACCCTATAATTTCATTTAGTACTTGATACAAAACACTTTTCTCATAAAACAACAATAAAAAGTGTCTAAAAAGACACAATTGTTTAGCGCCACCTCACAAATACTGAGTACTTTAACCCCTCCAACAAAGTAGGTAGCACTTAGGTGTGCAAACACTGGAGCACGAAGACCTAGTCGACCTAGGTCTAGTCGATAGACTCGTCTGAATGCGCTAACTGTCTGGCAAACATTTACTTTGCCTACCGTGCCGTTTAAGCGGAAATACCCGTGAAATACCACCGGGTTTCCTGTTTCTACTCACATGACGGTTGCATTTTGTTCTTTTTTATTTTTTGGTCTAATTCGTTTATGAAGTGTTTGTCTAAGATACAATGTAATTTACTGTCAAACCTCATAAAAACTGTAATAAAAATACTTTCACCACGACTTATGAGTATGGTACGATTTTATCTATATTTAAATAAAAAACAATTGCCGAAATTTATGTGTCATCGTATGATTGCAAATACCGCAAGTTTACAATCCAACTCGCGAGATTGTAAACCGTCGATACGTTGTGAACTATACAACATATAAATTTTCGATAATTCATAATATATCAATATCAAACCGTTAAATTGTGAATGAACAAGGTTCCGATTTTATCATTAATAAAATTGAGAACCGTCCCTACTTATATTATAGTAAAACTAAACCAAAGTAACAAAACATAAACTAAAAATTAATAAATATAAATAAGTAAAATAATTATAAAAAATTTCACTTTTTGTTTACATACACCGAGCATTGATTTTTGAAATCCATTAATATTTCAGCCATCATCAAAATCACAATGGTAGATAAATTAAAAATGGATGCCGTCCAGCCGCTGTGGCAAATAAAATTTAAAAAGAAATAAATTAACATGTAATTTAATTTACAAAAGAACAATTAATATGCTCTTATACGTATAGGTACGATAGACAGGAGCAGCCTTGTGTACAGTTTTCATTCAAACATGGTGCGAGCATAACGTAATGGGGCATTTCCGAGCCCTTGGTAAAGCTGGGAACATACAGAGAGAGGAAAATAAAAAAAAACCTCCACGACAAATATACTACTACTTAATCCTATTCTTATTATTATTATAAAAATCAAAATCAAAACTCATTTATTTAGTTTAGGCCCTAATAAGGCACTTATGAATGTCAAAAGTTACAGTTTTACAATAGACTCTACTACCGGTTCGGAATACACTTGAACTGAGAAGACTCCGGCAAGAAACTCAGCAAGGCTTCTTTTTTTGGTGGATCGCACGCTTCCCCAGGTCAAGACATCAAGGTTATAGGTGTCGGGAAACAGACCCTTGGAGTGAGTTCCACTCCATTGCAGTTCGTATAAGGAATTATGAAGCAAATAAATAAATAATCTGGGACATTCTTCACACACGGTTATCTGATCCCAAACTAAGCAGAGCTTGTACTATGGACAACCAGATAACTGATATATTACATAATAATTATACTTTTTTTTTGTAAATACATTCATAAATATATAATTACACCCAGACATGCACACAGATGTTTGTCCTGGATGGGAATCGACCCCATGACCAGCGGCCAACTGCGCCAACTGGCTTGTCGATTTAAATGGTTGCGTCCTTAAAAAAGGTCGTCACAAAAAGAATCAAGGCAGAGTAAATGACTCTTATTGATCAACGCACCAGTGTGTACTCAGCTTAACAAGCAAGACAATTAAGTTGAATGAGATTGCAATACATAAAACAATAATTATATTTCATTCGTTCTAATAATACGAACTTAATTAATTCCGGGTGGTTCCATTTACTTGAGATGAACAGGGTCATGTTGTTTTGCTTGAGATTTTAAAGGAAATGGGACCTTAGGGTACGGGGATATTGAATCATCATCTTCACTTGCAAATGTAGAAATGTATAAAGAAGATCCTGAATTATGGCAAATAAAACATATAATTTGTTAAAAATAATCACCTTTTAGCCTTGTGGATTTACCGGGATAAAAAGTAGTCTATAGCTTTGGTATATTATAGGTAATAATAAATAATATCCTGGGACAAACGCACAGCTATATCAAAATCAAAATCAAAATCAAAATCTCATTTATTCAGTTTAGGCCCTAATAAGGCACTTATGAATGTCAACAGTTACAATTTTTAGACTCTACTACCGGTTCGGAATACACTTGAACTGAGAAGACTCCGGCAAGAAACTCAGCAAGGCTTCTTTTTTTGTGGATCTTTTTTTTTTTAATTTATGTAATTACAGTTGTTGTTTTAAATATACATAAACTTCATACAATTATCACTTGGCCAGGGGGCTGCAAGTGCAGAGGGAAGCTACTACAACCATATATTCTTGTCTTCTATGTAATGAGCCACCTTATAGTAGGCCTTGTCAATCAACTTATGTTTAACATACTCTTTGAATCTATTATAAGACATCTTAGTTACTTCATATGGGATTTTATTATAAAAGCGAATGCAGTTCCCGAGAAAAGACTTATTGACTTTCGCTAGCCTGAATCTAGGTGTAACAATTTTATCTTTATTTCTTGTATTTAGGTTATGGCGGCTACTGTTTGTGTCAAATAGATTTAAATTTTTACGGACAAACATAATATTTTCAAAAACGTATAGCGACGGTAAGGTTAAAATGTCAAATTCCTTAAACCGAGTTCGTAAGGATTCGCGAGGACCCAAGCAATAGATTGCACGAATGGCCCTTTTCTGCAAGATAAAGATAGATTCCAAATCCGCAGCCGAGCCCCATAGCAGAAGACTGTAGGACATTATACTATGGAAATACGCAAAGTAAACCAACCTAGCTGTAGCCACATCTGTTATATGTCTAATTTTTCTAACTGCAAAAGCGGCGGAACTCAATTTACTAGCTAAGCTTTCTATATGAGGACCCCATTGTATTTTACTATCTAATGTTATGCCGAGAAAAACTGTCCTATCAACTAGTTCGAGTCTAACATCATCGACTAGGACATGACTGTCATTCCCAGCAACATTGGGGAGAGTAAACCTTATACACTTAGTTTTAGAGGAATTAAGCATGAGATTATTGGCCGCAAACCATTTCGATATAGTGGATAACGTGTTATTGAGTTGCGTAAGTTCTGTGTCTTTTCTATCCACTTTAAAGATTAGAGAAGTGTCATCAGCAAATAAAACTATATCGCACAATTCATTTACCATATAGGGCAGATCATTGATGTATGCCAAAAACAAAAATGGGCCTAAAATTGATCCTTGCGGTACGCCTGTTTTAACTAAAGACCCTGAGGACGTAGTACCGCTAATACCTACTTTTTGTTGGCGACTGCACAGATAAGATGCTACAAGATCTAGTGCCACTCCGCGAACGCCATAGTGTCGAAGTTTTAAAAGTAGGGTGTGATGATCTACGCAATCAAATGCCTTGGAAAGATCACAAAATACGCCAACCGCATCTTGAGAGTTCTCCCAGGCTTCGAAAATATACTTCAAAAGTTTAGCTCCGGCGTCAGTCGTAGACCGCCCTTTTGTAAATCCAAACTGGTGTTCATGTAAAATTTGGTTATTGTTGAAATGAGCTAACAATTGATTCAGCATTATTTTCTCGAAGATTTTGCTTAGCGCTGGGAGAACTGAGATAGGTCTATAATCGGAAGGATTATTTTTGCTACCGGATTTAAAAATGGGAACGATTTTACTATGTTTCATCAAATCAGGGAAAGAACCTTTATCAATACATTGATTAAAAATACCTGCTAAAATAGGAGCAATACTAGTAATAATTGAGCCAATGACTTTAACTGACAAACCCCATAAGTCTTCTGTGTTTTTCAAATTTAAAGACTTGAAAGCGCTTAAAATGTCGCTAGCATCAATGAAATTAAACAAAAAATTTGGAATATGTTTAGTAAAATTATTTGTAAGCAGACACTCCGCTTTCACCGGGGACGATGCAAGATACTTAGTAGCTTCAGTAGGAATCGTTGAAAAGTAAGATTCGAAAGCCGAAGCCACTTCATATTTATCAGAGATAAATTTATCATTAATTTTAAGAGTGAATGTTTCATCTTCCTTTTTATTTTTACCAGTCTCCGTATTTATGACTTTCCAGACAGTTTTGATTTTATTAGTTGAGTTACTAACTTTATTGGCAATGAACATAGCTTTTGCTTTATTGCAGACTATTTTGAATATCTTTGAATAATTCCTAACATATGTATGAAACTCTTCATTATTTGTATACGATTTTTTATGATAAAGTTCATACATGTTGTCCCTGCTCACCTTTAACCCTTTAGTTGCCCAGTCACAGAATTTTAATTTATTATTTACCATAGTAGATTTAATTGGGCAACATTTATTAAATCCATTACAAATTGCTGTAAATAATGTTTTAAATGTATTGTTAGGATCGTCGGATTCAAATGAAGTGTTACTGAGTTTCAATTCTAATTGATTATTAAATTTCTCTAACTTGGTTTTAGTTGTTGTTCTAAATGTTCTATGTACAGGTGAAGTTTGACACTTAAAAGGTAATTTAACAACTTGAGCCAAGTGATCCGAACGAATACCACTAATTAATGTCTTTTCCAGAACACTCCCATTTGTTATAATGTTATCAATACACGTAGAAGATGTGGCTGTAACCCGAGTTGGTTCACTGAACAAAAGATCCATATTAAAAGATTTAAAAAGAGAAATAAAATTGTTTCTTTCAGATGAACTAACAAGAATGTCAATGTTGAAATCACCACAAACTATTAATGTCTTTTTGGACCTGAATAGTTTACTAAGAATTACTTCTATTATAGAATAAAATAAAGAAAAGTCAGAAGCCGGTGGTCTATAAACACATACGATAATGGAGCTTTCAACCTCTGCACATGCTACCTCACAGACGCGCTCCACAGAATGACTACATATATCTGTACGATTTTTGAACTTAATGTTGTTGTTTAGTAAAATAATAGATCCACCACCATTGGCAGACACTCTGTTGAACGCACTGGCGACGGTGAAATTGTTAACATTAAAAAGCATCATATCAGCCTTTAACCAGGTTTCAGTAAAGCATAAAATATCAACCTTAATTTTATCTAATAATAGTTCTATATCATATATTTTGCCAGAGAAGCGATTTATGTTCTGATGCAATAGTATTATATTATGTATCTGCTTCTCTTTTGTCGAAATTAAATGTTTAAAGAATTGATCACAATATTATTAGAATTACTAGATAATACTGCTTTGTCACTTAGCCTAGGGTGTGTTATGTTTGCTATAAACATGTCAATATTATAGGCTACCAAAGTAGCAATCAGGATTTTTGACCTTCTAGGCATGCTCACTGAATCCTGAGTCATTTTAATACCACTAACAAACTTATTAGTGTCAAAAAATAAAAATAAATCATTATGACATGTCAAATTATGTACACAATTATTTA
The DNA here is from genome assembly GCA_963555595.1 of Tethea ocularis. Classification (NCBI taxonomy): domain Eukaryota; kingdom Metazoa; phylum Arthropoda; class Insecta; order Lepidoptera; family Drepanidae; genus Tethea; species Tethea ocularis. The sequence goes on from OY741973.1 coordinate 10,316,268, forward strand.
AAAACATAATATACTTATTTTGTTTCTCAGTATAACAAACTGAATAGGGGAAAGCACACAACATTACATTCATTACCCCTAGCTTTTGTAGGGACTCATAACTATTATATAGGTCCTTCCTAAGTACACCTAACCCATTTCCAATCAGAATAACAATTGTGGTGTACCTGTCAAACTTCTTTTGCATTATGCTTTTAATAATTTGTATGTATGTAGCACCTGGCATACAATAGTTAACTACTGGATGTTTAGAATGATTACTAATAAATGAACCCATGTTTACTCCTATTTTATCTGAAAAAACTACTGTTTTATATTTAATTTCAAATGAGCTTTCTGCATCACTACTCACACACTGCTCCGCTCTTCCAACCTCAGATAATGTTGGCGTTGACTCCTCGGCAGACACATGCATACAGCCACATGTATGGTTTTTAATAAGGGACTCAAATCTGTCCTCATTATACTTACACATGTCTACTAAGTCTGTCGCAGCCAATATATGCTCTTTTATTTCCTGTTGGGATTTTTCATACTTGATGAGCAAATCCCTCAAGCAAAGCTCTTTATACTCTAAGTCAGAGAGCAATCGCTGTGTGTCAGTGTCATACATATTCAAACTATTTTTTAACTTAAGATTACATGATTTTAATTTTTTCATAAGATTATTATGTTTACTTTTTTGTATGACTGCGTTCCGGTAACTATTTTGTTTATTTACAATACTCTTTGCCTTTTTTATAAATCTACTTAGTTTTAGATATTTTTTAATCTTATTATGACTAGTCATTTTATTTTTGGGCTGATCACAGATTGAATCAGTTAAATCAATAGTTAAGGAGGCAGGTAGGACAGACTGCTGGCTCGAATCACTCCCCACCAGTTCATCATACAGGCTTAAGGTGTTATTGACCTGATTATTACTTATGTCTAGGTTAAGTTTGTTAATGTGGCTGTGAGCTTGACATAAGCTGCCCTCTAGCTCGGAGATACGAGTAAGCGCTTTTTCATAAGTGTCACTACATGCGCTGAAAGATGTTACTATCTCCTGAAGTTGGTTACGCTGATCGAGGATGTCTGCACAGCTGCTGTGGAGTTCTGCCAACTCACTCTTGAGTTTACTGTTATGTGTTAAAATGTTTTTAAATTCCTCTTCGCTGTCCTCGCGTTCTTGTTGTAATTTGTCGCAGAGGTTCTGGGAGGCTTTAAGGTCTAGTAGAGCCTTCCTGAGTTTATCTTCCATGTCGCGAGCAGTGGCCTTGCGTGTCAACATGTTAGACATGAAACCACAGACCCTGCAACACAAACACAGAGAAGCTGAACAGCGGGTAGAATTGTATTATTAATTGAGTACCTATCTACTGGCCTAATATGTAACAATATTTATATATAGTATTTGTTGTGCTGTAAGTAAATACTAAATGGTATATTAGAAATAAATTTAACTTTTGTTTGGGATATAAAAATAAGAGTTCTGTGATCTGTGTAAGATACTTAACTGCTGAGTACCTATGCTGTATAGTATTAAGTGTATTACTGTATGTGGCTAGTGTAATTTGTCTACAAATTTGCTTCCACTTATTGTCAAACAAGAAGAGACTTACGGCGCCAATGAGAGTATGGTAAGTAGCTCAAATCACGGGTGTGAGCAATGTATAGTGTCAGCGCAGTGATATTATTGATAAAAATTAGATAAACTTATCAAATTAAAACAAAATACTCCCCAGGTTTTTGGCGATGTTCGAATTTTGTCCGTTTGATTGACAGCTCGTATCTTTGATTTATTGCTGGATTTATACAGTGTATATATTTAAACCAACACTTCACACGATGTATTGATTTATGCTTTATTATATGGATTATTTATTTCGGTCGAATTATGGTTTAATTAAATAAAATAAAATAAAATTATATTAGACGAAATTTTGACAACCAAGTTGTTTGAGTTGCCAGTAAGAACCTAAACTAAGCAGAGCTTGTACTATGGAAAGCAAATAACTGAGATACTACTTAGACTACTTTTTTTATTTACACAGATGACAATAAGTAGAAAGAATTTCAATTAATTTCACTTACTTGAAAAGTAGAGTTTTGTCAAAAAAGATAACTTGTAATTTGATAAGAAGAAAATATGCAAATTGTATTGGTTTAAAGTTTTGGAAGTGAAAAATTTCAGCTTGATTAAACAAAATATTTAAAAAGAAGCGATTTATTTATTTATGTACACACACACAAGTAATAATAAAAAAACATAAAAAATACAAATGTACAAAGGGACTGCTTATTTCTAATAGAAATGTCTTCCAGCAACCCTGCGACTGGAAAAACATAAATAAATGTAGACACAGTGTGTGAAAGTAGAAGAAAATACATAACTAGATAGAACAAAATATAGAAATACTTAAAAGTAAATAAACTACACAAATATATAAAATATTAATACACTACATACTAATACACAAATACATCTAGTGCATAAACAAGATAGAATACATAAATAATATACAAATGGACAATCAAGGTAAAGTGGAGAAGTAATGCTCCTTGACGCGTTTCTTAAAAACAGAAATAGTTTTAGAGTCAAGTATGTTAGGCGGAAGCGAATTCCATAACCTTACAGCATGGACAGTGAAGGAATAGGAGTAGGAGTCAGTCTTATGGGAAGGAAATTTAAGAAGAGATTTGAGATGAGATCTGCAAATAGAATTAGGAGAGCGAGCAAAAGAAAAACGTTCTCGTAGGTACTGAGGATAGACAGGATTGTGTAGGATATTGAAAAGGAGGCACAAGATCCGAGTGTTCCTGCGAAGACGGATAGGGAGCCACTTGAGTTGCTTGCGGAAGTGAGAAACATGGTCATATTTCTTAAGACATTTGTTCCTAGGTCCAATTTATTTGAACTGAGCACGTAGCAGAGGGATATTTGTGAGAGTTGTTTACAAAGGTTTAATAGACAACTAAAAAAAACAGCCCACGCTCAGTAAGCTAAAGAATCCAAAAAAAAACAAAGAATAAACCAAGAATAATAATGTTAAAACATTTCCGTCTGAGGCAGAACTCCGCAATAGAATACTTCGCAATAAAGAGTTCAAGACTACACATTCATAACAAGGAGGTGGTAACTATGAAATTTGAATGTAAAATACGTCATACATTGCAATGGTGCCAACTCTCTGCTGGGGCTACGAAGTGAGCGATTGACTAATGTAAAAAAAAAAATTTAAAAAAAAATATTTTGTAGTTTTTTTTTATACTACTAAGGTAGCAAGGAAGCATACGGCCCACCTGATGGTAAGTGGTTACTGTCGCCTATCGACATTTGCAATACCAGACGTACTGCCAATATGTTGCTGACCTGTTACAATGCCGAGAAAAAAAACTGGCTCTCAAATACAATTGCCGGAACAAACCGCTACCGGTGCTTGGCGACAAATGGTTTTCTAGCATCCACTTGGCTTAAAATTATTTTTAAAATAGTCCTTCACAGACACTTATGAAAAGTCAGATTCTAATTCTGGTTCGGAAGATTGCCTTTGCTGAGAAGAGCCTGCAATAAACTCATCAATTATTCCTTTCAAAACAAGCTTACATTTATTTATATTCTAGTCTCACTGACAACGTGTCCTGGCGGCAAAACGACAATATAGAAAATATCAATGTTTAAATAAAATTAATAAATATTCTGGGACATTTTTCATACACGTCCTATCTTACCCCAAATTAAGCAGAATGGAAACCGAACTTATATGTTGTTCGGTAATTTATTTTTGACACTGTCAATTACCCTATTTAGATGATTACCTAGACTCAGGAGAAACAGACATGTTCATGTACTCAATCGTTTGTCTTGGAGGGGAATCGCACCCACGAGCTGCGGTGCGATAAGTGTTTAACCAACTGCGCCAACTGGCCTGACAATCAATTTTTAATCCGTAAATAAATAACACACTCCCATAGACCCACCCATATGCAGCACCTTTTCACGAGTATGACGCGTGTGAAACCATCACCCTCCTCGCTTAGTTTAAGAACAATTCAATTTATTTCTGTTCTTTTTTTACCGAAAAGTCAAGATCTAAGCATTTTTTTACATATAATTTTATTACCAATGAATAAAATACAAAACTTTTTAACAAAATTGCCATCGCTTACGTTCCGCTATCTAAACTCTATCGCTGGTTCCTTAGCCCAAACCCATTTACGCCGTAAAATATAGCACCTGCAATGCTATTCCGCGTCTCGGTAGAATATTGATGTATCTCCCGCTCTCCTGCCATTGACACCGACCTGAGCGAGTACTTGGGTAGACACTGGTGCCGATTCTGTTGTTTACGAACTTAACTAATATTAGACAAGTCACCTCTCTTTCATTTTAACCTTATTGAAAAAAGATAGAACATTTTTAATGCTGTCAGTTTAATCCATACCGTCGTAATGTACGGGTAAATAGTCGTGACCAATAAAGATCGCGCTTAAATTCACGTTAAAATGTGTGATCGGAGTAAATTGACAGGACTGAAATATCTTGCATCCCTTTCTTATATTTACTATTAGAAAGAGATATAGTGAGATTAAATTTATTTTAGTTCGTAAACAACAGAATCGGCACCACTGTCCTTTAGTATCATAAATAGAATCTATAAATGAGTTGATTTGTTGATGAGAAAATAAAGCTTTTATGGTAAACTACCTTCGGGGATAATGTAGTTTCTTATTAGTAAATTTTTCAAATCGTACCAGTAACTCCGGAGATTAGCGCGTTCAAACAAACAAACTCTTCAGCTTTATTATCAGTATAGATAAGGCTGTTAAGGCGACGATATCCGGATGTACTAGATTAAATTTTTCTCGACATTCTTTGTTACTAGAGAATATATGACTAGGAATATTATTTTTAAATTCATTAGAAACGTCAGAAAAATCGTGAATATGCCCCTTTTTAAAACTAATAATGATTATTTCTCTTATTTGGTCCATCCAAATAACCTGAAAATATTAAAATACTCTCTTAGATCTAATAGAAAGGTAATTGTTTTCAATTAATTTTTTTTAGGGTTTTTTTAAAACTCAAAATGAGCCTCGCAGACGGAGTCAGTCGCGTTGAGCTAAGTTGGAGCTTGATTTTCAGTAGTTTGCAATTCAAATCTAGGTGTTTACTTGGCAAGAGTATTAAGATAAATTGTATGTCTACACGTGTAAACTATGACCCAAAAGCTTGCTAGAATTTGTCACCCTGTGAGACAGATACTCTCGTATCTTGCCTTGCTTAGTTTCTGGCCGGGTCTTCTCAGTTTAAGTGACCCTATTTGGAAACAGTGGTAGAATCAATGGAGAATATACAATACATATTATTTATTTATAACTAGCTTCCGCCCCGCGGTTTCATCCGCGTTCCCGTAGTATCTTATGTTTATCCGGGATAAAAAGTAGCCTATATATTATTCCAGGGTATGATATATCTATGTGCCAAGTTTCATCCGAATCCGTTCAGTAGTTTTTCTGTGAAAGAGTAACAAACATCCATACATCCATCCATACTCACAAACTTTCGCATTTATAATTGTATTTTGATTTTTTTTTTTATCTTAACGTAAATTGTAAACAAAAAGTAAATATTGTAACAGTACCTCTGTTGTACTGAAACAATTAAACTTAAAAGTATTACTCAAGCTTCTATGAGTTGCTCTATTCTGAGAATTGAGTAAAGTAAATTGCAATAATGACTCCCGGAGCTTCCTTGAAAGTATTTTATTTTCCTCAAATCATTAGTAGCCATTTTCTTGGCACTCACAGTAGGTACTTTTAATAAACATTTAGTTTTACCGAGCAATCTATATATATAAAAGAAAGTCGTGTTAGTTACTCCACTTATAACTCAAGAACGGCTGAACCGATTTAGCTGAAAATTGGCAGGGAGGTAATTTAGAGCCAGGAGAAGGACATAGGATAAGTAGGTAGGGGTAGGTAGGGTAGGTAGGTAAGGTAGGTAGGGGTAGGTAGGGTAGGTAGGTAAGGTAGGTAGGGTAGGTAGGTAAGGTAGGTAAGGGTAGGTAGTTAGGTAGGGGTAGGTAGTTAGGTAGGGGTAGGTAGTTAGGTAGGGGTAGGTAGATAGGTAGGGGTAGGTAGATAGGTAGGGGTCGGTAGAGGTAGGTAGGGTAGGTAGGTAAGGTAGGTAGGGGTAAGTAGTTAGGTAGGGGTAGGTAGTTAGGTAGGGGTAGGTAGTTAGGTAGGGGTAGGTAGTTAGGTAGGGGTAGGTAGATAGGTAGGGGTAGGTAGGGTAGGTAGGTAAGGTAGGTAGGGGTAGGTAGTTAGGTTAGGGGTAGGTAGTTAGGTAGGGGTAGGTAGTTAGGTAGGGTAGGTAGGTAAGGTAGGTAGGGGTGGGTAGGTAGGTCCCAGTTTTATTTTTGTTCTCAGGGCAGGACAACGTCTGCCGGGTCAGCTTGTAATAGAATATAGAAAACTATTATATGCAGGACTATTCTTTGAAATAGACTAGTGGACAGTGTCAATTCTAAAATAAACGTCTCTGTCAAAAAAATCATTTTTGGTATAGTATGACACAACTTAAATGAAGCATCGGCAAAATTCGTAAAATCGATGGTTCCCGAAAAGAGTGTGCCTACAACATTACTCATGAGTTAAAAAATGATCGGCGAAAATGATCTTGTTAAACGTTAAATGGCGCGATAGTGAATGATTTTTATTAGTTGTGTAAATCGGAAGTGAAGTTTACGAAAACGATTTGCCGATGCTACATCTAAGTTTTGTCATACTGTACAAGCTTTTATTGCCGACTGTACTTTTTTGCACAGTCTTCAACTACTCGTTAAGACGGTTCCAAAGAGCCCAAACTCGATGGGGTTATGTGGTTTTATTGCGGAGTTCCTATGGCCACCTTCCAGCTCAGATCAGCTCCACGTCATCATAGTATTGCATTGTCATGCGATTTTCATATTCGTGCAAAATTTAAGCTCAATCGGTAACTGGAAAGTGGGTCAAATTTAACCTGCATAATTCCATTACAGACAACGGGACAGTTGAAAGTAAATAAAAGCTTGTAAAAACCAAACACTTAAGCAATGCATACAAAATCTAAAACAGATATGGGAACATCAAATAGAGTCCGTGGTATGAAACACCTTTAGGCAGTGCGAAGCCATTTAGGTTCCAGTGTGGGAGGAGCCGTCCTTGAAGGCGAGGACCGCCGCGATGTCAGTCTCGTCTCGTTCAGGCGGCCCGAGTTGCCATTAGTAATCCGACCGCCCCCAATTAGTCGTAACTCGTACTAAGTCCTCCCCCTCCACCGGTAACGCCCTGAGCTGAGGTTCGTACCCCATTCGGGGGTGCCCTCAGGCGTGGTTACCTAAATGTTAACTGGCTAAGAGCCCTCTGCGCTCGCCGATTTGTTCGGTATGATTGCTGTATGACCAACTTTAGTCTTTTAAAAAAAAAATTATGAGGATTAACACTCTACCTATGGCGAGAGGTGCGATGGTAAAAGGTAGCCATGGTCAGGTCAAACAATTCCTCAGAACACTGTCCATTGTACAATCGGTAGAACACACAAAGGAATCGAATAAAATCATTTTGACTTATTTTATTTATTCTCTATCATTTTAACATTCACTATTTGGTAAATATATTACATGAAATAGATTGGAGTGAGTTTGGCACAGGTTTGGGTGTAGTTGGTTTGTACTGGGTCTGATTATGGTCTGTCTGGAGTTGGGTTTTTGCCAATTGTACCGTTTCGTGATTGCTTGAAGAATAGTGTGATGTGTTACGAGGAATCCTACAACTTAATACCAGTTGTTATTGGAATTATTTGAAACTAGCTGTCCCCCGCGGTTTCAACTGCGTTCCTGGGATAAAAAGTATCCTAATAGCACCTAGGGATAATGTAGCTTCCTATTAGTGAAAGAATTTTTCGAATCCGGTTGTTAGTTTCAGAGATTAGCGTGTCCAAACAAACTCTTCAGCTTTATTATTAGTATAGATTACACTGAGACACACAAGTTTGACCTGAACGGAACATAGTAGCTAGGTATATGAGGCGTCTTCTCTATACGTATTATACCTCAATGGCAACTGTAGAGTATAATAACCGTACCTTTCTAACATAAGTGAAACTGTCTTAGAAGCTACATAGTATAGTATAATTATGTAATATATTATAACTTGTAGTCAACTTGAGAGCGAATTATCTAGCATTGTTACCGATAGCACGTGATACATTGCTGGCCGGCGATCAGTTACATTGCCCGGAGGCAACGCCTCCCGCACTAGCTCCGTAATGGACTCCAGTCCATTCCGGAGACAAATTTACGATAGCTGTAGATGTATAACTATATAGGATGATTTTTCAACTCAAAATTAAACCTCATTTATTCAGTTTAGGCCCTGATAAGGCACTTATGAATGTCGAAAGTTACAATTATTACAATAGACGCTACCACCGATTCCACATACACTTAAACTGAGAAGACTCCGGAAAACTCATTAAGGCTTCTTACTGTGGATGTTTCTTTGAAATTCATGTAATTACAGTTTTTGTTTTATATCATACTAGCTGTTCCGCGCGGTTTCATCCGCGTTCCCGGGATAAAAAGTAGCCTATAACCTTCGGGGATAATTTAGCTTCCTATTAGTGAAAGAATTTTTCAAATCGGTTCAGTAGTTTCGGAGCCTATTCAATGCAAACAAACAAATAAACAATCAAATCTTTCCTCTTTATAATATTATTATATATATTAGTATAGATAGATATACACTAGCGACCCGCCCCGGCTTCGCACGGTTTTCTCGGTTTTTCAGTTCTATAATATGCATGCATATAAACCTTCTTGAATCACTATATATCTATTAAAAAAAACTGCATCAAAATCCGTTGCTTAGTTGTAAAGATTTAAGCATACATAGGGACAGACAAACAGCCGGAATTGACTTTGTTTTATAAATACTATGTAAGTAGTGACTAGTGAAGCTATCTGCGTGCTAAATTACTTCACGATCGTTTCAGTTGTTTATGTGTGAAAAGGTAACAAACAGACAAAATAACTTTCGCACTTATAATAAATATCGATGGATTTTGTATAATAAAATGAATAAAAAAAGACTTACATTTTTTTTTATACACAATCCATGTCTAATGAACTGAAAGGATATTTCCACCGTCCGTCGGGTTACTCATGATTCTATAAATATTTTGCAACTAGAATAACAGTAAAAAGAAACCGCCCGCCATACCAAATAACATCGATAAAAAATGTACCAATACAAAAGCAACTAACCCTGAAATCCCCATAGAGCAGTAATCAATAAATCCATTATACAGAATATATCCACAAACAAAACTCCCCAAGGATTACGGGAAATATCAAAAAGGCCAATAAGGACAGATATACAAGATATCTGATCATTGGACTGTTGCGAAGTACTTTATTACAATTCCGTCTATTTGAAGATCCTTCAATCCTTGATTCGTAACAATTTTCACTTAAAGTGATGAAGGAATTTTGTACGTTGCTTTTTAGCTTTGCATTATTGAAAAGAATTAATATATTCCCGTTTTTTGTGTAATATCTTTTCCCCCTGTTATGACACCATAGATTTTTCAAATAAATGCTTCCAGCTTTATTTATAAACTAGCTTTCCACCCTGCGATTTCACCCGCGTTCCCCTATTTTACTCCCTTACTTGGTTGAAATTTTAAAAGTCCTTTCTTAGCGGATGCCTACATCATAATGTTTGTCCTGGATCGGAACCGAATCCACGACCTGCGGCGTGATAGGCAGTGTCTTAACCAACTGCGTCAACTTTGATGATACTACCTATACCTATACCACAGAATACTTAATAGTACAAGTTTGTACCTATACCTATGACGGGCCAGTTGGCGCAGTTGGTTAAGACACCACCTGTTGTGCCGCAGGTCGTGGGTTCGATTCACATCCAGGACACACATTTGTGTGCATGAACATGTCTGTTTGTCCTGAGTCTGGGTGTAATTATCTATATAAGTATGTATTTACAAAAAAAAAAGTAGTATATGTAGTATATCAGTTATCTGGTTTCCATAGTACAAGCTCTGCTTAGTTTGGGATCAGATAACCGTGTGTGAAAAAATGTCCCAGGATATTTATTTATTTATATACCTACCGGTGTGTTCCGGCAATTGCACTTGAGAGCCAGTTGCCTTCTCGGCACTGTAACAAGTCGGCTACACATTGGCAATACCTCTGGTATTGTAAATGGCGATAGGCGACGCTGCGACAGCTGCCTGCTTGTCAACCTTCTGACATAAAAAAATACTGTAATTTAAAATCAAAATTCATCTCAAATTCAGTAATCAAATTCAATTTTGGATAACAGCTTAGTGTTACAATCAAGTCCAGTTAGGAGTGAATGAATTTGCAACTGAACGGATTTCAGCTTACCCTCTCCCCCCACTCTGAATATCGTATTTCCGTTCAAATTACAAACTCGTAGCTTTGTATAATTTCAATGGACAATCGGATTTCGCTTATTTTGCTACTGTATTGATCAAACTCCCTGAGCTACTAATTAAATATGAATTCTGAACAAACTCGTGCAAAATATATATAACGATGTAATACAATTTTCTTAGAATTTGGGACCTATGTACCTTAGCTGGCTGTCTCTCAACCGCACTAATTGGAAATAAGAGCTTACGTGTGAGATTTTGTTAGATGATGGGCTTATTTACAATCTAGGTACCCATCTATGAGCTCGAAACAACCTGTGAGTATATAGATTAAAATTATACCACCTTGAGGCGACGATATCCGAGAAAGATTCTAGATTAAGTTTTCCTCGGCGTTCTTTTTTGTAAGAGTTTTTTTTTAAATAAGTGACGAGGAATTGTTTTTTAAAAATTTGAATTTTTTATTAATAATGTCAGTAAAAAATCATGAATATGCCCCTTTTTCATATCATTGTATTTTATTGAGTTGATACTAGGTAAGTATAATATTATTAGTTAAGTACCCATGAGTGATCGGAATAGCTAGTAAACCCATGACAAAATCTTAATATGGACATGCCTTACAAGTACTGAATTTTCGGGATTATAAATTCGTTCAGAACTGGTAATATTACAATAGAATCGTAAAAATAATTTAGAATATAAACAAGAGAATTTTTATGGCGGTCGTGAAAACAATGCTGCCATTAAAATTTTTATTTATTTCTTACTTAAATTCTTAGAAATGTGACGACGAGATTTCAGATTAATAAAACATACATTGAAATGAAATGAAATAGTTTATTTGCAGGGAAGTACATTTAAAAAAATTTTTTTTTTGAAAATTGGTTTAAATGTAGATCCCGCCTTATTTTGACAGGCATGCAAATGTATAAAATATTTAATCAATATTCATAAAATTAAGTAACAATCAAAATTTACAAAATAATAATATAAAAATAATTAATTTAAACATACATAATCACAATAAAAATAATAATACAATCTCAAATTAATGTTAATTCATCATATTTTCGTTTAGTATAGTTAATTCATTTAGATGTTTTATAATTTTAATATATCCATTGACACTCACGCACGCAATATCAAATATCAGTCATCACGAGGGAACATTGATTCGGACATACCTACAGGTCAAACAATCACCCTCCTTTTTTGGCTTCGCCGCCGTTGATTAAGCAGACGATTGTCATTAAAGAAAAAATAATTATGTTGGATGTAGTTTAGAAAAAAAAAATATCTTCTGGTCTATGGTTCTTTGAAACTTGAATACTAGGTACTACTACAAATTTTTTTTTTATTTAAAATTATAACCAAATTATATTTTTCAGACTCTCTCTCTCTGATTGAAGTCTGGTTAATTCAACACGCAATTTCATTCAATAAGCAAACTACTTATTGTTTCAAAGAATTCTAAAAATATATTTGAAGGCTATAATTTTGTGGTAAAGGAGTTTCAAGGAAAATCAAATTTTCCTAAATTCCACATTAGATCAAAGAATATTGTGTTAGAATTAAATAAATTATAAGCGCTTGTTTTTATTTAAATGTTCATTATCATAATTAGCAAGCCACAATATTATCCTGATGACGTCAGGCCTCCTATTTATTTACCGCGAGCCAGCACTAAAACAAAATATATTCTATACATATAAATTTATAAAATGGAATAAAATTTTGTTAAAATCATCCAATACCTACAAACTACCCAATACCCTCCACGTCACTAGACTGTTATTAAGGTGTATTGGTCGTCCGCATTTCGAATTTTTAAGGAATATTTCTTGCGTTTTAATTTAGTAAGTGAGTTAATTTTGTGATCAGCGCCTGAGAGGTAGGTATATATCATTTGGAGAGCTGGCGAACAAAAGCGGACATGTCCAAGCAAGTTTTGTAAAACCCAGGATATCCCCAACTCTTTCTATTAAAAGACATTAGAAAGTGACAGGTATAATTCAATATTGAAACCATCTCACGTAATAAAGACAAAATTTGTGTCTGTAAATTAATCAAAATGTAAACTAATATAAGGCTTAAATTTGATTTTATTTGCCGGACATTTATATGAAATCATAATTTAACTAATAATTTCTCGGCAGTTAGCCGGCGGATGTAACTATCGGGCCGGAGAGCTGGAAATTAGTTAAATCGTGCTGACATAGCTTATTGCAGCTTCATAGGAATTGTCAGTACTTGATTCAGTAACTGTATACGGCTTCACCGAATTGATGACCCTATGATTTTGTTGTCACCAGTGTATGGAATTAAATTAGTTTATGGTTATTACTTTATTCGCGCTTATTCAAAATTAAACAAAAAACAAGTTTTTTAAAAACAGCATTATATTAACTTTAATTTTTAAACAACCTAATAAAAGAGGAGGTTCTCAGGTCCTTCGGTTGTATGTTTTTTTTTATGTTTGTTCACGCATAACTTTTTTCTTTTTTTTTAATAATTCAATTTGAATTAGGTTCAGTATAGCTAACTATATTTTCTTTGAAGGAGGTTTTACTCTGTTTTTAAAAGTGAATTATTTATTCCTTTAGGCCCAATTGCACCGACGTCGTATAACATTAACCCTCAGATTAATTAGTTAATTAATCTATATATATAAAAGAAAGTCGTGTTAGTTACTCCACTTATAACTCAAGAACGGCTGAACCGATTTAGCTGAAAATTGGCAGGGAGGTAGTTTAGAGCCAGGAGAAGGACATAGGATAGGTAGGGGTAGGTAGGGTCGGTAGGTAGGGTAGGTAGGTAAGGTAGGTAGGGGTAGGTAGTGGCAGGTAGAGGTAGGTAGATAGGTAGGGTAGGTAGGTAGGGTAGGTAGGTAGGGTAGGTAGGTAGGGTAGGTAGGTAGGGTAGGTAGGTAGGGTAGGTAGGTAGGGTAGATAGGTAGGGTAGGTAGGTAGGGTAGGTAGGTAGGGTAGGTAGGTAGGTAGGGTAGGTAGGTAGGTAGGGTAGGTAGGTAGGGTAGGTAGGTAGGGTAGGTAGGTAGGGTAGGTAGGTAGGGTAGGTAGGTAGGGTAGGTAGGTAGGGTAGGTAGGTAGGGTAGGTAGGTAGGGTAGGTAGGTAGGGTAGGTAGGTAGGTAGGGTAGGTAGGTAGGGTAGGTAGGTAGGATAGGTAGGTAGGGTAGTTAGGTAGGTTAGGTAGGTAGGGTAGGTAGGTAGGGTAGGTAGGTAGGGTAGGTAGGTAGGGTAGGTAGGTATGGTAGGTAGGGGTAGGTAGTGGCAGGTAGAGGTAGATAGGAGTAGGTAGAGATAGGTTTGTAGGTCCCAGTTTTATTTTTGTTCTCAGGGCAGCCGTCTGCCGGGTCAGCTAGTTAATTATAAAGACAGATTCTCAATACAAATTCTGTCACGCAGCAAATATTTAACCCGTGGGTTAGAGCTAAAAAACATTGGTGCATTAGGGAATATGCTTTTTTTTGCTTTAATAAAAGCTTATTCATATAAGAATCAGTAAGATAAATAAATCCGACTATAAAAGTAACCAAAATATAATAAGCCATCAACAATTTATCTCTTTCTAGCAAAACAGAATTTAGCCTGGAGTTTGTATGTCTGATCTCTCTGTCTAATTAGTAGTTTAAAATTCTTATATCTTCCGTTTATCTTGGCCGATTTTAATTTCACTCTTTGACATATTTTTTACGGTATTTTCATATTTTGTTAAAAAATGCGATAAAAAAAAACATGCATATTCCCTATTATTAGTCATTTATACTAGCTGTATTCATTAAACTGTGTTTCACTTCCGAATAGTCCTTTCTGGGTTCATAAAACAGGAAACTCGTGTAAAACAAATAATTCTACTCTTATCCGAAGATCTTCGGGAATACTTCGTGAATGAATGAGTTCCAACATCAAAGGGTTGTAAAGCTGAAAATGTTTGATGCTTTGTAATCCCATGTTTTTGTTATTATAGAGAATTTTAAGACAATCACTGTTTTGTTTTAGAACATTGAGTTGTTTAAGAAATAACAACAACATAAAATAAACGTAAAATCATTATACTGATTTTAAGAGGAACATTAACGCCAATGACCTTGACGATTTATCCATACAAATAAGTACTCAAAGGTTAGGCTCCCTCGGGTGGGATCTAGCGCCTTATTTAAGACTAAAATGATTGATATAATTAAATCTTTTAACAAAAAATAGAACCGACTTCAAAACACTAAAAAGCATAAAATAACCATGTAGGAACTCTAATCAACCTGACATTGTTGTGAAGTCTTAACTTCGGGGATAATGATTATCCTTATCCCCGAAGTTAAAACGGTAAACGTAGGTACGTAGGTTCTGGCAGGTAAGTGTAGGGAAGCAGGAGTACGTAGGTAGGTAGGTAGGTCCCAGTTTTTTTATTCTCAGGGCAGGATAACGGCTGCTGGGCCAGCTAGTTTGAATGTAAAGAAAATAAAATTGAATTCTCTGTTTATGTTAACTACACTGCAAGATAAACAGATGTTTTTAAATGCCTAGCTTAACATTAGACGAAATGTTAAGTAAAATTTCAAATACAAATATTTAGACCCTAATTATGGACTAATGTGCCTTACTTTCTGAGAATGCCTTCTTAATATATTAACTAATGTCAACTCGTGGGTTTACCCGTATTTAATTTAGGAAAGTTCTGGAATTAAAATGACACTGAAATGTTTAATGCTGTAGGGCCCATAATGGCATACAGAATTCATAGTATCAGTTTTTATTACGATGTGACTTATTACCCAGTATATCTACTGTGCTTGTTGAAATGATTGCATACTAAACAGTAACTCCAGCATTGGTCTCATGAGACAAAAACTGCTGTCATCGTCGAAGCGGTACCCAACAAAGTAATACGATATCAAGGCAATTACCTCAGAAACTATTGCTCCAGAGGCGGTCTCTGCTACATAATTAAGTCTAATCAGGACTCTGATGGGTTATAATTGTAATCTAGTTAGTGTAGAATTTCGTGTGCAGCCCTCTGGCGGTAATTAAGTAATTAGGTGTGTGCCAGCCCTGCGAATGAGATCGACCGTGTATCTCGTTTTCTTCACTATAAATGTAACGCGAATATTGTAAGTAGGTATATATATTAAAATTGGACTACTACCTACTTATTAACATGTTAGGTTACTTGATGTTGTTTGTGGTTGCTACGTGTATTTCAATTTATTCAATAATTCATCATTATCAGCCATTTTGAGTCCACTGCTGGACATAGGCCTCTCCCATAGCGCGCCACACCTTTCTATTCTCAGCCACCCGCATCCAGCCCAGTCCGGCTACCTTTTTAAGGTCGTCAGTCCATCGTGCTGCAGGGCGTCCCACACTACGCTTGCCAAGACGCGGTCTCCACTCTAACACTCGTCTGCTCCATCGACCGTCCGTTCTTCGGCAAACGTGACCGGCCCATTGCCACTTCAACTTCCTAATTCGGTGAGCTATGTCGGTTACTTTAGTTCTTTGTCGGATAATCTCATTTCGGAATTTATCCTTCAAAGAAACTCCGAGCATAACTCTTTCCATAGCTCGCTGAGTGACTTTAAATTTTTGAACCAGTCTATGTGTCAGTGTCCACGTCTCCGCTCCGTATGTCATGATTCAATAATTAATTAAATTGAATTAAGTATATGTATACTATATCAAAAATCAATCAAAACTAATTTATTCAGTTTAGGCCCTAATAAGGCACTTATGAATGTCAAAAGTTACAGTTTTACAATAGACTCTACTACCGGTTCGGAATACACTTGAACTTAGAAGACTCCGGCAAGAAACTCAGCAAGGCTTCTTTTTTTGGTGGATCTTTTTTTTTTAATTTATGTAATTAAAGTTTTAAATATACATAAACTTCATACAACACTTGGCCAGGGGGCTGCAAGTGCAGAGAGAAGTTACTACAATCATGTATTCTTGTCTTCTATGTAATGAGCCACCTTATAGTAGGCCTTGTCGATCAACTTATGTTTAACATACTCTTTGAATTTATTATAAGACATCTTAGTTACTTCATATGGGATTTTATTATAAAAGCGAATACAATTCCCGAGAAAAGACTTATTGACTTTCGAATTGACCTTATATATAATATGATATTTATAAAGTATACCATGGTATTTTTTTCTAGAACATTATCTCCATAACTAGTTGAGGTCACAGGGGACCGGCGAGCGGGGAGCTTTTTCTGCCAACGCGTTAGCTTGCCCATCCAAAGAGGAAACGCTGCCAGCCTTCTGGGAACCTTGTTGATCGGCAGCAGCACACGCCTTGAGGATTTTTTTTATATGTAGTTTGTATATTTGTTGTAAATATTTAATAAAAAAAGGTATACCTACTTCAATATCCAATATCTTCTATTTAATGAGCTACCTTTGGTTCTATCAATAACGTATGTTTTATTTAAGACTAGCTGTTCCCCGCGGTTTCACCCACGTTCCGTATAACCTTCGGCGATAATGAAGCTTCCTATTAGTGAAAGCTTTGCTGCTTAGTAGCAATTTAGAGATTACAGCTATTTTAGACCAGTAAAAAAAATGCTATAAAATCCCATTAAAATTCGACCCTTTTGCCAAGAAGACATAAAGAACAACATTCCTATGCGGAAAATAAGCTATGACATGAATCATGGTTCATAAAGTTCGGGTTCTTATTTCTCGAATACAAACCGAGCTGATTAGCATAGACACGACTGGATGTCGGTATGTCGTATTATCGTATCGTACCAGATTTAGTGCTGGAGGATGTTGGCACATGGCTCCGGAAAGGGCTATTTGAATTCATAATGCTGGCGGCGACGAATGAGGATCACTACTCACTGTGACGGGGACAGTTTCCCGACGGCACTGTTGTAGGGGACGTTTCAGGATTATGTCGGTTATTCAATGTTTACTGTGTGTTTTATTTCAGAAATTATTTTGTTTAAAATCACTAGTAGTTACGCAATGTTTTTTTGTGAAATGACTAGTCCAGAAAATGTAAATCTATTATTTTTTGGATAAATGTAGGTATCTTGTATAATAGGTATATACATATCCACCAAAAAAAGAAGCCTTGCTGAGTTTCTTGCCGGAGTCTTCTCAGTTCAAGTATATTCCGAACCGGTAGTAGAGTCGATTGTAAAACTGTAACTTTTGACATTCATAAGTGCCTTATTAGGGCCTAAACTGAATAAATTGATTTTGATTTTTTGATTTTCATATTGTTTTTTGAATTTATTAATTTTTAAATAATAGAAGATGAACTTATTAAAAATACCACCGTCTATAACGTATGTCAATTTCTATCCATCCAAAGGTTGTCTGGAAGAGATCGCTTCTTAGCGATAAGACCGCCCATTGTACATTCATAATATTAAGCTTTTATTTTTATTTTTAATCTATCTATCTATCTTGATGGGGTTTATCGTTTTTTTTTTTATGTCAGAAGGTTGTCAAGTAGGCAGGCTTGGTAAGTGGTTATCGTTGCCGACCTGTTACAATGCCAAGAAGGCAACTGAGAACCTTTCTGAACCAACGGCCGTCGGTTCTACTAGCGATGTGCCCTGCCCACTGCTACTTCAGTTTGGCAATTCGTCGGGCTAATTCTATTTATTAAAAAGTTCAAAATATAAAAATGTGCTTAAATTATTAGTTTACTAAAAGAAAATATTTTGGGACACTTATCTCAATAAATCAAAGCAGAATAAATGAGAGCGATAAGTATAGATATTTTCATCATAAAATGTTTCAAAAGCCTAATACCTAATATTCAACAGCATAAATTGTTTGAATCTGAATTCACTATTTTTGGCGAATAAAAAAAAATTTATGCGAGCTTTCAGTACGATGACTTTATTGAAGAAGAAATTAAATGTCACAGAAAATATTTATAAAAAAGTTTATGTTGTTCCAAACATAAATAAGCAGTATTTTCAAATAAAATATTTTTGAGCATAACGCATTGTATGAATAATTTCGCGCAATGCATTTTACACTCCAAACGCGAACAGCTATAAACAACGTTTCGGGTAAACCAACTAACCAAAAATTCACTGGGAAATCTCATGAATGATCAGAAATGATTAATTGAAATATGGAAAACATTATTTTTCACTATTATTATATCGCCCATTCATAATTTCGTCCATTGTCGTAATGTAATTCCAATCATTTTCCAGTTCAATGCCTTTTTTAGGGTTCCGTACCCAAAGGCTGGTTAACAGATAATGACTAATGTCAAACTTAGTGGGATAAATAAAGCTTAGAAATTTGGTACGTAAATATTACGATAGATGCTCTAGAATAACCCATAGAATACACTTAATCTTAAAGAGTAAATTCATGCTAAGCAAAAAAGAGCCTTGTTCGAATCAAATTACAAAACAAACTCAAAAAAAGTCTTTAAAATTTACGTTACAAATAATATCTCTATCAAGGACCATGCAGTCCATGTAGCAAGCATGCGGAGAGGTCCAGAAAACCCACAAGCATTTTATTGTGTAATACTTGAGACGACTCCCAATGTCATAGACAACAATAAAAGTGGAACAGCGCAGTCGGTCGCCGATGATATCGTCTAAGGCGCAGTACATACCGAACAGAAAACTGCTGCCGAAAGCTCGAGGATTTTTCTCTTTCTGATGAGAGCATCATGAAGAGTTTTGATGTGTAACACGCCATTCTTCTAATTACTAACTTTCTGCCGCGGTTTCTTATCAGTCAGATTTCATTTTTGTTTTCTTTTTATACCCTACGCTTGAAGACGTCATCCACCAAATTTCATGATTATATGACCAGTGATTCTTCATTAATTTTTCATTATAAAATGAGCGATGTTTTGTTATTTTACTAAATTTACTTTTGCATTTTTTTATATAGATATAACGTTTGTCGACTGACCCCAAAAGGAATTATGACGATGCCAAAGATGGAGCATGGTTGCCCAGAAAATGTCTTTTGACCATATAAACATGAAAGTTATAGGTGTAACGAAAAATAGACCCCAAAGGTCAGTTTCACACCTTTGCTGTTCACATGAGGAACGATAAAGCAAAGCGCTATTCTATTTGGACAGGATAACAACGATTGACAGTTATTGTTAAAAGGAAAAAGTCTCGAGCGGCTTTCCGTTTAGTTTGATTTGTGCCTAACCCGATGTTCCGAACCATTGTCTGCCTTCATCGGACTGTTGAATGCAACAGAAACTGGACAGAACTGTTGGTTACAATAACCAACAATGTTTTGTCACAGCAACTTCACAACCTTTTGTTGCTGTGCGAGGTGTGGATGTGTGTGTGAGATGTTTTTTTATTGTTGATATTACGTCTTTATTTATACAAAATTTACAATTTTGATTTTTTTTTAGGGTTCCGTAGTAAAACAAGGAACCCTCATAGTATCACATCGCAGTTACGTCCGTTAACCTGTAAATTACACACATTTTACTTGTCTATACTAATATTACAAAGAGGAAAGATTTGATTGTTTGTTTGTTTGTTTGCATTGAATAGGCTCCGAAACTACTGAACCAAAATTCTTTCACTAATAGGAAGCTACATTATCCGATAGGCTACTTTTTATCGAACGTTCGTTTTATACTTTTTATTATAACGCGAGTGAAACCGCGAGGAACAGCTAGTTACCTATAATGCCTATGTCGCAATTGACCAGTATTTTTTTAAATTATGATATGTTGTTTCGTTTAAATATTCTGTAGTAAAAAATTCCTTATAATTTACTGCTGCTTATTAAATTTATACCGCTTCACTCCGTTATACCTACTGAGAATATGCGAACTGTAATTACTCAATGCATTATGCATCACAATTTGATTACGAAAAAGGCGTAACACCAGGTACCGTAATAACACGTCTCCGTAAAAATGTTACAATATAAAAAAAGCCTTGCCATTTTAATATTTTAACAAGAATCCACTTAGAAGTAAGACTCGAACAGGCAGAAGCAGACATATTCTAGATTATCAGATTATTAAATTATGTCGCCGAAAGGACAATCTAACATTTTTAAAAATAACTTTTTGTGCTGGAAAATTTTCTCCATATGGCCAGGAAGAACAAAATCTAAATCCTACGGCTATTTCTCTTTCATCTACCTTCTTATCACGCTGTATATTTACGTTTTCCTTCTCACAGCAAATCTGCTGAGCACTCCTCTAAAGCTCAAGTTATTTGTTCACGAAGTGATGTACTATTTTACAGAAATAACAGTTGTTGTTAAAGTTCTTATGGTGTTAGTAATGCGGAAGGAAATACTTACTATTATGGATCTACTTGACTGTGAAGCTTTTAACACTGAAGATGTTGAGGGCAAAATAGTAATAGATAAAGCAAGTGCAAACTATAAAGCTTATTGGAAATTTTATGCCATTACATCAAACGTTTCTTGCTTGATGCAAATACTAGGGATTGTTATAATAAGTTTAATTTTCAAGCAGGAATTGGAATTCCCTGTTTGCAACTATTACTTTTTTAGTGATGATATTCGGGAGAAGTATTTCTATATAATTTACATTTATCAATCAGTTGGTTTGTACGGTCATATGATGTACAATGTTAATATAGATTCGTTTGTAGATGGTATTATATATATGGGTGTAACACAGGTTAGGGTGCTTAATATTAAATTGAAGAAACTAAAGGTAGAACAAGAGCATTCTACATTAAATTTGGAGGAGCAAGACAGGATTCAAATGATGAAGTTGAAGAAATGCTTCGTACATTACGAACTTATTTTGGAGTAAGTTTCATAGAATTCAAATATGTAGAATTATTTTTTTAAGTATTTGCGAAAGCTTTTTAGCATAAATGCAATAAGCTTGAGATTTTGGTACAGGAAAACAATGAAAGGACACCAAAGCACGAAGCAAAGTTCGTAGAATCTATATAGCACTTAGTAAATGAGGCCTTTGTCCAGCAGTGGACGTCTTTCGGCTGACATGACTTAGTTAATCTGTCAGGACCTTACCACTATATTCTTCGACAGCCTTTCAGTGTTCTGTTCTTTATCTTCTAGGGTCTTATAATTATATCATTAAGGATACATCACGTTCTACATTAAAATTATGGTCATACATAAAATAAACAAAAGCGTTATTTCATTTGCAGATACTGTTCAACTGTTCAAAATATAATAGGAGCATGTATGTTCGTCCAATTTGGGTTTTCTTCAATTAATATTTGTGTGATACTGTGTGCATTACTTATGGTATGTAGTACTATTTAATAAAAACAGATTTAAGTATCCCAGAATATTATGTTTATTGTTCATTTTTAGGAATTCTCGACAGAGGCTCTGGTGCGTATGGGGATTTATCTCATTGCTATGATGTCAGAAATATTTATTCCTGGCTGGCTTGGGACCCAACTTAATTATGAGGTATAATTTCCAAAACTAGTCAGGGATAATTTACTTCGTACTCGCCTAAAGTTTTAATATTTCTAAACTAGAAAATAAAAATAAATACTTAGAACTTTAATAAATAAAAGGTTAATAATAGCACCATATTTATAGTTTGACTAGATTTCCCGCGATTCCTTTTTGTTCCCTTAGGGTAGAATTTATAAAGCCTTAGTAGATGGCTGGATATTTGACCTGTCCATTAGATATTGTATCGGTCAGTTACTTCTTTTTATATGTAGGTATTACGACTTTATCCGTATTCTTGGGAAAATACTTATCCCGATCTCCACAAAAACCATTTAGCCGTACGAAGTGGGCGTAAAGAAAAGATCAAAAAATAAACTCAATTTAATGTTTTTTTTAAATGTTGATTATGTATCATGGTGTTCAATAAAATGTTATCTATCAATCTATGTAATTAATAAAATTATATGTTTTTTTAATTTATAATTTTGCTACTACAAAATTCAAATTATTTTGGTACTCTGTCACCAGGGGGGGGATAAAGGGGAGGTTTTTTATTAATACTTTATTTTTATATTTTTAAATATGTAGTTTGTTTTATTTTAGGTAGTAAGCAGATTAGTAATAAATACATAATTTTTTATTTTTGAAAAATGTAAAAAATTGCTGCTACAAATAAATTACAATTACATAATAATTACAGAAAATTATAATACTAATAAAATGACTTGCTTTGTCAGAGTCGAGAGTTAGTAAACGCAGCATACAACGCAGAATGGATCCCCAGATCTGAAGCATTCAAACGCAGTCTCAGAATATTTGTGGAGCGAGCTAACATCCCCATACAGTTGACTGGGCTCAAAATGTTTCGTCTATCTATCGACACTTTTATATCTGTAAGTTGGAATATCTATTGAATGTTCCTGAATAGGTTTTTGAAGGTATTTTCTTTTATAACATTAGAAACAGTTCTAAAGGTTTACAACAATACGCATTTTTGATATTGCATAAATAAAAGCGGTTTATTAGTTACTAGCGACCCGCCCCGGCAATTTTCGGCTTTTCTGTACTATAATATGCATGTATTAAGGTGGAGGCTTCGGTCGGGGCGTTAAATTCATCAACACATTCCTCCAAGGTATATTAGTAACATTTTCATGAAATAGTCGTATATGTCAGTAATATACCTTGGATGAATATGTTGGTGATTAATTTTGTTATTAATCAGTAAATATACTACCATTCTTGTCGCAAATAACATGTTGATAACTTACGACCTATAACTGAGCTGCAATTAGCAAAAAACGTGATAAAATTTGAATTTAACGCTCCAACCGAAGGTTTACCCTTAAGCTGATTTCAGACGACGCTATAATATTATAGCATATAGTATATAGCTCATAGCACGACAATATCGCGCTCCATACATTGATAAGGACACGTTCACACTGTACTGTACTATAATATATTATTGGCTTTCTATACGCTTGCTATACTTTATAGCACAATAGTATAGCATAGTATAGCGTCACTCTATCTATTGCTGAAAACTACATTAAAATCTGTTGAGTAGTTCAAAAGATCTAAGCGAACAGACAGCGCAAGCGACTTCATTTTATAGTATGTAAATATAGTGAGTTTGATGATAATATTTTAGTTAAATTTAAATTTAGTTGTAATTTGTCTACTTTTTATTTAATAATAATTAAAAATGAATAATAAAATAACAATAAAACAATATAAATAAATAAAATACATGAAACAAATTACATTGCTGATACTATAGGTAATCTCAACTTTGAAAAGATTTCTTTCAGCTAGTATACAAAACTTGGCACCTTAATGTAATGTTTTTCATTTTGAGGCAGTACCTTCTGTGACCCTTGACAATACTCAGTACAATAACACCTGTATAATAGGATCACGTCTGAGCATTACGTAAAATGGCTTATCGATTTTTTTTTTCAGATAATGAAATCTGCCTATTCGTTCTTCACTCTCCTTCGATTCGTTTTAGATGAAGATGTTGGGAATTAATTCTTAATTTTATCGATATAAGATTTACTTTACTTCACATTATTTGAAAGTGTGATTATTTATCTATACTAATAATAAAGCTGAGTTTGTTTGAACGCGCTAATCTCCGGAGTTACCTACTGGTCCGATTTGAAAAATTCTTTCACTAATAGGAAGCTACATTATCCTGTAAGGTTTATCCCAGGAACGCGAGTGAAGCCTCGGGGAACTACTAGTTTTTAATATATATACCCTCTGGCTGACTACCACACAAGCCTTCTCTCAGGTTGAAAATCTGTCGCCAACCACTTGACACTTTTAGGCTTTGTGTGTTGACCATTGTCAGCCATCACAGACCATGGTGAGATTGTGGACATCCCAAGTATAATTTATAAGATTAAATGGCCGTATGTAATTAATATAAGTACCTACTTACATTTTAACATTTACATAAATGTGTATTAATTTATTATCAAACATTTTGTCGAGAATTCAAAATCAGTGAAATCATATGAATTTTCAATAGTAATACTGAATATAATAATTACAATACTGACAAACTAACCACAAACGGTTTCATGCTTGTTACGAGATATTAATTATGTATCCATTTGATTAGTCTATATTATTGACAGTTAGACAACTAATACTCTTTCCAAAATAAGCTTAGTTTTATTGCAATACATTTACAATTTAAGTAGTCTGGCAACAATTTAGGTTTATCATATTTAAAAAGGCCAGCCCTCATAAGCAGTTCCTACGTCCTACTTCATGTATAGCTATATATTTTATTGTCCTGTACTTTATTTTGAATTTAAAACCACCTCATCAAGGGTTCTGGCAACTTTATTGCTAGGCAACTTTATTATTCTATTTTCTTTGTATAGTAGATACTAAAATAATAATAATAATTAAATACATTCCTAGTATAAATTGTGTAAAATAAATAAACCATTTGCAAATCGAAAACCCTTCTATTCAAAAGCGTTATTGGCTTAGATCAAATATAACCGTATCGCATGCCTATACAAACTAGACGGTAACCTTCACGAGGCTCCGTATAGAATGGTGAATAGTAAACAGATTTCATCAAGATATTTGAGAGTGATGGTATCGCTACTGATAGGCTACATAAGCAAGTTTATAGTACGCTTAATGTAGGATAACTTATAGCTAGTATCTTCTTAATATTTCTCATTCCTAGACTTAATCTGATACTTTTGTCTCTTTTCTTTTTGATGAATAAAATTATTACCAGATAAATAATCAACGACTACTACAAGATCATCAGCAAATATAAGTATTTCGTATTATTTTTCTGTAGAGTAAATTAAGTTATTGATATAGATTAAAAAAAGAAAAGGTCCTATGATAGAACCTTGTAGAACACCCAAAACTACTGATTATTCAGGATAAACTTCTATTGACATGAATTTCCTTCTGAATTCTATATCACCACACAAGTACAAATTTAAAGACTGAGTGCAAAGTCTCTAATATCATTTCCTGATCAGTAACTCACAATGAATACAATTAAAATCATTAGACAAGTCTTAAAATATCAAGGTTTCTTATAAAGTCTCCCAGATGGCTATATATTTTAAGTGACTTATTGACCGACTCTTGGTAAAAGAAAATTATTTACTGTGAAGAAGTAGCCAAAGTGAAGATAAGCGAATTATAATAATGCTGTAGAGTGGCAGCACTGTCACTGTATCGCAAACTTCAAGAGCCGTTTGAACGATAAGAGGCAACTTTCACGTGCTAAAACACCCAAGATAAGTTCATAATGAAACAAGTTTACGGTCGTAAAAATTGGTTATAACCCTTTATTCAGCAACTTTAACGACCTTTGTGCCAACATCTGTGTTATAAAGGTTGTTAGAAGAATGGTGGATGTACTTCATCTAAGCAAGCTTGTTGGCGCAGTTGGTTAAGACACCACCTATAGCACCGCTGGTCGTGGGTTCGATTCACATCCAGGACAAACATTTGTGTGCATGAACATGTCTGATTGTCCTGAGTCTGGGTGTAATTATCTATAATAAAGTAGTATATCAGTTATTGGTTTCCAAAGCTCTGCTTAGTTTGGGATCAGTTAACCATGTGTGAAGAATGTCCCAGGATATTTATTTATTTGTTTTATAGACCACTTACCTGCATTTTGAAATTTGAAAATACGTTTACTGTAATGTCCAATGTAGCTGATTTTTTGGTAAATTCCACTACTTAATAAACGGGTTACCATAAACCGGAAGACGCATCGTGGGAAGGCCCTCCACAAGGAGGACTGGACTGGCGGGAAAACGCTGGATGCGGGTAGCGCAAGACCGGCCATCGTGGAGATCCTTGGGACAGGCCTTTGTCCAGCAGTGGACGTCTTTCTGCTGTAATGATGATGAAGATTCTTCACTCACTGATATTTGATCTTAAAATAAAAAATATGTGCTATAGAGATAACTCTTATAAATACAAATTTTATTAGATGACGTATTGAGCTCCATTTTCAAATAGGACAAAACTTTGTCCAGATATAGACGTATTTTTGTACGTCTATAGCGGGGTACTTGAAAGTAATTTTGCTTCATTCACCTCTAGCGCATTGTAAACAGGTTACCGTCAAAAACATTGACAGAGAATCCCTACCAGTCACAATAAGGATTAAATAAATCAGTTACCAAAATCACAAAGGAATTCGAGTAACCTTTTTATAGATCTGATTTGATATTCGCAAAGTGATATCCACATATGCGCCGAAGCGCCAGCGCCATCCACGGTACCAAGCACCGAGCTTGGCCGAGTCAGTCATAAACATTGTATTGCGAACCTTACCTTGTGGACGAGATTGTTGTCCACTGAAAGCGAGCAGAAGCTAATAAGCAGCTTTCTAGTGGTAAAAATCTAAATCCTACCAATATTATATATGCGAAAGTTTGTGAGGATGTTAGTATAGATGTTTGTTACTCTTTCGCAACTTGTAAAAACGTAAAAAAAAAACATATGAAAAAAAAAATATTATTCATAAAAAAATTATCCGTCAATCTAGGTATGTGGTATAGAATTTTAAATATTCAAATTAAATAGAAAATTAAGAGAAACATTGACTTTCAAACTGATGCAAGCGGTATGTTTATTTTTTTTTTGTTATCTATATGTATATCCAAATATGTTCCGTCAAAAGTTGCAGAAAGGTCTTGAGAATGTCATACATATATTTTTTTTTTAAATAGTATCCATATAGGAGATATTATGATGATTTAAAAAACCCCTTTTTAATAGACTTTGTGACAGTTAATAATTCAAGTAATAATTCGTTTCGTAGCTTCGCTTCAGCACTGGAAAATAAACTTTTAGTATAAACTAATATTACGATTTGAATTATATTGACAGCGATATTTATATTTTGTTTGTAGTATTTATTATTTATGAGTTTATACTTTTACTAGTGACCCGCCCCGGCTTCGCACGGTTTTCTGTACTATAATATGCATGTAATATGCATAATAAACCTTCCTCTTGAATCACTCTTATCTATTGAAACAAACCGCATCAAAATCCGTTGCGTTCCGTTGTTTTAAAGATTTAAGCATACATAGGGACAGACAGACAGCGGGAAGCGACTTTGTTTTATACTATGTAGTGATGGAAAATTCAATTGTATAAAATGACAATCACATTTTTATTAGTAATTTTTTTAAACGATTTCCGAATTGGTGGTAACTTCAATTTTGACCTTCATAAGTGCCCTTTCGGCGGCCTAGATTGAATAAATGGCTTTGAATGATTTTACCTACCTCTTTTTTCTATTTTGGTCGGTACCTGTGTGGTACCGACTGTTATGTGATGTCAAATAAATCTTTGTCTATTCTAGTTGTTATATATCTATGTGTCAAATTACATCAAAATACGTTCATAATAAAGCAACTTTTGTGACCAATAACCGGAACAAAGATAAAGTAGAATCACACTTGATCATTCCTACATAGATCAGTATAACATGACCGTATAAACCAAACTACTACCCTTTAATATTTTCTCACTGCCATATACAACAACACATGTCCAAGATGTCTATTCCCTTAGACAGTAACCACTGCAAATCTAACACCTAACATATTCATATTACGTGGTTTTCCCTCGAGACAATATCGTGGACAACGTCACGGGAATACCAAACTTCGCTGTATTTAAATAGAGTTTGTATTCAAGAAGCAAAGGGCGTGGATATTGAATACGAGAGATGAACCAGCCCAATATTTCGTGATTTATCAATATGTATTTGTGGGTAGCGACGTGTGCGAGGCAAGTGGAATAGGAAATAATAGTAAGAGCTGTTATGAATGGTTCTACTATGCTTTAATGCGTTTACTATGATAAATCTCATGTGTTCACTGCACTAGATATATTGCATGGTCAGAGAAAATATGGGGCTTGATTTATCTGTCATTCATCTGTGACTGAAATCTGCAGATGTGCCGTGAAGTACTTAGAGCAGTCATAGAACTTAAGACCGGCGATGATAGTTCAGTGGTAGTGACGTCGGATGCCGCGACGAAGGTCGTGGGTTCGAATCCTACAATGAGCTTGAGCTTTCGGTGAAGGAAAACATCGTGAGGAAACCATAGCACGGTGGCAGGGTACTTTGCAGTACCCGCCTGGCTGGCTCACCCTCAAGTTGAAAATCTGTCGCCAAGCACCTTTCGGTGTGTTCCGACAGCTGCACTTGAGAGCCAGTTCCCTTGTGTGCTTACCACCATCGGCCACATCATCACTGACCACAGTGAGATTAAGAAAAAGAAAAAGACCATTTTGTACGCATTGGTGTAAACTGATATGTACAATTTGTAGATAAGAAATATATAAATAAAATTTCTAGATGTAAGAGACGATATGGCTGGAGATAGTATGGTACTTACAGTCAAATATCGTAAAACTCTTTGTAAAAAAAATGTAAAAATAAAAATATTACAGTTAAATTAATAAATGAAACGTCAAACATTAGGTACAATACTCCTTTATTCTTAAAAATTATTAAAAAGTCGATAACTTTATTAGGTTTAACAAAAAAGTACAAATAAAATAATTTTTTTTTGGTGTCCTTACTGTTTAACCAGATATAATTTTTAAACAATACTGCTTTTTAAGCGATTACCCATCGCCACCGCAAGAATTACATATTTTTCTAGGTCAGTTCACCAGAATTCAATTAATCAGTCAGATACATTTTATTTTTAATTCCGGAATAAACACATGTTGCCAAAATAAGTGTTTATTTTAATAAGGTCCTACGAACCGGCATCCTAGCAGTCATCAGTATATTACTGACATATACGAATATTTCATGAAAATTTTACTAATATACCTTGGAGGAATATGTTGATGATTTCTTTTGTTATTAATCAGTAAATATACTACCATTCTTCTCGCAAATAACATGTTGATAACTTACGACCTATAACTGAGCTGCAATTTGCAAAAAACGTGATAAAATTTTAATTTCGCGCTCCAACCGAAGGTTTCACCTTAATACCGCAGTGTCTCAAATCGAATGTCTTCGATCAGTGTTTCTTTCCAGTAATGACTTACTTTAGCCTTCTAATATTATAAACGTGAAAGTTTGTATATGTATGTATATTTGTTGCTCTTTCACATAAAAACTACTGAATGGATTTGGATAAAACTTGGCACATAGATAGATCATACCCTGTAATGACATATAGGCTACTTTTTTTCCCGGGAACGCGGGCGAAACCGCGGGGGACAGCTAGTATAAACTAATTTGACTTTGAAATAAAAATGTGGTTGCTTATTATATATATCATCTTTTTGAACACATAAATGCAATAGAATTTAGAATTTACATGTTGACAAGCCAGTTGGCGCAGTTGGTTAAGACACCACCTATCACGCCGCTGGTCATGGGTTCGATTCCCATCCAGGACAAACATTTGTGTGCTTGAACATGTCTGTTTGTCCTGTGTCTGGGTGTAATTATCTATATAAGTATGTATTTACAAAAAAAAAGTAGTATATCAGTTATCTGGTGTCCATAGTACAAGCTCTGCTTAGTTTGGGATCAGATAACCGTGTGTGAGGAATGTCCCAGGATATTATATGATATCCTTCACCAAGAGGTCATTGAAAGGCTCGACCCTTATATCAGTAATGAAGTCCTACAGTAACACTAGGTTATGTATCTTCGCCTTTGCTGATACACTTGTAACTTTTAAGGGTGAAATAATTCTGACAGGTGTCAGAACGAAAGATGCCATAGCGCCTATTCTCAATCATAAAGTCTGTACTCCACGTGTCAGTTAGACCGTATATTTGATTACAGCTCAATTTATAAAGATATTTGAGTATATTGATTTATAATATGTGTATTACATGAACCGTGTTCATTCATGTGCGAAATTAAAAAGTTATAAATATTGGGAATCATTTATAAATCCTATATTTTGATTTTTAATAAATATGATTGAAAGTTAATAAATAAATATTGAGTTAGGTACATAAAGAAGTTCGTTGTTTATGGCGTTTTGTAGTTTTAACTGTCTGATTGACTTGTCAATGAATAGATTACCAATCTATCTCTCTTGCAGGTTTTAGAATCATGAATTTTTGCTAACAGATATCAACTAAAATGTAGACATCTAATACGAGTCATATTTTAACACATTTGGTTCTGAATCTGTAATGGCAACATGGCTCGAGAAGTATTTTTAGACTCCCTAATTAGGATTGTCGCTCCCTGCAAAAAGTTTATCACCTAATATTTTTAACCAACTTCAAAAACAGAGGAGATTCTATGTTCGACTTTATATTTATTTATTTTTTCGTTCCTACATAATTATTTTGTACTTAGTGTTTTGAAGGCGGTTCTCTTTTTTTATTAAAGTAATTTATTAATCATCTCCTAATCCTTTATCCTGTCCACAGTTATGTAAAACCTTATAATATTACAGTTTCCAGTGTAATTAATTAAAGTAAGTTATATACTTATGTACATGCACGGCTGAGCGCGGCGACAATGGCGTCAACTAGGGCTGACAAACGATCATTATACCGCGACGTCATTAGCTCGCACTTGACACTACGCGACGCGACACTACATGATGCGACGCACACCGCACGTGCATGCACGTCATTATGACGGGTCTATTTATACTGTCACGTGACGAATACTATGCGAAAATGTTTTTTTTCTTTAACCGACTTAAAAAAAGGATGAGTGTCTATGTTCGACTATATGTACATATTTTTTTATGTATGTTCACCGATATCTCTGCCACTAAACGACCGATTTTGAAATTTTTTTTTCATTCGAAAGAGTATATTTCTGGGACCACCCATTGTCACCAAGTCCTGGTGATGGGATCCCAAGAAAATCGCAAGAGGACTAACGGAGATTTAAGATTTTGAACAATCGATCATTTATATTTATGTATATAGATTTTGTCCCATGAAAAACTAATTTTTACACAATATCTTTGTTTTACATCCCTTTTAGGCTTCGTGTGCTTACCACCTTCGGCCATATCACTGACCACGGTGTGATTGTGGTCAAACGCAGGCCTATACATAGTAAAAAAAAATAAGAAAAAGGTTTCAGGTGCCGAAATTGAACGAACTGTTCCGTGAATGAGCGAGAGCGCAATTTTCGTGACGACCCGCGGAGTGTCACACCAATCTTGTTTACTTAGGATAAGTTATGATGATAGCTGATTAATTAGCTCCGGCTTCAGCAGCAGAAATTTACTTTCTGACCGAAGCGAAGAACACTTTTCGTTTTCGAAAAATAAAAAGTATATCGTACGAATCTCAAATCGTAATCGTACCGTACTGGTGTAAACGCACCTTTTTACGTCAAGTGTCAGGCATTATGATAACAAATGATTTTCACCGCTCGTGTCAATGACCTCACGGTGGTTTTTCCAATAATTATAATCGTTCAACGATGACATTCCATAAAAATATTTGTTACAAAAAATGAATATCAAAGTTGGTCTGACATGAAAAAAATAAACTGTTTTTTAAAAAAATATCACAGAAAGACGAGGAATTTTCTTTCCATAATCTCTTTCTAATTATCTGAGTTCATTTTACAGCTTACATAAAATAAAAAACAGGAAATATTAAATACTCATAAACAAACGAAATGTTTGAATGCACAAAGTAGCAAGTAAAAAAAAAAACAACAGCTTAAAATAGCTTTGTAACAATATTTAGCTGTTTATGAAAACATTACTCAACTCTTTCCATAAAACACACGAATAATTTATAATTCACTGAAACGTAAACTTAAATTGCGTTATACAATTCTCGTTCTCGTAGATCGTGTCTACGACAGTCGTAGAGGCGCTACGAAAATGCTACGAATTAATTAATGCATTTGGAACGGGTTAAAAGCTCTATTTCACAGAAAACTGAACCGAACAGTTTGCTCTTGTAAATATACTTACTAGTTTATAAGATTTTGCAAATTTTGACAACGATTAATATATGATAATAATCCATTTTCGGATGTATTTGCCTTTCATGATTCTGGATCAAACCTATATCAATTTATTTGCGAGTGTAAAAATATATGGAAAGAAAGGCCTATTTTTTTTCCCTAGAAGTATTTTTTTTTTTACAACTGCAAAGGGCCGGAGACCTAAATATTTGATATTAATTTCAACTTAATACTTTCCCTCGTTCCCTCGATAAACAGACACACAGACAATCGTATAGACCCCTTTTCACCTTTTCAAGAGTAATACAGACTTGCTCGAGAAAAAAAAAGCTAAATAAGTATTATTGTCGCCTGAATTCGGCTAGACTGGCGAATAATATAGCTTAGCAGCAGGCAAACTAAATTGCTCTTTTGGGATTGCGCTCGCTTTACGCTCGAAGTTATAAACTAAAGCCGACGCCGACGACACCAATCCAACTGTGACTTAGTTTAAAAACTTATGTATTTTAGTATTTACAGTGAAGAAAGTTATCATAAAGAAGAGATTATGCCATTAAGCTTGAATTGTCTATCATCCTTCTTAACTTAGGTTGATGATTCTTACTTAAGGCTTACTTAACTGACATATACGATTATTTCATGAAAATGTTACTAATATACCTTGGAGGAATATGTTGATGATTTCTTTTGTTATTAAACAGTAAATATACTACCATTCTTGTCGCAAACAACATGTTGATAACTTACGACCTATAATAATAATAATAAAATAAATTTATTGACTGAGCTGTAATTTGCAAAAAACGTGATAAAATTTAAATTTCGCGCTCCAACCGAAGCCTCCACCTTAAAGATGGAAAAGGCTGAATGAATATTCAAGACTAAAAATATTTGTTTTTATTTCTCTCTAGATAAGTAATGTATATAGAATAGGTATAATTTATGGTAGAAAAATAAAACTCCCATTAAAAGGCTCTTTTTTTACTAGTTAAAATATTCTATAGAAAAAAATACGGTTGTAAGAAAATACATTTAGCAAGCGAGAAGTCAATAGCACTTAGTATTTTTGCACCTAGTGTTATACCTTAAATAGTGTTATATAATTGTTCCAGGCACAATATGTAGGCTCATAGAGGTGTGTGACCCGGTGTACTGTACTGCTGCCGGTGGACGGGTGAGTCCTCACTGTTAACTTAAACAATCAATAAATATCCCGGGACATTCTTCTCACACGGTTATCTAATCCCAAACTAAGCAGAGCTTGTACTATGGACAACCAGATATCTGATTAACTTACTACATAACTAAGGTTTCCTCAAAATGTTTTCCTTCACCGAAAGCTCAAGCTCATTGTAGGATTTGAACCCAGGACTACAGGTAATCGATGTCACTACCACTGGGACTATAGACCTGCGGCGTGTAAGATAGAATCTTTAGCCCTTCCCGAGTTCACATCAATGTCCAATTTAAAAAGAAACCTTTTCAAGTACACCCGTACAAATTACTCGACACTCTGTCTCAACTATAGCTCATAATTAGTGCACATCATTATACCGGCGGTGTACACATGCTTTTCACTCGACACTCTAGTGCGAGCTCGTCTTTACAAACAAGATGTATGCTTGGCTTTTGTACAAGTCTCTTTCACAGGCGAAAGTCTATGTCTATTTATATAAATGTATTTTTCCTATTACGTGTTTTTGTTTCTAGATAATCTTGTCTCTGAATGTAATTTTATTCATGAAAAATTTAGGTATGCATATTATTACTTTCATTCCAATTGTGAACCGTTGTGCAGTCATTAAGGCGACGATATATGAGTGTACTTCTAAGTTTAAGTGTATTCCGAACCGGTGGTAGAGTCTATTGTCAAAATTGTAACTGTTGATATTCATAAGTGCCTGAATAAATGAGTTTTGAGTTTGAATGATGATTCTAAATGAACGTTTTCTCGGCATTCTTTGTTGTAAGTGATTTGTAAAAATATACCTATGTTAAACTAGAGAATATATGACGAGGAATACTTCTTTATTTTACCATTCAACATTATTTCCCAGACATTGATCATTATAAGCACCACTATGAGATGAACAATACAGTCTGTAAGTCTGTGTTTTTCAAATTCAACGACTTCGATTCCCGGCCAGGCATATTTTTTTAAATCCAAGTATACAGTATTAGTTTTTATCAAAATCGGCCTTTCGCAATTCCCTATACTTTAGGATTTAACCTATCACCCCCATTTGAAAAATTCACTCAGTAGGTATAGGTATTTGCTTCCGTCCTGCGGTTTCCCCGCGTTCCCGAACGTTCCCGTGTCAGCTACCTCCATACCAAATTTCATCAAAATTGGTCCTGCTGTTTGAGAGTGAAGTAACAAACATACTCACTCACAAAATTTCGCATTTATAAATATCTCGAATTAAGAACCTATAAAAAAGGCCTCAGTAACAAATATAGTTACTTTGACAAAGACTTGACACCGACAGGATGTTCTTAATGAGCAAAAATAATAGCAAATTAAAAATAAATATTCTTTGCAAATTGTCGCTCATGAATGGGCGCCTGTCGTCAACAAGGCCGTATTTTATCCAACAATTTAATTTACCTTTGAAGGTAAAATAGTTCCTTTATAAGGTGTTTTCTAAGACCTTACAAAATTTACTAATTGGTTTATTTTCACTTACAAATTTGCTGTTTACTTAAGAATAAATTTACGGTTTATAAATTAAACTAGCTGACCCGGCAGACGTTGTCCTGCCCTGAGAACAAAAATAAAACTGGGACCTACCTACCTACCCCTACCTACCTTACCTACCTACCCTACCTAACTACCTACCCCTACCTAACTACCTACCCCTAACCTAAGTACCTACCCCTACCTACCTTACCTACCTACCCTACCTACCCCTACCTATCTACCTACCCCTACCTATCTACCTACCCCTACCTATCTACCTTCCCCTACCTAACTACCTACCCCTACCTAACTACCTACCCCTACCTAACTACCTACCCCTACCTACCTTACCTACCTACCCTACCTACCTCTACCTACCCCTACCTACCTTACCTACCTACCCCTACCTACCTACCCCTACCTACCTACCCTACCTACCCCTACCTACTTATCCTATGTCCTTCTCCTGGCTCTAAACTACCTCCCTGCCAATTTTCAGCTAAATCGGTTCAGCCGTTCTTGATTATAAGTGGAGTAACTAACACGACTTTCTTTTATATATATAGATTACATTGACTCCCCCCCCGTACCCCAGTGACGCTTACATGGAGCCTACATCGCATGCTGGCTAGCTGAGCGCGGTGAGCGACAACCACGCGACTTTTTTCTAATACTTGCATTTTTAAACTCGTGATATCTTCCGAATGAAATGTCCGAATTGAATAATTCAAAAAGTTATAAAAAGGTATTAAAGCCGTCTTGAATATAAAGTAATTTATTTTGATGAGGATTAATACCAAGGTACAAATGAAGAGCCTTTTCAAGAGGCGGAATATATAAATTAATATTTTAGAATAAAAAACTGCTTACTGTGACATAACTATAATATTTAGACATATGCTGTCGCGACACTTTTTGTAGATAATGATGAGTTCTGCAAAGTCGTAGTAAATGATTTTGTTCTATCATCAATAGTTTTCGCAGCGCACGCGACGTAAGGAATTTTTCAGGTCATTTTTTTACACCTTATGTTACATTATTGGAGTTTTAGTAAGGATCCCTAATTTTTTTTTAAATATAATATAGCCTATGTTACTCGGGGATAATGTAGCTTTCCAAAGGTGAAAGAATTTTTGAAATCGGTCCAGTAGTTTCGGAGCCTATTCATTACAAACAAACAAACAAACAAACAAACAAATCTTTCCTCTTTATAATATTAGTATAGATTAAAGGGAAGAAGTTTGAGCTTATTAAAAAAAAAAGAGTTATTTTTAAATCTTTTCCCCTCTTGTTTCATCCCATTATTTGGGGTCGGTTCTCCTAGTTCTAATGCACCAGGATGGTCTGTTCTGGGTTGTCATTTTTATCAATAGGGTACTTGACAGATGTAATTAAGGATTATAAAACGTATTGTTAAATGTAGCTTATAATGACTAGAACCAAAATAACGTTATATTTCATAAGTTTTTTTTATCTGCGAGTCAAATGATCGAAACGACGCCATTTTGAAAGTGATTTCTTACCACTTAAACAGCTGTCACATTACGTCAGTCGTGTACAGAGCATAATTAAGCTTTTACGATTAATTTTCTATGAATGTTATTGTTGTTGTTTTTTTTTTAAAGGCAAAGGTACAAAGCCATACAGCCTTCTCTTATTTGATCATCTTCACTTAGGTTTTAGTACGATGGTAGCCGTTCTACTAAAACTTGTCATGGACTTCTTGAGACAACTTGAAAAGCCACTATACACGTAATCATTTCATTTCACTTCACTGGTGCACTTGTATTGATCTTTATTGGACAAAATACCACCGATAATATTCAATAAAACTCAAAAAATACACTATTTTATGAAAATAAAATGAAAACGCAACGTCACTTCGCAAGTTCCCGCCAAAAAGTCCCTGTGAATGTTAGTTTATTTATAGTGGTGTGACGTCAAACAACCACTGAATCGCGTTTTAGCAATAAATTTGAATGAAGTTAAAAAAATATAGATTTCATAATAAGTAACATAATTATATTATTTTTGTGTCTTAGTTTAATTTATAACATTCTTAATATTTAAAAAATGTCAAGTACCCTATTGGGCTCATTCCAAGTCGCGGGCTACAGTAGACCACCATGTGGCTTGGGGTCTTCCTCTTTTTAAATAATATTAAGAAATGAAATATTTGAATTGTCAAGCTCTAACTACGGTTCGGTTGGTTGCTTTTACTGAAAAGAGACGGCAATAAACAGGATCTCGATTGTTTTATAGCTTCAAGGAACCGTAGACCTTAGTATTTAATATTAATTTCCACTTGATTCCTCCACGTGTTGCTAAAATAAGTAAATCTTGACACACCGACAGACAGGTTGACAGACAACGAAGTGAGTTTAAGGGTTCCGTTTTTATATATTTGATGAACAAGCGGGCAAATCTTTGATATCTTGGGCTACATTATTGTAATTTTCTTAGGTTCTCAATGTTTTTGAAATTATATTATATTCCATGGTAATCGCTGGTAATGTAGATTTCTCATTCATCTCAGCCAAAAAACGTGCTGGCCACTGCTGGACAAAAGCCTCCCCTAAGGATTTCCATAATCACCGGTCTTGCGCTACCTGCATCCAGCAGGTTCCTGCGACCCTCACAAGAGCTTTTTATAGGTGTTTTTTTTTTAAACAGTTAAGTCGGTTTTTTAGTTTATTACAAACAACATACAAAAAATCGAATCTTTTTTTTTATAGTCTAAATTATATTATTTTCGCGTACGGAGCTTTATAGATTTCAATAGAAAAATAATATTCCTTCCTAGAAAACATTTACAGGACTGTTACGTTACATTGACATGAAATCATTATAAAATCTACAAAGGTAACAAACGATATTTTGAACATTAAACCAACATATAATTCCACATACTCATTTGGTAGTCTTGTACCCTAAATTGTATTGTGCCAAGAGGTCAAGGAGTGCTTTGTGCAGGGAACCACCACCCCTCTAGGGAGCCACCATGAACAACTGTCTAAATTGTGATCCCAGTATCCCAAATTGAAACCACTCTAAATCTCAATCCATTAAATAGATAGGTACAGAAGGTCTTATCTACAAACGCTTAACGCCTAAATAAATTGTTTTGGGTAGCCGCATAGGTAGGGTTTATTTTTGGCTATCTCCTGCGGTTGCACGCGCGTTCCCGGGATAAAAAGTAGCTTATTATGTTATTCCATGCTATGATCAATCTATGTGCTAATTCAATGGTTTTTGACTCAGAAAGATTAACCATAATCGTAAAGTGATGTTGCTGTTGAAGGTCATAAGCATGCAAAGCCTGGAAATTAACTGGCAACACTAACAAGTGTAGGCACTGAAACACACTATAATATACAGTAAATCAATTCTCAGTTTAAATGTATTCCGAACAAAACCGGTAACTTGTAAATTTCAAAAGTTCCATATCAGGCAGGGTCTAAACTGAATAAATGAGTTAACTTTGAGTACGAAATTGTTGATAAAATCGCATATGAATTTAAGTAGATAACAGAGAAGTTTGTATAATAATATGCTATTCAAAGATTACCCACTCATTTTCCTATGTGGCTCACATTTCCACAAAGATGTATATGTGTGGGTGTGAGATATTTTAAGGAAGATCTTCTGTGTATATCTATTTTGTCCTCTACTATAACGCTAGTAATTATATAAACTGCAGATATTATTGGATACGTAAGGCGCGAGTGACTCTGATGTTGCAGGCGTTAATAGACTTCAGTATATATGTCACCGGAAATGTATGAAACATAGAAATTGTATACAATTCCTGTGTATTTCTTCTAGGAAATTTTATTTCAATAATGATACTAGGAAACATGGACGTATAAAAAAAGACGGAAGCCATTTTACGAACCAGCAAACTGAAGCACCATAGTAAGCCGGCCGTCTTATACATACAATGCGACACGCACACATTGTCACCATAGTAAGCCAGTCGGCCGCCATTACGTCGCGAGCAACTCTGGGACTCACACATGGATGTGTGGCCGCCATTGCTATGCTTCACTTTATGTTTAGGCCATACTCTGTCCGTCTTTTTTTATACGTCCATGCTAGGAAATATATAAATTCTATTGAAAAAAATAGGTTGGGGTTATTTTTTTTATTTTGCATAAATTTGAAAGTATTCGCACAAAAATAAATTTCACTTACAACCCCCCAAATACCGCTATCCTTACAAATATACCGAATGTAGTACTCCGATAGATATTTAGGAAATGTATGGATTAGATACTTTTCCGTTAACATATATAAATTAAATAGTAGGAGCTAAATTAAAGCAAACTATATTTTATTTGTAGTAGATATAAGTCAGAAGCTCCAGTATCCGACATTAAGCCTGCACAGACTTTTAGACCCAACTTTACGAGCGACGCCCACCAGAGCTACCTAGCGCTCAAATCTAGACATTCGTATTTATTGCTGTAAAATCACGTATTTATTT
The DNA here is from genome assembly GCA_963555595.1 of Tethea ocularis. Lineage (NCBI taxonomy): Eukaryota > Metazoa > Arthropoda > Insecta > Lepidoptera > Drepanidae > Tethea > Tethea ocularis. The sequence continues at coordinate 10,355,763 of OY741973.1, forward strand.
TTCATAACTAAGTTATAAGCGGATGAAAAAAGGATTAACGTTAAATCCTACAACCGTTGCAGCCTCTTACCGTCTGCCTGTTTGTCAACATTCTAATAATATTATTCTCGAAGCTAATAATCTCGTAAAAGTACCTACACAAAACCGATTACGCTATCGACCTCGACGACGTAGACCGTCGCGACGTCCCACTCAGTCTCGTCCCGTTCAAGCGGCCCGAGCTGCGCCCTGAGCCGAGGTGCCCCATTTGGGAGTGCCCTCAGGCGTGGTTCTAAATGCTGCCCGGCTGGAGAGCCTTCTGCACTCGCCGATTTGTCCGGTAAAGTTGCTGAAGCCATCAGAAGCTACCAATTTAGGCCTTTAAAATCTATGGACATTCCTCACACATGGTTGTCTGATCCTAAACTGACTTGTACAGTCAGCGTAACTTTTCATAATAATGTATTGACATTCTCATGACAGTTTGTAAGAAATCTGTGAAATGCGTTTTGAAATACTATGAAAACTAGACATATTCTTGCACCCAAATTATTCTCCTGATTGGGAATCGAGCCCACAATCAGTGGCGTTTTATTTGTCATTATATTTTTTATCTTTCTTTCCTTCTTTCTTAATTATAAAAATATAACTTATTACAGGACATTTTCTAATTCAATAGTTTAAGAGAAAGCTTATCCATAACAATAATAAAGCACATACCTATATCATCTCGGAAAGGGATCGTCACCGTATCAACTCGCCGTTTAGTATTCTTTGTATAAAACTTCCTACTGCAACGCACGCACACTAATCGCCTGGCCTCGAGACAAGCTCACGAACGGCTTACAGCTAGGCGTCAACCAGCGCTCGGCGCGGAGTCGCCTAGATGCGTAGATGATCCGCTTTTGTTACGTGCTTACGTTCGGTTGACGCCTGTTTGACGGCGCGGCGAGGCAATACGGTGACGATCCCTTTCCGAGAAGGGCAGCCATAGACGATCATCTCAGTAGAATACATTTTATTTTTATTTATCCACAATAATTTAAGCTAATAAAATACAAATAAATTGTCGAGGTAATAAATAAATCTGGGTTTAGAGTAGACTATATTGTTTGCGTAAACGAGTTCAGAGGCTGGGGGATTACATCAGCGACGAGCTGAAGCCGACTTTTACTATAAAAAGGTATACAATTTATGTAATTTTCATCACACAAGGATATTTTGCGTCGGAGATTTAAGTAAATTTTTATTTTAGTAGGTAATAATGAAATACCTAGAAGGGTCTCAAAGGCAGCTGTCGGAACACACAGGTAGTTGCAGCTTGCAGGGGTAGCCAGGTGGGTACCACAAAGTTACGTACCGCCTTGTTAAGTTTTCCTTGCGTTGTTTTCTTTCATTGAAAGCCGTCACCATCAACATGTCATTCAACGTATTGACGAAACATTATTCTTAGACAATATACTTCATATAGTAAATTGAGGTCCATCGCATTTTTTTTATTAGACAAATTAACAGCCGTGGTCACAGCCAAAAAAAAAGTGTGAATAACAGATAATAAATATTATTTTAGTTTGATTCTCATTCTCGTCACTTACAATAACTTAAAAGTTGAATGCTGAAAATGTGTTCATAAAACGAAGTATAATAAATACTAAATTATTCAACCACTCTTAAAATGTTTCCATAGGTAGACACTAAAATAGTCGTTATTGCAATGCAACAAGGTTTAAAATGGGTCATTTGAACCCGCTTTGCCTGAATCCTACCCACATTATCTACTGCAGTGCAGAGATGCAATTGTTTTCGTTACTTTTGTTTCGTGCACCTTTAATGAAGATCGTAAGCTATGAATTTTATTTTAGGACTGATTTACTAACCTTAAAACCTTCCATGACCTATAAATATAGGTGATTTTGGGGGGCTATCATCACTATCGATTATCGAAAAAAGTCTTAGAAGCATTACCATGAAGAAGTAAAGACGATTTAAAATGTAGCATACTTACATCTCTGGTAAAAAAAATATTTACTCGTAAGTACTCTGAAACGTTGTGAAATAGCAATTTTAGTACTCGGGTAATCTAATAGATACACTAATTTCTTGATATTTATTTCAAAGGTCATTGGACAATTTTAACCCGGTAAGCTCGAAGCTCAATACCGGTCATCGTGGAGATCCTTGGGGGAGGCCTTTGTCAAGCAGTGGACGTCTTTTGGCTGATAGATCGCTCGAAGTTTGCGTCCATTATTGAAATGTGCTTTATTTTGAAGGTTTAGGGTTAACATCACGGAATGTATTTATTTTAACCCAAAAAAATATGTAGTTCAACTCAAAACGTATATTTTTTACTACTAACGCTCTCTGGCACTCGTAAGGCGCAATCCATATTGCAGTACAAACTTTAGAGGCCTTCTCTTGCACACAATAAACCCAATTACCGATTTCAATGTTTTGCTAAAAAAAAACCTTACTTTTGAGGAATGCGACTCATCTCATTGGCTAATTCATGGTCTTTAACATACTCCTAGACTCGACTAGTTTCGTCAGTGATCGCTAGTGCATCACAGGTCAGAACAAAATGCCCGTTCACCTTTATATGGAATTATTTTCAGGGATACACTTTTATGTAATATTGCGATAAATAAAATATTTAAGGCTGTAAATAACAACAAATACATTTGCTTACTATATGAAATACATATTATAGTAAGTGGTAAAACAATTCCGCGGAGTGGAGAGCTAACGATTCGCGTTAGCAACATTGTCAAAACTTTGCGAAGCGTCCAAACTTCTATAAACTACTTTACATAGGGTTATCACACCATTAAACACTTGACCGTTATTTGAAACTTTACATTTGAGATAGGCCCTACTTGTTTTCTGCCTTAAATCAACCTTCTTTGTCTACCCTATAATGCCGTCTCGCTCGCACACCTCCCACCTATATTCCCACCAGGCAGGATCGCGAGCTTGGGCCGCGCGATCTCTGGTCATTGGCGTCTTGTTTTCTGCGGCGCACGGTTGTACCTAGCACAGCCTAGGTACACACGTAAGTTTTTATATACCTTCTTATTATTATTTTATTCCAACATAATTTAATAAATTATTTAAACGGATTTCCGTTCGAATTTTGTGTTCATTCTTTGAACATGGTATTTTATTTTACTAAAATAATTCACTTTTTAAACGGTTTGTCGTTCGAAATATTTCATTTTATAGTTAATGAAATTAAAAGTTATCTTTTTGTGTTCATTCTTTGAACATTGAATAATTCATTTTTTTTTTTTTTTAACGGTTTTGCCGTTCGAATTTTGTTTTTAATATTGCTGTAATGTATCGTTTTTGTGTGATTCCTTTATAAATCTACCCTCATTTTAAATACTAATGTTTGTGTTTTTTATTAATTTTAAGCCCTAAGTTTCCTAGATATAAATTACATCAAGTGATAAACCACAACTATCGATTATCTTGTTAGTACGACTATGGTAGCACTACGCACACGAGTTCCAAGCACATATCAAGCTCCTAAATTCATTCCAGTTAAAACGGGGGGGGCGAAAGTAGTTGGAATCGTGGCCATTGCCGTCTCAATAACTTTTATAACGATTTATTGTATATATTTACGGTTTAATTAACATTTTTTCCCGGGATATTAATTTAAGTTTTTGCTTGTGAATTGTCTGTGAATCTTGGACTGTGTGAACAGATATTCTAGCCTAGAATATGAAAGGCACAATGATAAAATTAAGAGCTATTTCAAATTTGTGGTCTGAAATTATTCAGCTAAGGATCTGCCACCACGTGCTTAACGCCGGGTACTACGTACAGTACTTGAAAAGCAAGCAGCGCTCTATAACAGTGCTTAATATTGATGTTGGGTATGTAAACACATTTTCTATCATTACCTCTCGCAATAGGTGCTTGACTTGAGTATTGTGTCTCAGCGCACATTCTTCAACATAATCAACATTCGCGATGTTGATATCTTGTAGTGAACCCTCGTTTGCATGTTGTGTCTTGTGACACGCCGTCACAAAGGTATACAACTTAAGATTAACCCTCACTTGGCTTGAATGTTGTGCCTTTATGCACATTACCCATAACAACCAACCCTCACCTTTGTTTGGGATGAAGTGTCATCGCACATTTCCAACATAATTAGCCCTCGCGTCTCGCAGGGCCGGTAGTATGAAGTGTACCCTCACAGGGTACTTGGTTTGGATGATGCGTCAACCCACATTTCCAATATAATTAGCCCTCGCACCTCGCCGAACTGGCAGCTTGAAATGTACCCTCGCGTGGTTCTTTGATTGGAGGATGCGTCAACGCATATTTCCATCATAATTAGCCCTCGCGCCTCGCAGGGCTGGCAGCTTCAAGTGTACCCTCGCAGGGTACTTGGTTTGGATGATGCGTCAACGCACATTTCCAATATCGCACCTCGTCGAACTGGCAGCTTGAAATGTACCCTCGCGGGGTCCTTTGATTGGAGGATGCGTCAACGCAAATTTCCATCATAATTAGCCCTCGCGCCTCGCAGGGCTGGCAGCTTGAAGTGTACCCTCGCAGGGTACTTGGTTTGGATGATGCGTCAACGCAAATTTCTAACATAATTAGCCCTCATATCTCCAAGGGCTGGCAGCTTGAAGTGTACCCTTGCGGGGTTCTTCGTTTGGATGTTGTCACTATACGCATTCCTACAAAAACGACCGTAGCAGCAAAAGAATTCAATTGTCCACTCGCAAGAGCAGGTAAGTTCAAATGTACCCTCTAAAGGTACCTTCTTAAAGTTGTCCTTTCACAAGTAAGGTGTTAACGGACAGATTGAAAGATAAAATCATAACTGGACGAGACCGTTACTTCTACTCCACTAGTTGTGGTGGGAAAAAACTAAGCACTTTAGCTTGTATATTGAAAATGGTTATCTAGTGGCAGATTTGCATTCTGGGCCGCCCTGGGCCCTGTAGTACCAGCCGCCCCTTTGTCAGAAAGCTATTTTACCATAGTGTATTTTTATTTAAATATTTACTTGGGTCGTTTTGTGGGTAGTTTCATGTTGCGATTTTTCAAACATTTTACTCTTATCGGATTGGATTGGCAAGGCCGCCACTTTGGTTACCACATAACTTTTTGCCGGACAATCAGTTTGTTACAATCGGTTGAGTTCGTTACAGTTGATGCTATTATACAAGTTCTCGTACTATTCGGATTATAATTTTTAGAGAAATTTGTAATAGCCGATAGTATTTAGACAGTTGTGAACAACAGACTAGTTGTGCAAGATACTGTCTCAGGCATATTTTCTCTGCTTAAAGAAAGCTACATAAATTGTTTTTAAGACCTGTGTCCTGAAACAATTGGAATACATAACTCAATCTAGAAAGGATATAGATAATAATATTATGTTTTATTTGGACAACTTTTTCCTAGCTATTAATGTTGTCATGTTTGAGAATATCGGTAAGAATATAATTATATAAGGCTAGCTAGCGACAAGCAAAGTCTGGTCATTTTGTGAGTTTAATTGGATACCTACTTGAAATCTTATTATTTTTTCAAAGATCATAAGTCTTTTGAATAGTGTTCTTGTTTGTAGATTGCTTACTCTAATCAGTCTATAAAATTGTTATTCCTGAGGCCATAGTTGCCTTCATTCACTTACAAGGTCTTGTACCGTGGTTATGTAACCAAAATTATCCTATACGAAATATCCTATCATGTCATAATTGGAAGTGAATAGAAATAGTCTACCAGTTTTAGAATAAAGGTCTAGCCAGAAACAAATGTTGCAATCTCAGATAATTCTTTAATTTTTGAAATGGTACCAAAATAGTGGTTGCCGGTAAACATAATTATAAAAGCAACGAGGGTAGCTAAATCGTCTGCTCTCACTAACATAGGTTAATTTCTTTGTTTCAATTAAATTTTCATCAAAATTAGAAGTAACTACACAAGTCCAACGGCCACGCATATTATCATCTATCGTTACCAATACCGCCCGAGTAGCACTTATTCATAGCAGACTCTGAATACCTACCTGCAATAAAATTTGCCTTGGTTTTGTTTTTGTTGCAAATACCTAATGTGTGAGAAGAATTGACAACTTCTTTTTCTTATTCATATAAATAACACCCGTAATTATTATTGTATTAATTGTTCTCATACATCTTATTTATCCCCATCAGGCTGAAGGCTTTAACATGCTAGTAATTTCCTGGTATATGTACGTTATAGAGGACATTCGTTCACTTCAAGTCCAGAACTTTGGGATGGGATTGCCATTAACAACACAATTCAATAAAGACATACAAGTCTTTCAATTTTAAAAGCCTTAGAAATGACGCTATTACCATAGCATGTATGGAAAAGCGTAAGATCGATAAGAAGATATTTAGCATTAACATATAATAATCATTTGTTGTTGGCATGGCGTGCTTCTACCAGAAACAGGGGTCTTGCTTATGATAAAATGAACTAATTTATTTAGTTAGACCTACGGGTTAAAATTAAATTAGAATATTTTTATTTCTGCGATTCATCAAAGATTCTGCAGAATATTAAGGTGTCAAATATGTTTCAGTACCTATGCACCTTGGTACTTGGTATAGAATCATCGGATTATTTGTAGTGTCATGTGCGGTTTAGACATGTTTTTGAGATCCTGCCTACCTACATGTACCTACTACACATGGATGAATGTCATGTGTACGAAACATTAAGTTGATGAACAAACAACATGTAACCTGCTTAATGTCCAGACTTGCCTAGTTATTACTTTTGTAGTTTTCAGGTTGAAGAGGTACTCTTTGTACTTGTGATTGCACTAAATAAAAATGCTAATTATGAATTCTTACATGGCTTTAGCTATTGAACATACAAATGATGGCTAAAAATTGAGCTGGAAGTTATTAACTTATAAGTATGTATTTAGTATATCAGTTATCTGGTTTCCATAGTACAAGCTCTGCTTAGTTTGGGATCAGATAACCGTGTGCGAAGAAATGTCCCGAGATATTTATTATTATTTTATTTAACTTAATTATATATGCTATTATTCTATGAAACTTCGCTTCGGTTTTTATCGATGAATGCAAGATGAATATTTGTATTTACTTATAAATCACACGATCGATTAGATAAAATCGCTATTTAATAACAAAACGATAGCTCAAGCAGTGGTTGTGGAATGCAAAGAGTATACAATCACTACGTTGTGGAATGGATGAAATCATTACTGCTGGGACTGGCACACACAATACATTCTCTAGCAACGCACTCATTATCAAGTCAATTTTGAGATGGAGCAAAACTGTGCTAACAACAATTCGATTGATAAGTTTTTGCCACATTGGAGGTATGAAATACTTTTAGACAGTTCTGAAAGTGATAAGTCATGCCGTGTTTAAAGTGATTAAAACATTTTTTGTTTCGTGGATTTGTCAATCTTTCAATACTTTAACATTTTTATTAACCTTACACGCAAGTTAAAATATTTCTTTGGTATTCAACGATTTGATCTTTAAGAACTTGTCACTATAACAATTTCTTCAACTTAATATTGAAAATATTTAACTAGGTACTCATATTAATGATTATTATCTCGCACACCTGTTTATTTTATTATTATTAATTACCATTAATTATGTCATGATACCTTCATGCAAACTCTTACTGTATATATTATATACTTTTGTGTACGTGCCTAAACTATCAGATCCACAGGTCTTCTACGGATTACCTTATGCTTGCATCTAGTAAGCATAAGATCACATTGGCATCCACTTCCACCAGGCGATAACAAACAGGTCTCAAATGTAAAGTTTCAAATAACGGTCAAGTGTTTAATAGGAGCGTTTTACCTGAAATAAAACGCATATTAAATACTTACCTTATTTGAAACTTTAGTTTTTAATCCTGCCTGGTGCTTTTCGACCCAATGACCAGAGATCGCGCGGCCCAAGCTCGCGATCCTGCCTGGTGGGAATATAGGTGGGAGGTGTGCGAGCGAGACGGCATTATAGGGTAGACAAAGAAGGTTGATTTAAGGCAGAAAACAAGTAGGGCCTATCTCAAATGTAAAGTTTCAAATAAGGTAAGTATTTAATATGCGTTTTATTTCAGGTAAAACGCTCCTATTAATACAGAGTGTATCTGATATAATACACAAAACTGATATCATGGATTTATTACATGATGCTAGACCAACCAGCGACAGAATTTTGCGTGATTTGCCACAGTGTTTTTGTTTATATCGGAAGGTTGACTGATGGCAAGTGATTACCGTCGCCTATCGCCATTTGCAATACCAGAGGTATTTGCTAATGTGTTGCCGACCTGTTACAATGTCTAGAAGGCAACTGGCTCTCAAGAGCAGTTGCCGGAACACACCCGTAGGTGCTTGGCGACAGATTTTCAACTTGAGGGTGGTAGCCAGCCAGACGGGTACTACAAAGTACCCTACCACCGTGCTATGGTTTCCTCACGATGTTTTCCTTCATCGAAAGCTCAAGCTCATTGTAGGATTCGAACCCACCTCACATTACTAGGTACAACTACACATCGGATAGCTCACATATATTATTGTCCGGTAAGGTTCGAGCAGCCATCAGAGGCTACCAACTTTAGTCCTTTAAAAAAAAAAAAACCTCTCATATACTGTTGGTGTATTGGTGGTGTGTGACAGCCCTATTGTAGGTAATATATTGAAGTAATGTAGGCTTAAACGACCTAATAAGAAGAATATCCTAGAATTTAAGTGTAAAGAATTTTAGGATAAATATTTTTTACTTATTATTTATTTATATTGATAGATAAGATACTCTATTGAAATGTCGGAGTTTATCCTACTAATTAGCTGATCAGATTTTGTTTATATAACACCGATGTATTATATTTACCTATGTTAACGAGCAATAAATTGAATTGAAGTATACTTCTTTGGTAAGAAATAATTTAAAACAAACATTGTATAATTATGAAATTTTTTGGAACTCAAATCACTTAAACTACTAATCAGATTTGGTTGAAACTCGACATATGGAATAACATACAGAATAGTTTTCATACCGGTAAAATATAAGATCTCTCGAACACGCGGGTGAGACCGCTAGGCAGAAGCTACCCAGTAAACAATACAAAAACTTTCCGATATTTATTTTATTTCCTTCAGAAGACCCACAGCTACCTACATATATCAGGGAGTTTCCGAACGATTTTTCACATATCAGCAGCAGCGCGACGCGGATGTTAGATATACCCATCGATTTACGCATTCAACAGAATTCCGCCAAGAGCGATAAATCAAAATCGGTATTACTACCCAGTATTTTGATATCAACATTAAAACGACACTTCCGTATACAAATGCCACTCGAAAGTTTACCTAAAATCATAAGCGATAGAGATTAAATTGATAGTAGTCGATAGAATGGACAAATTGTTGAGTTAAAAACAATCGTTGGAAAGGAAAACAAATCTTAGGAAATACAATTACTGTAATGGGTTCGGATCGCGATGGGATCGCAATATAATCGTGTTTCTGATCATGAATGTTGTATTGATATTTTGTCTGTACTTACTGGGTTAAAACTTGGGTACTCTAATGTTTACTTGCCACGGCTTCCTTCCCCTCCCTCGCTACCCCCCCCATGAGCTCTGGCAACCTTACTCACGCGCAGGAACACAACTTCAGGTTAGTCGCGAAATTCAAATTTTATTATGTTCTTTGTTAATTGCAGCTCAGTTATAGTTTGTCAACATGATAGTATATTTCATCATATCAGCCGAAAGACGTCCACTGATGGACAAAGGCCTCCCCCAAGGATCTCCACGATGGTTTCCCGCGACCCTCACAAGATCGTCGGTCCACCTTGGGAGGGGGGCACGCTGCCTGCCTACACTGCGTCTTCTGGTTCGTGGTAGCCACTCGAGAACCTTTCTGCCCCAGCGATTCGGTTCTTTTAGCGATGTGCCCCGCCGATGTGGTAGTATATTTACTGATTAGGTAACTGGGTGAAATCTTTGGGAACAGAACAGCTAGTTTACTATATAATTAAATATGACATAGCTGAAGAATTCATAATATTTAACCGTTGCGACTGGCATCTACATATCGTGTGAGCTACAGATTAAGAAGTAGTCTGACGTCTACATACCGTGTGAGTCGAGTTACTAACAAGGAACATGTTACTAATCTCCTGTCGCACTTTGCTGGCGTTCAAAAGATATTAATATCCTGAATTGAAGTCGGATGCACGGGAGACGTGATGCTGCAAGTTGCAAAGTACCGGTAAACTATTAAAAAGCAAGCCCTGTAACGACATTTCGTGCAATTATTGCCATAAAAATTTGAGGTGAAATCAAGCTAGCGCAACTCGTGCTTAAAAACGTAATAAAACTGATTTAAAAAAAATACTATTAATAAAAATGAATCCGTCAATTTATGTGTTCTAGAATTTGATATATTTTTAATTTCAAATTAAATAGAAAATAAAGAGATACACTTTCAAAGTGAATCAAGCGGTATGTTTAAAGTTTTTTTTTATCCATTTAAGTAGGCAAATATGTTTTGAGTTCAGTAAAAAGTTCCAGAAAGGTCTTGAAAATGTAATATACTTATATAATTTTTCATTGAAACTAAGTATATAAATATAGGAGATATGATGGTTTAAAATACCCCTTTTTAATAGACTTCGTGAGGTGACAGCACCGACGTTTATAATTTTATTTTTGTTTACCTAATTTTGAACAGTATGAAAATATATTTATTTTGTTGGTATACAAAACAGATTACAGACAATTAAATATATGTAACTTGAATCTAAAAAATGTTGACGATCAGGTCGTAATCCTAAACATGTACACACAGAAAGGTGATATAAGTATTAATTACTATAAACACTAAAAATAGATAAACACGCAATCAAAAACGATAAGTACCCATACATTAGCAACATATTATAAACAAGACATTACGTAAAAACTAAGACACGCTAACTAAGACTAAGATTATGAGTAAAAAGCATGAATAATATTTTTAAATAAACCTACCCTATTGTTAAAAATGTCGACAGTGGTAATTTCGTTGACGAGTTCATTGTACAAGCGACACATTCTAGATATATTTTTTTTTTTTTTTTTTTACCGGACAATCGGCGAGCGCAGAGAGCTCTCAGCCGGGTAACATTTAGGTAACCACGCCTGAGAGCACCCCCGAGTGGGGTACGAACCTCGGCTCAGGGCGTTACCTGGGGAAGGGGAGGACTTTGTACGAGTTACGACTAATTGGGGGCGGTCGGATTACTAATGGCAGCTCGGGCCGCTTCAACGGGAACATTCTAGATATTGGATTGTAAGAAAACAAAAGATGATTTTTTTGCCCATATAATAATTACCAACCCGGAATAAATACAAATAAAAACTCGATTACCTACATAGCAATTTAGCCGCCAATAGAATCCGTTTCTGACATTTGCAAAAAATAGCAAAAGAAACAGCTTATCCCATTTCAATAATAATTTCACAGCTAAGTTCAGTATTTTACATAGAAATCATTTAATTTATACATAATTGGATTAGACGTTGCTATGCCGAGACGAAGGTTGCGGTTTCGAATACTTCAATGAGCTTGAGCTTTCGGTGAACTCCTTGCCGGATATCACCCGCAAGTTGAAAATCTATCACCAAGCACCTTCCGGTGTGTTCCGATAGCTGCACTTAAGAGCCCCTACTAGGCTTTGTGTGCTTACCACCATCGGCCACATCATCACTGACCACGGTGAGATTATACTCAAACACCAGCCTACAATAAACTAGGTAGTTTTCATGACATTTCAAGGCAAACCTTAAGCGTAGTCGTGTCGTATGCCATACGCACATAAAACGTGCGTTACACGTGCGACGCTGCGGAAACGCGACGGGCGCAGTGCGACAGCGACACGACGACGCGACGTGCGTTGATTAATGAGCAGTGGTAACCGGAGCTGTGCAGGGGGCCTAAAATGGTAGCTCGAACAATATCTCTATGAACAATTCATTTCTCGAATTTACACCAGATTAAAGATACAAATTCCTCAGCTGTAATGCTTAGTGGCTAGATGATGGCAAATAGGTACTGATTGTTGTTTTTTTTTGCGGTTGTTTATTTTATTTGGACATTTATCAAATAATTATGATAATTTATTGGTATTGTAATATTTTTTCTTGACATTATTTTTTTGAATATAATATTTTTTGTACCTATGCATGTCACTTTGTTTATTTACCATCGATGTATTCAATTTAAATAAATAAAAAAAAAAAAGCCATTTATTTTTCATCATAATAACATTCATGATATTATAACTGTATAGAATTGGATTAGATCAAAGATTAAAATTATTAAAATGTAAAAATGCGCAATTATACATATAAGTAGATACTTTGTGGTTAGTGTTTAGTATAAAGAATCAGTCTTGATGAAAACCCCTTTGTAGGGTATAGGCCTCCTCCAGACTATGCCAACGGTTTCTGTCTTTAGCTGTGCTTGTCCAGTTGTCTCCCGCCACCTCCTTGATATCGTCCACCCATCTTTTGGTTGGTCTACCACGTTTTCTTTTGCCGTTAGGACTGATCCAAACCGAGGCTTTCATAGTCCACCTCAATTCAATTTACCTATTTTTAATATATATTTCTTTTCAATTAGATTGAATTGCAATCTTTTTTTATTACAGCAAATTTTTCCCACAAAAAATAGGAATTACATAGGTGTAAATTCGAGAATCGAATTGCATCGAATGATTTAGCTGTAACGGCCTTTATAGACCTCCAGAGCAGGCTTAGCCGACAGGATCAGACAGTGTCTCTTTACCGTACCACATAATTTATTTACGACACTCCAAACCGTAGGTACCACGTGCCAGTTATGAACAAATACTCTTCATGTGTGAATACTTAAATAATAATGAAATGAAATATTATTTATCACTACTAAGGCCCGGTTGCTCGTACATGTTAGTCAAAGTTAACTATTACCATGCTTTGACCGTAGAGTCACTTTGACGATGACCGATCTCCCTCGGTCGCTTATGGTTACGGGTAAAATTTTAGTTAAGGGTAAACGTTCGGTTGGAGCGTTTAATTCAAATTTTACCACGTTTTTTGCTAATTGCAGCTCAAGGTATATTAGTAACATTTTCATGAAATAGTATATGTCAGTAATATACCTTGGAGGAATATGTTGATGATTTATTTTGTTATTAATCAGTAAATATACTACCATTCTTGTCGCAAATAACATGTTGATAACTTATGACCTATAACTGAGCTGCAAACGTGATAACATTTGAATTTAACGCCCCAACCGAAGCCTCCACCTTAATGTGACACGAGCAACCCAGTTTGCTTTCTTTTGGCGGTCAAAGTTGACTATAACCTAACCTCACTATGACCGCGCTTACGAGCAACCGACCCTAAGAGCACATTTTTGATATTATGTTAACTTTCTGCTCGTGGTTTCCTCGCGATCCCCCGATAATTTGCCCCCTAAGAGATGAATTTCCAAAAATCCTTTCTTAGCCGATTATGCCAAATTTCAGCTCGACCCGTCAAGTGGTTTGAGCTGTGCGTTGATTTCTGAGTCAGTCAGTCACGTTTTCCATTTATAGGTATGTATACTAGCTTCTGCCTCGCGGTTTCATCAGCGTTCCCGAGGGATAAAAAGTAGCCTATATGTTAATTCAGGGTATCAGCTACCTCCGTACCAAATTTCATCAAAATTGGTCCAGCCGTTTGAACGTTAAGAAGTAACAAACACTCACTCATATTAGGGGACTTAGACTAGCTGTTCCCCGCGTCGTTTCCGGGATAAAAAGTAGCGTATAACCTTCGGGGTTAATGTAGCTTCCTATTAGTGAATTTTTCGAATCCGACTGGTAGATACATTAGCGCGTTCAAACAAACAAACTCTTCAGCTTTATTATTAGTATAGATAGAAGATTATTGTGAAAAGAAGCAAGTTTAGGTAGCCTGTCTGCCAACTCATGAATTGCTAAATAGTCGTTAAGGTAAGTAACAAATCAAATTCGGATATTATCATATTCCTTGTTGACAAGGTACATAAAAATATTATTGAGTGAAGTACCTACTACTTACCTAGATAGATACCTGAATCACGTACTGAAAGGAACTTTGATTTTAAATTATTCACAGTATTTTTCAAGCGTGAATTTCTTAGATAAATTGTAGAATAAGATATTACTGAATTATGTTAATGGAAAAGTACTTAAATATTGCCTAATATCAACTGTGATTTATTTAATACTAGCTGTTTGTGCCCGTAGTCACTCGGATGATTTTATTAAAATTTTCATACATACATTTCACCCATATTTCCGACTCTCCCAGTGTTGACAATTACAAATACATCAAAAAAGAATTAGCAAAGAATTCGTCTATCGCTGTCGCCCTTAAATGTAATAGCATAACAGTACTCATAATAGTTTATCCCCCGCCCATCGACGAATGGCCTCACCGCTCGCTATGTGTGCGTGACGTCACAGTGTAAGTAATTACAGTGCGACCACAGAATGTGCGACAAGGATGTTTTGGCACGTGGCCAAAATCGGAACTAACGCCGCTATCTTGTGAAGAGTCTCTTTTTGAGAGTTCTCTTTGTCCGTTTATCATTGTTGTATGTTTTGTGTTATTTAACAATATCTCTTTGACCCCACTTCTTATTACTTTCGGCGTATTAAAATTAAAGAGCGCCCTCCTGCTGATGTCATTCAACGGCCATCCTTGTCGCACTGTAGTTCGGTTGTATCACAGAGAGAAAAAAATTCTCTGTGGTTGCTTGTCATATTATATGCGCAATTCCAACAAATCCTTATCAAGTCACTCCACCTGGTAAAAAAAACGTACCTTTATCAAATCAACGTCAAAACTCATTCTAATTTACACCTGATAAACTTGGACGTTGACTATAACACTGGGACAATATAACTCTCAATTTTTCCAGCTTATAGCGTTCCAATTTCAAATACTGACACTGTCCATCAAGAGTACTTGAACCCAAGAACGTCATGTAGGTAATTCAATAAAAGAACTAATGTCATAAAAACGCCAGTATTAGCACGACTGTAGTCATACCGTCGCGTAACTTGGAAATTAGAAATGTATGAGTCGCTAAATACTTGCGGCTAAATGTACTTCCTAAAGTTAACATTTTCAGAGAACATTGACAAAAATCTTTAGGTAGGTAAGTACATTTATTTTAAACATGATGTTTATTGATATTGGTGCCGATTCTGTTGTTTACGAACTAAATAAATTTAATCTCACTATATATCTTTCTAATAGTAAATATAAGAAAGGGATGCAAGATATTTTAGTCCTGTCCGTTTAGTCCGATCACATATTTCAACGTAAATTTAAGCGCGATCTTTATTTGTCACGACTATTTACCCGTACATTACGACGGTATGGATTAAACTGACAGCATAAAAAATGTTCCATCTTTTTTCAATAGGGTTAACATGAAAGAGAGATGACTTGTCTAATATTAGTTAAGTTCGTAAACAACAGAATCGGCATCATTGAGCTGAGTAATAAACATTCTGAGTCTGTAATAAACATTTACGTAATGAGATCAATTGCAAAAAATAACGGTTTATATTGCTATTGAAATAATTCCTGCCACTATTTGAAGTATAAAAATATATTATTAAATTTTAACGTTCGATATTAATTACGAATTGGTGTAATTTATGTGTTTCATAATATCACATAGAAACAGAGAAGTGGTGTTCGTCGTGACAAATGACTCCCGCATCCCGCACCCCTATGGTGCGGGGGGGGACAAGGGACGAGAGGCGAGGGAGGCCCGCGCTAATTACTATCCGCAGAAACAGACCCAAATGACTCTAGATAATTTATTTATGCATCACTCTAAAGGTCCTGTCATTTCTTAAAATTATCGTCATACAGATCATATCATAACTCGTAAAAACGTAAAAAAAAAAACAATCTAAGTGGTTTAGAATCTTGTGATATATTTTTAATATCAAATTAAATAGAAAATTAAGAGAAACACTGACTTTCAAAGTGAATCAAGCGGTATGTTTAAATCTTTTTTTAGCTTAGTAAATATATCCAAATATGCTTTGAGTGCCGTCAAAAGCTGCAGAAAGGTCTTGAGAGTGTCGTTCATATAATTTTTCATTGAAAATATTTATGTATATAGGAGATATTATGAACCCCTTAAAAAAACCCCTTTTAAATAGACTTCGTGAAGTGACATGGTGCTGTCACGTGAAAAATACAGAGATACAATAACATTTCCAGGAGTTGACGGTTTAGTACACTGTGGTAGTAGTAATGTTCCTATTTGTATACTGAGATGTGACTATTCATCATCATGTCAGCCGAAAGACGTCCACTGCTGGACAAAAGCCTACCCCAAGGATCTCCACGATGGCCGGTCTTGCGCTACCCGCATCCAGCGGTTTCCCGCGACCCTCACACGATTGTCGGTCCACCTTGTGGGGGGCCTGCCCACGCTGCGTCTTCCGGTTCGTGGTCGCCACTCGAGAACCCTTCTGCCCCAGCGGCCGTCGGTTCTACGAGCGATGTGCCCCGCCCACTGCCACTTCAGTTTGGCAATTCTTCGGGCTATGTCGGTTATTTTGGTTCGCCTGCGGATCTCATCATTTCTGACTATTATCTTTTGTTATAAACAGATTTGTACATGAATTGGCCCTCAAGTACAGCTGCTATACACCAATAGATGTTTAGTGATGGGCGACTAGTGATGGATGGCACGTTTGTGTACATGAACATGTCTGTTTATCCTGAGTTTGAAGTAGGTATATATTTACAAATTAGTAGTATTGTACGTAGCATCACTTATCTGGCTGCCGTAGTACAAGCTCTGCAAATAATTTAAAATATATATCTGTCACTCTCTTTCATCATGTAACTAAAAGAGATAGAGCAGGGGTTCCCAATCTTTTTTGTAATGCGACTCCCTTTACATGTTGTAATTTTTTGCGGATCCCTTGTAAAAGAAGATACTCGCGTGTAGCTTTAGAACGTTACGTAAGTATACCGGTTAGTTACGCTCCTGGGACAGCGCCTTGAGGCCACGGGGCGTCGCGACGCACAGTTTGGGAACCCCTGAGCTAGAGGATATTAAAACCGATTTGCCTGTACGTCGAAATATGTTTCGAGTTAACAAAACAATTGATATTATTGTGAAGCGTACAGCTATTTATATTTGGGGCTCGTATTTGATATAAGGAGAACAAATAAATATTTTTCTCTCATCGATAGGTACTTTGCATAAATTTCAGTTATGGCAAGACATTTGTCAGCGGATAATGCGGTGGCGAGCTATATTCATGCGGCTCGGGCTAGCCGTGCGTATTTCTTGCCGGCTATTTGCCGAATAAACCATAAATATGATTTACGCTAGAGATATTTCTATTTATATTTTACTTTGATACGGCGCGTGTATGTTTTGTAGGGTTTCGACACGTGCCTGATTCTATGAATGTGAATATAACAATTGAAAATGACATATCAATGTTTTTGTTTTCTTTATTTAAATCAGTAAGTAGAAAAAACCGGCCAAGTGCGAGTCGGACTCGCGCACGAAGGGTTCCGTACCATTATCTATAAAAACGGCAAAAAATAAACATATCTGATACAAAAATGTTTTTTGTATCAGAGCTAAACTAATCTGATACAAAAATGTTTTTTGTATCAGAGCCCCCATAAATATTTATTTTAATCTGTTTTTTAGTATTTGTTGTTACAGCGGCAACAGAAATACATCATCTGTGAAAATTTCAACTGTCTAACTATCACGGTTCATTTATGAGATACAACCTGGTGACAGACGAACAGACAGCGTAGTCTTAGTAATGGGGTCCCGTTTTACCCTTTGAGTACTGATCCCTAAAAATGTAGTAGACAGTAAAAATCTTTCATCCTTATCAATATGGCGGTCATTGACCGCTATATTGATGTCACTTTCGATGTTTATTGAAACAGTGTTTTTTGTTGTATTTCTTCAAATTACTAAAGAGATTGAAAGAATGAAAGAAAACCATATTTTATTATTGACAGTAAAAAAAAGTTATGGAGCTTCATCATGTTACCACGCGACAAACAACTTTTTAAAATCATTCCCCGGGCACTTGTGATATTTTTCATCGAAATATCGATTACTTATTTTTTATCTAACGATTAAAGGTCGACGTATAACAAAAAATATATTCACCCAGTAAACAGAAACAAAACGCTTTCATAATAAAATCCACTTAATTCTAAAATCAAAAATAAACAAAAACAAAAGCACTCAATATAACCGGGAGTGGTGGGAGTTAACAAGGCCTCCTCAAAAATGGGAATCATTGGCGAGAAAAATCCTCGGCTCATTTGGCGAGAGGACGGTAATCCGGGATTATATAAGACTCAAGATTTCAGCTAAAATAATGAGAAACGCTCTGAATATTCTTGCTTCAGGGTAACTTTTGTCGGTGTACTTGTTTTTTGTAGGCTTCACTGATAAATATACAATCTATCTCGACTTTACAATGCTCATCATCATATGATACGTCGGATAAAGGCCTCCACCAAGGATCTCCACGATGGACCCTAACAAGATCGTAGGCGTAGTTTAAGGTGAAACCTTCGGTTGGAGCGCGAAATTTAATTTTTATCACGTTTTTTGCAAATTGCAGCTCAGTTATAGGTCGTAAGTTGTCAACATGTTTTTTGCGACAAGAATGGTAGTAAATTTTCTGATTAATAACAAAAGAAATCAAAACCACATTACTCCAAGGTATATTACTGACATATACGACTATTTCATTAAAATGTTACTAATATACCTTGGAGGAATATGTTGATGATTTCTTTTGTTATTAATCAGTAAATATATTATACTACCATTCTTGTCGCAAATAACATGTTGATAACTTACGACTTATAATTAAGCTGGAATTTGCAAAAAACGTGATAAAATTCAAATTTCGCGCTCCAACCGAAGCCTCCACCTTAAACCGGCCTTACTTCGCTGTTCGCAGAGTTCCGTCTTAACTTTTTTATTTGATCTGAGGCAATTAAAGGCATTTTTCAGAGATTTATGCTAAACTTCAAAATGTCACAACTTCGTTATGGTAATGCTGAGTTTCCTGAAATTTTGTAAAATTATTGATAATGATGTACTCTATCCTTAGTATTTGGTCTTACTCTTATATAATCAAATTACCTGTATAATAGATTATTATAAAGCCAACATTAGCATCATGTTATAATAACTTACATAAATATTAGTCTAGTAACAAGTGCTCACGGAGCCCCGGGCGTCGCCCGCGCCTTCGGGTAATTAGCAAACATACAAGCCGTTTACTGCTAACATTTAAAGCAAGCTATGCAAGCTACGACGTGACTTCTACGCGACAGTGGTCGCACTCTTTCAAGTTAACCTTATTGAAAAAGACAGAACATTTTTAATGCTGTCAGTTTAATCTATGCCGTCGTAATGTACGGGTAAATAGTCGTGACCAATAAAGATCGCGCTTAAATTCACGTTGAAATATGTGATCGGATTAAACTGACAGGACTAAAATATCTTGCATCCCTTTCTAATATTTACTATTAGAAAGAGATATAGTGAGATTAAATTTATTTAGTTCGTAAACAACAGAATCGGCAGCAATAGCTTGTTCCCCGTGGTTTCACCCGTGTTCCCAAAATAAAGAGTAAATGTTCTTCTCTATATTATCAGAGGCTATCTGCGTGTCGCTGCATCGCGATTGATTCAACATGAGTATGGTTTTTCACTGTCATGTCGGAAAATTATCGTCATACATATTGGAGGTGAAATCATGCTAGCGCAACTCGTAAAAACATATTTTTTTTTATATCTAAATATGTTTTGAGTTCCGTCAAGAGCTGTAGAAAGGTCTTGAGAATGTATGACTATGTGAGGTGACAGCTTTCCACCCCGCGGTTTCACCCGCGACCTATTTTGCTTCTCGTAGAGGTTGAATTTTGAATTGATCTGCCTTTACGTATGTCTACGGACGGACATACATACATATAAGGACAGGTTCCTGTGCAAATCTTCAAGTTTCTAGATCCTGTAAATAGATTTCTCATTTTCTACTCGTCTACTCGTCATTATAAACAATTTTATCCATGGAACTCTCAAATTTTGAAATAAACATCGGACGGACAAATAAAAATATGTATAATAAAAACATATATAAAACTGGTCGTCTATTTTAGTACTTTGTCACTCTAAGCAACAGACATTGGTATCTATTCTTAAGTTCTAGGTCGTGGAAGCTCTGGATACCCATAATATTCTTATTTAGGTAGATTTGAGTATCTTTTACACCACCCACACACTTTCCATAAATACAGCTCTATACAGTTTTTACTTAAAATAGAACTAATCTTTTTTTTCTCCGAATAAAAACAAACCAGGGGGGCTAAAACGGCCGCTCGAGCAATATTGCTATGCAATTCATATCTCGAATTTACAGCAGAGCTAAATGTCTTTTTTAATATTTTTTGGTTAAAATGCAAATAATTTTAATCAATTCATTTACAATTTAGACAAATTACACCATAATCTG
Source organism: Tethea ocularis (assembly GCA_963555595.1). NCBI lineage: Eukaryota > Metazoa > Arthropoda > Insecta > Lepidoptera > Drepanidae > Tethea > Tethea ocularis. The sequence continues at coordinate 10,376,369 of OY741973.1, forward strand.
CAGTAAATTCGAGATATGAATTGCATAGCAATATTGCTCGAGCGGCCCTTTTAGCCCTCCAGGGCGAATATTACTAGAAGTACCTTTTTTATTAGAATATACAATATATTTTTACCACCCACCAGCGTCTGCGAAATTTAATCTCTGTACGTAATATTAAAGTATGTTTGTGTGACACGCTTCCAATAAAATGGATACAAATAGAGTAATTATCTTCAAGAGTTGTTATTTTAAGAATATTGTTATTAAAAGTTGCAGCCCACGCTGCACTTCTTAGTTACTTTTTCAATGTCTAGCTTTTCATTTTATGTTGAACTAAAAATGTTTGAGACAATAAAATTAATACCACATTCATATAACAGATTTTTTAAATTAAGTTCTCTCAATTCAGCGTATCGCAGTCCACTATTGGACATAGGCCTCTCCCAGGCTGCGCCACAACACCCTGTCCTCCGCTTTCCGCATCCAGACTGGACTGGACTGGATGAAATACTCTCAGTATGACAGAAAACGATGTAAGGTAACAAATAAATTATTTTAGGGTTCCGTAGGTACCTCAAATGAAACCCTTATTTGATCACTTCGTTGTCCATCTGTCTGTCTGTGTGTCAAGACTTTATCTCGTAGAGGTATCAAACTAAAATTTAAATCTACTGCGATTTTTATCACACATTTTAGTAATCTGTGATTTCCCGTTAACCTGGTATCATGAAATTGGCAAGAATCAAGGCCTTAGGGTCGGTTGCATAAAGCGCGGTCATAGTAAGGTTATAGTTAGGTTACGGTTATAGTTAACTTTAACCGCCGAAAGAAAGCAAACTGGGTTGCTCGTGTCACTATAATGAAAATTTTAACCGTAACCATAACCGACCGAGGGAGATCGGTCATCGTCAAAGTGACTCTACGGTCAAAGCATGGTAATAGTTATGTTACCTTTCATATTCATATTCGGCCCTTAGTTTTAGAGTATAAGTAAAGAGTTCGTAAACTGATAATTTGTAAGTATATCACTAGATTCAGGCTAGCGAAAGTCAATAAGTCTTTTCTCGGGAATTGCATTCGCTTTTATAATAAAATCCCATATGAAGTAACTAAGATGTCTTATAATAAATTCAAAGAGTATGTTAAACATAAGTTGATCGACAAGGCCTATTATAAGGCGGCTCATTACATAGAAGACAAGAATACATGGTTGTAGTAGCTTCTCTCTGCACTTGCAGCCCCCTCCACAAGTGATAATTGTATGAAGTTTATGTATATTTAAGACAAAAACTGTAATTACCTACATAAATTAAAAAAAAAAAAAAAAGATCCACCAAAAAAAAAACGCCTTGCTGAGTTTCTTGCCGGAGTCTTCTAAGTTCAAGTGTATTCCGAACCGGTAGTAGAGTCTATTGTAAAACTGTAACTTTTGACATTCATAAGTGCCTTATTAGGGCCTAAACTGAATAAATGAGTTTTGATTTTGATTTAAAAAGATTGCATTTAAAAATTATTTGCGGTGCGTGAATGGCGCGTCCATGTTAGTAAAGCGGCCGGCGGTTGCCAGCCAAGGCGCTAGCGCCTCCTCGGATGGCAGAGTTGGTTTACTGCAGTTTGTCTTACTACGAGTACCTACACTACACGCTATTATAACTGAAACAATATTAACATGGTAGGTTATTGCAGATTTAAGCAGCTCATGTGCAATTATAAAGTGTAGAGCAGAGTTTCACACAAACTTTTAAACTCAAACATAATTTTATGCAAGCTGTACTTTGCAGACACTTATGAATAAATAGACTGACTCTAAAATATCGTTTCGGAGAATAGCATTTTTTTTTTTTTTTTTTTTTTTTTTTTTTTTTTTTTTTTTTTTTTTTTGAAAGGACTAAAGCTGGTAGCCTCTGATGGCTGCTCCAACCTTACCGGACAATCGGCGAGCGCAGACAGCTCTCAGCCGGAGAATAGCATTTGATGAGAATTTAAAATTGTCAATCAAAAATCACCCAGTATATATTTAACAGATCTTTTTATCCCCCGACGAAAAAGAGGGGTGTTATAAGTTTGTAGTGTGTAACTGTGTGTCTGTCTCTGGCATCATAGCTCCTGAACAGATGGACCGATTTTGATTTAGTTGTTTTTATTTAAAAGGTCTCTTAATCGAGAGTGTTCTTAGCTATGTTTTAAGAAAATCCGCCGTTTGAAAATGATTACCGATTTTCTAGTGAGAATCGGAGGTTCCTTCAAATTTTAGCTATTAGAATACCTTAAATAAATTTAGGTAATTTCATGAAAAAAAATACCATTAATGTTTTATGAAATAAGTTATTAATTTCAACTTACAACGGAAATAATATAGCAAAACATATAACAACATATCTCTAGAAAATCTAAATTTCACAAATCACTGTTCAAACCTCTTCGCAATACTAGCATCCCTGTTTACATTGGCTCCTCTTAGCAGCCACCCTTGCCCTGGCCGAGCCGGCTGGCTGCCAATCGGCGCGTCGTCGGCGGCCGCGAGCTGAGTCAGCAGCATGCGACGAGGCCTCTTGGAATTGTTGACAGAGCTGCCATGCACGAGAAGATATGAGAAGACCACTATGTCTCCCCTATCTGCGATCACTGGCGTTGCATTTTCGAGGGAGAACTTTGCCTGAAAAGGATGAAAGCAGCTTGAAAATGCGCTTCGTTTATCAGTTAATTTTTGCTAAAAAATTACTTACGTCAACAATTCATCATCATCATCATGTCAGCCGAAAGACATCCATCCTGCTAGACAAAGGCCTCCCCCAAGGATCTCCACAATGGCCGGTCTTGGGGCACCCGCATCCAGCGGTTTTCCGCGACTCTCACAAGATCGTCGGTCCACCATGTGGGGGGCCTGCACACGCTGCATCACTGGTTCGTGGTCGACACTCGAGAACCTTTCTGCCCCAGCGGCCGTCGTTGGTTCTACGAGCAATGTGCCCCGCTCGGTTACTTTAGTTCGCCTGCGGATCTCATCATTTCTGATTCGATCTCGCAGGGAATACTCCGAGCATAGCCGTCTCCATCGCTCTTTGGGTGACCCTGAGGCTTCTTATGAGGCCCATCGTAAGTGACCACGTCTGCACCGGATTCGTCAACGATTCGAAACATCAAAATTGTTTGTAATAAAGCGGCAAATTAGCAAAAACAAAGTTTCTTGTTACTAGCATTCGGATGTTTGAATACTTACCTGATCAACATAGTGGTAATTTCCTTCCTTAGCACCGACATCATCCTGGGGGCCTAACTTGTGTGAGCCTGGGTACACAAACAGCCCTCCATTCTCGGGTCCAGCTGCGTCTAGGTGCAGGAACGCTGCAACCATGGAATCTTTCTCGTATGGGAAGTAATGGTAATCCTGTGATAGATATTGTTCACTTATATAATTTTTGCCTCGCAATTCTTTAGTAGAGAGATCTTGTTTTTTGACACCATTTCCAACGCGTTCTTTTTTTTTTCTTTTGATCAATGCCAACTACAGCTCAGGATTTTTTAATTTAACATGAGAGCATGGCGTTCTTTCACTTAAAGAGCAGCAGCTCAACTGGGGTAATACCTCTTACATAATACGCAGCACCAGACATGACTTCAAATTATTTAAGAGCATTAATCACCTGGTGCATAGGATAAGCAGCCCCTTTCTCCGGGGGCTTAAAGTGTGCTTTTGTGTGATGTAAGACAATATTGCTGGTCTCCATAATGTCTTCGAGAGCATCCAGCAGATCCTTATTGTAGAGGTAGGTCGCGAACACAGAGTGGTGATACTGTAGGTTATGGATACCTTTTACCTGGAAAAGGTAATGGAAAATATTATTTTATTCTATTTCCTACTGCCATGACATTTGCCTCCTTATCCTTCTACCCAAAGTTCTACCGTGGTCAGTATTCTAATGAATAGGGATGATAACTGGTTAAAAATAATTAATTCTGTTTAGTCCGTCAGTTAGGTTGTCAAAAAATATTGGATACGTATTTTTTATTTTATCAAATCAATAAAAAATTAAAAGATAAGTCGCATCAAAGTTCAGCAGTGGGGGTTGTGACGTCATCTCTCTGTAAAAAGTTTACTAAGACGTGACGTCATGAAATTTGAACGCACTGTAGTTTCGTTATTTTTTGTTTTATGAACTAAAGAAAAAACATGTGTCCAATATTTTTGGTAATCTAACTGACGGACTAATTAGATTTTTTAGTCATAACCCCTATTTTTTGAATTGATGCCCACTACTACTTTCTTTCGGGGAGACCGTCCTCACACACTGAAACCAAAATGGTCTGGCACTGTATGGTTTCAAAGAAGCTTTGTATGCAGTCACTCAAGTTGAGAAATTGCTTGGTTTTCAGCATGGGGTTCTTCAAGAACAGCTGTAACCACTTGCCTATCACCTCACTAAAATGCTCTACTCAAAATAAAATTGAAAACAAAAGAAAAGCACTGTATTACCTACTTCATCATGTCATGGAATTTAAAAAAATGCTACTCAAAATAACTTACAGTATAAGCACTGTCACTTTTCCTGTCAGTTTCATCACTCCCTACCCAGGAGCTCTCCATCTTCTCCTGATTCTTCCTCTGGAACAGCTTGTCGTACTCCTCTGAGAGGGTGTCTAGTTCATCTTCGGATAAAAGGTTCTTTAGTATTATGTAGCCGTTATCTTTGTAGAACTGTTTCTGCTGTTTTGTCAGCCGACCCATGATTTTGGGTTCTAATTTGGGCAGATTACGAAGTAAATTATATATTGAAGTAATCTTATTTTTGTCATAAAATTTATATTGTTACAATAATACTGTATTCTTAGGAGCTTGTATATGAACGACTGAATGATAAACTTTATGATTTTATTATCAGTTATCGTGCTGGTTTTGTAATAGCAAAGCGATGCTATATCACACTTTATTATATAGAGCTTTAGTTTCATTTTGATTTTTGGTCGAAAGTGGTAAGTTATCAAAGCCTACTGAATCTTAGGTGCAGGTCCTGGAACAAACCGGTATGTTCTTACCAATAGATTTTTGTCTTGAGGAGGTATCCATCTGAGATAATAGCCGATCTAGATAGAGTGATGCGCTAGAATCGCAACAAAAGAAACAGGCCAGATTTGTCTACTGCTTAGCAAGCGCGCTGCGTAACTCAGGCATGCTGAGTGATACCTACCAGTTCTTGAATATTTCCCATAAAAGTAGGGGAAAAATATATTATATAGCATATTCGGCACAGAATTTGACAGAATACGTGTTTATAGCACAATGACAGAGTCGCAATATAGGAATCCCACAGCAACATTTTGATTATAGCTAGCTATCTCCTCGCGAGCATCGCTGTGTAAATGCCCTAAATCGTCGAACACCAAACACATCTCCTGAGATCATAGTTCAAATTATTTATCAGTAATTATGTACATAATATAATTGTTTAATAAACATAAAATTATCCCAAAACATTGTTACATAACACCATCCAAATATGTATACTTTTGATTTAATGCATAAGCAATATCACTATATTTTTTTAAGATTGAAAAAAAAATACTAATTCTATAATGAAGCTTTCGTTGAAAGGAAAAATAATGAAGAAACCAGCACCTTCAGGTGTGTTCCGACAGCTGCACTTGAGAGCCAGTTCCCTAGACTTTGTGTGCTTACCAGCGGTGACCACAGTGAGAATGTGTTCAAACACAAGCCTATACATAATAAAAAAAACGGAATGGTAGAAAGCCTGGCTGGCTATGACCCTTATGCTGAAAACCTGTCAAGCAGCGAACGACTGCAGAGTTCCCTTTTAGGCTTTGAGTGCTTACCACCTTCGGCCACATCATCACTGACTACTGTATGTATGCGAACACTCAAATTAATTAGTTACAATTATTACAATAGACTCTACCACCGGTTTGGAATACATTAAACTGAGAAGACTCTGGAACAGGTAAAGCTCTAAACAGCATGTGTTTGTACGAATATGTTTGTAGTCTCGTTTGAAGTCCACTGACTTAATCCAGAAGCCCGGATCATGCGATGTGGATTAGCGGCGGACCTCTGCCGGCTAAAAGCCTCTCCCAGAGGCCTAGTCCGTGTCGTATATAATGAAATGCATTCACAACACTACGCACGTTTACACTTCGCTACCTTTCGTTAACAGACAAATAACACTTATTTTCAGGCAAACTAGTAGTATACAGGATACCATAAAAAAATTTTACTTTTTTTATCTTCTCGCTCGAAGCAGTCAAAATGTTACAGGGTAATATGAAAATTAATTAAGTTGTAATTTATTCGGCTACTTATGATAATGATATTCTTTTTAAAATTGGTTTTTTAATATTGTATTTATATTTTCTGGATTTATTTTATCTCTGGTTTCTTTTGTGAATAGGAATAATTTTATATGTAATCATTTCGTTTTTTTTTATACAACAAAGTCGGCAAACAAGCATACGGCCCACCTGATGGTAAGCGGTTACCGTAGCCTATGGACGCTAGCAACACCCGGGACAGAGACAATATACTAATCCGCGCCCCGGGTACCACTCGCGCATTGCCGACCCTTCCCCCCACCCCGATGAGCTCTGGCGACCTTACTCACGCACAGAAACACAACAAAGTTATTTGGCTGCGGTATTCTGTAAGATGAAAGACTTAGATGACAGATGTCAACACATTGGCAATATCTCTGGTATTGCAAATGGCGATAGGCGACGGTAACCACTTACCATCAGGTGGGCCGTATGCTTGCTTGCTACCTTTGTAGTATAAAAAAAAAAGAACCAGCGGATTAGACTGCGTTGATGTGCCGGTGATCATGCAGGCATTTTGAAATGTATATACACAGATATAAGACATAAATTCAATGTTTCATAATATCTACGTGGTGTTTTGAAAGCTTTAACATGTTTTTATGGGCGTTTATTTTTTATGATATATTGTTAGCGAAACCATTTGGGTACATTACGTACCTACTACAATTTAATACAGTAACCTCCTTATATTCTAAATCTAAGCTAGGACTTATCTTGCGGGTTTACTCGCTTTCCCGAGGGATGAAAAAATAATCCATAGATCTTTGCTTAGTTTGGGATCAGATAACCGTGTGTGAAGAATGTCCGAGGATATTTATTTATTTATTTATTTATCTACCACTTTATCTACCTATGTTCTTAGTTTCATTCAAATCCGTTTAGCCGTTAAGGCAATGGTAGCAAACATACACACACGTTTTTGCATTTATAATATTAGTTAGTAGGATAACAAATATTAAGTAGGGTTTTACTTTATTAATGAACTAGCTGTTCCGCGCGGTTTCACTCGCGTTCCCGGGATAAAAAGTAGCCTATAACCTTCGGGAATAATGTAGATTTCTATTAGTGAAAGAATTTTTCAAATCGGTTTAGTAGTTTCGGAGCCTATTCAATGCAAACAAACAAACATACAAACAAACAATCAAATCTTTCCTCTTTATAATATTATTAGTATAGATAAAATTAAAGTATATCCATCTATTTCTATTGTATAGCTATAGAAAGGGACAGATCAGGAGATAATCAATCATTAGAATTAATTGACGTTTCTGAGTTCACGAGTTTCTGAGACGGCCGTTAGAATATCAAAAACCTAGACGTAACCAATAAAGATGGTGATTAAATTCACGTTGAAACAAATATGTTTATCCCTTTCTTATGATTTTTGCTAGAAAGGGATGTAGATGTGAGATTATTTATGTTGTTTTTACAAATAATTTTGACGTTTTAATAAAATACAACATTTAATTGAAATGTTAAAATGAAATTATGTATTAATTATTTAATAGAGACAATAAACTGGATGTTTTTTTTGCCATCTGGAAATTTTGAATTTTTTAGGGATTATTGTAGTCGTCATTATGAACAACTTTTACCAAGCCTGAAACTACGAAAAAAAAAGTTATGGCAAAAAAAAACATCCAGTATATACTGGAAAAAATCGACAATTTTTATTAAAAAATTTAAATGTCGATTTTCTTGAAAACGTTTAGGTTTGGGGTAGGGTGTTCTATAGTGAAATATGTCAGAAAAGATGGGTACTACACGCCCTTAACGGATCTAGGTCGACTTAACCTGTAACCCTGTATATATTATAGAATTTACACGTCAAAATAGTTCGTGCTAGAGCTATAGTAAAGTAAAAACTTCCTTACAATTTTATTCATAAATTTTCTTTTTTTTTTTTTCTACCGTATTCGAAAAGGAGTAGAATAAAGTAGTACCTACTAACACTCAACAAAACACTGTGGCTATCAAGAGAAGAATGGCCGGGCGCCCCTGGTCGAAAGGGGCCGATTCGTCACCCGATCGCGGCCGGTCCGACCAGATAAAAGCTAAATGTATAGCCGACCATTAGGTACTCCCATTCTCAACTGCCAAGAAAAAGGGCGTGCGAATTATTTCACAAGTATTGCTGGGTCCGGAGACCGAGGCAAACTATTTATGTTCTGGTAATAATGCCTATATAAATTAATTAAATTATATATCGTAGTTTACCTAACACAGAGAATATAATTTATATAGAGCACACAAATAAGACCAACAGTTTTGGATTAGTCAGTAAATCAAAAAGACGGCGGGGTCGTGATCTCAACCCACTATAATTCAGTAAATCATTGAGATTCCATTAGTAAGTGCTATTTGAATTAATTACAGTTAAAATATTTATTACTAGCTTCCGCCCCGAGGTTTCACCCGCGTTCCCGAGGATCTTATGTTTTTTCGGGATAAAAAGTATCTAATGTGTTAATCCAGGCTATAACTAAGTAGGTATATGTGTTCCAAATTTCATCCAACTCCGTTCAGTAGTTTTTGCGTGAAACATAGGTCCATACTCGCAAACTGTCGCATTTATAATATACTAGCTGTCCCCCGCGGTTTCACCTGCGTTTCCAAGATAAAAAGTAGCCTATGCAACCTGATCTAGATAAGGCAGGCAACAAAAACTGTAACCTAGGCAACCGCTGTCATCCATTGACAATGGCGTCGCATCGCTCGCCCGTGCTATTACATGCTTCCCGCTTAACGTTCTTTTTATCATTGCTCAGCTCCTGAGGGTCGTAGCGTGATGTTCTATAGCCTATAACCTTCCTTAATAATTTCAAAAAGGTTTTAACAAATCCCACTGGTAGATCCAGAGATTAACGCGTTCAAACAAACAAACAATCTCTTCAGCTTTATTATTAGTATTTATAGATTATATACAGGATGATGATTTTTAAGTGGGCGTGGTAGACCAATTATAGTATTAGGAATAGCGAAAAATGCTGAAAGGAGTCTCGGGGCCGATTTTGATAAAAACTAAAATTGTATACTTAGATTTTCAAAAAAAAAATTGCCTTGCCGGGAATCGAACTCAATGATTTTGAAAAAAAAACACAGCCTGTATTATTACTCCATATCATAGTGTCGCTTATAATGATCAATTTCTGGGAAGTAATGTTATATGACAAAATAAAGGATGTAATTTTTTTAAGTAAATACTGTTTACTTTTAAAGAAGTAGGTACATACTCTTACCTTAACCTTACCTGTATATTATATTATTACTCGTAGTAGGATGAAGTTAATATTGAAATGATGGTCAATTTACATTTCATGTCAAACGCTTGCCGAAAACAAAACAATTAAACATGAATTTATATTTATTTTCCCATACCGGCTGCATCTGGTAAAGTTCGTTTGGGCCTCTTTTTTGTAGTTGTGTGGGCGACAAGAATGCTCGATAGTCTCGAGAAATAGGAAGCCATTCTACCAGCAGGCTCCTCCGGTACGTATATAGGCTTGTAGGTGTCCTTATGTGTTATACAGCCTCCAATATGGACGAGGACCAATCCTGAAAGCAACAGAACAACGCATGCGGAATTGAAAACATCGCGTCATTACAAGGAGTGCACCGTTCTTAAATTGTTTGTTAGTAGTGTGATGATGCGTAGTTTGTAAGTACCGCTAGCATAAATAATTTTGACGTTCCGAATATGTTGAAGGAAAGATGTTTCTTCCTTTATATGATTTTAATTTGATAGTTTACAATGGTTTTTAATAAAATAGGTACAAATCTGCCCGTACGCATTCGCGTTTAGTTTTATAATTATAATGTCCGACACTCAGTGTTGCCATGGCTGGTGGGGCCGTATTCCGTTGCGCGCACCGCCGGCGCGAACAGAATAAAAAAAATACAACAGTTCTATTACATTTTGATTAAATTTTATGCATCATGCGCACTTTGTATGTATTAGTACACTTTGTTTCTTCTTTATGTCAACAGGTTGACAATCCACCATGGTAAGTGCGTGTACGCGGGCGTTGCGTATTTACAATACAATAGGTATATACTCGTAGTACAATAAATCATAAAGTTATCAACACACTCGCTCGTAAAGTGACTCTTATCGCACCGCTTTTAGGTTCATAATACAGCTTATTACGCGTGCTTTTTACTGTAATTTCATCAAATTATATATTTTTCACTACATTGTCATATTAAGGCTTTAACATAGGCTAAATGTGAGTTTTATGCGATTTAAGAATAACGCCTGTGTCCTCAGCTAAGTATTGTACGCAAATTCAAATAGACAATCATAAAGTTCATTCTTAGACTGAGTGCACTGAGATTTAAATTTTTTACATTAATGCCTATTTTACACACAAAAAAACAATATTCATAAACGACTGAAATTCATAAAAATTAAAATTAAAACTATGTCAACTGTTGCATGATTTCATTGAAATTTTATATTTAAGGTAAAATATTATAAAATTGCCGAGTGCAAGGAGATATAAAATGTATTAAAATCACTTTATTTCAATAAATAACGGCTTTTTACACATATTTGCCTACGAATAAATTAATAATACATTTTTATATAGTTTGCAAAACGTTGCTCAGTTATATTATGAAGGCGTTTGAAGTGCTCATTACTCGTGTGCTATATGTCAAATTAAGATAAGTCACTGATGTCATGTCATAATAACATACTATATACAGGGTAATGTTGCCCAGAGACTGTAAGTTTCGTACGTTTATTAGGGTTTTATCCTTACAAATTCTATGATCCACAATTACTCTGTGATTTTTCTGTAGACGTGCGATGTAGACTGCATTGATATTCACGGCATAGCGCCATCTATGTTTTATAATTTGAGCATATGTCTGAGGTCAAACGATGAATGTCATCGGCAAATCGTAAAATCTTAACCTTAATTTGCGTATTCAATACATTATTTTAGGTTTATTATATTATTTGAATAGACTGTTTGATGGTTTTGCTAGTGCCTTTATTTTATACCTGTGCGCGTATCGTATCACCAGCGCGCGAAATAGATTCTCACAACGAGCCCTTTACATACTACAGTAAATTATCCGACGGAGTACTAACTTTCTTCCTGCTTTGATCTGCATCTCGCGTCGAGGAACAAGCAGAAGTGTTCATACGTGATGAAACTCGTGATAGCGTCGTAGTTAGTCTTATAACACTGGTCGCTGTAGTTTCTACATGAGATATACTCGTTCTCGTTAGACTTATGTGCACAAATCTTTCCAACCCTGAAAGAAAGATTTGAGTATTAAAAAAAATTTTGGTACCCTCGGCCCTTCAATTATTTGCTTAAACACGAAACGCGTTAGCGCCATGACAATCACGGCGCTTACGACTTTTTGGTCGCGAAGAAACTACACCATAAAAGCGGTCTGGCGCTACGTGTTTAAACTGTCTGATTAGAAATGGAGCATTCTCTTTGCTTAAGATATCTTCTCTATACGTAGTAATGTAACTCAGTGATCTAAATATAAAATGTCATCTACATCTTTAGAATCGTTTCCGAGGCATAGTTTGGGATCAGATACCGGGTTTGGGTTACAGTGATTTCACGCAGGAGCAATGGTTCTGTAAGTCCAAGACTGGCGTCATAGCGTCAGGCCTTGTATGTGCGCTTACACTGATTTCGGGACGCGACTTTGAGCGATATTTTCGATTTTGACGCTGCGTGTGAATATGTAATACTCATACTAAACTTGTTATAGATAGGATTGCAGTCTCCTCCGCAAACCTTGTACCCTTTCGTGGAAGGACGGTTAGGGTCTTCTTCGAACACCCACTCGCCATTGTTCCAATAAGGCTCATACCCACTGTTCGGACGATAATGCAGCTTGGACGGCTCCACATATTCAGGCCTGACAGGAGGCAGAGAACTGTAACAAACACACAAGTAGAAGTACATTGAAGCCTCAGCAATATATTAAATTATCAATGTAGACGGGTACGCAACGCACCCATTGTATTTGCATGTTAGTTTAGTATTGAGTACATTGTTAATGTTATTTATTATTTGGTTGGTACCATAAGATTTCAATCGCTAGGTAAACCTCGGTTGACGTCACTCACTCGTCTTGAGGCCGAGGCCCTGCCAGAATACCAGCGTTGCACTGCATTATGTAGTGTAGCTTTATGCTGAGGCAGGGACCTTTGACCCCGTACATTATACTTTTATTTATAAGTCTTTATGTTTATGGAATTATGGGTCAATAAATATGTTTTCTTTCTTTAAATATTATCGAAGTTATGACAATTTTAACTTTACAATAAATCTCTAGAATAATACGTTTAAGAATGCCATAGGAAAATAAACCTTATGTCTGGAGGTAGTAGTAAGCACTATAAGGTTAATTTATATCATCATACAGTTAAATAAACAGCTTTACAAACTTTCATAACGGTGCGCGTTTACTATTTCCGCTCGACTTCAATTTCAAAGTATAAGGCTGTCTGTCCACTGCAGCGGAGCGGTGCAGAGCTAGGAAAATTTAACCAATACAATTGCACAAAAATGACGTGATGCGAATTATGAACGATGCTATTGGTAAAATTTTCCTAGCTCCGCACCGCTCCGCTTCAGTGGACCGGCAGCCTTAGGCCGAGACTCTACCAAAGCGGAGGAGGAGCATCCATCATCTACGCTTCGGTGGAGTTTCGGCCTAACGTGAACTTCTCTTCTAGCAGTTGCAGACTATAGGAGGGAAGTAGGGATGGCTATATCCAAAAGCTGCTGCTATACCTTCATGACGCCACATCCCTTTTTAACAAACATTAGGATAGTAACCATTTAATGTTGTCTAATTTTAGTCTTGTGCGCTGAATTGTCATCTACGAAGAAATAGTCAAAAGGTCGCGACAAAATTCACTTTGAAGCAAGCAATATGACTAATTTGACAGGAGTAAAGAAGAATGGTCACGAGCCATACAAAATTTTCCCCAAATAACTGAGATGTGTTTCATTTGCGCCGGGCCTAGGTCACAGATGACCATTCTTCTTTCTTTTTAGAAAGAGATAGAGAATAAGTAAATAATGCTTACAGATCCGATTCGCGCCCGCCGACCTCCAATACAATCCAACAATTTACTGTAATGACAAAGTAAAATTCAAAAATTACGGACAAATTTTCAACATTTATCTCCATCATCAGACAAGACAAATACACCATATCATTGTATTGTCATAGGACTGTCGGGTTGTTCAGTATTAATGACATCCAATGCCTCGACGAAGGTCGTGGGTTCAAGTCCCACATGTGTACCAAATTGGTTTCAGCAAGATCCAACATAAACATAATAAAGCTTGTAAAGGTTAGCATAAAACTTTATAAATCCAGCTTCATTTGCCAACAACTAAAACGTAAAATACGACGCATTTGCTGAACGGATTTTGATGAATCAAAGACCAAATCACCTTTCGGAAACCTGTATAAATATCTACCCAGCCTGGAAATTGGCACCTAATAGAACATGCGTTCAGATACAAGTTGTAGTAGAGATTTCTTAGAATGGATCTCGGAATTCCTAATTTCAGCCGATTTAAGCGTTATCCACACATGTCCGGGAACCCGGCCCTGTCGTGCCGGGTCAGAATAGCTAGTTCCTCTGTGCTATCCCCTAGTGTTACTAATATCTATAAGCGACGGTAACCATTTACAATCAGCTTGCCTTTTTCGGCCTTTTGATCTAAAAAAAGTCGGTGTTCAACTGTACAAGGCTTACCCTCATATCCTCAAACTGTTAGAAACGCAGACCATTGGGATCTGGAATGAGTTCCCCATTACTGTTTTCCCTCAGCGCTGCGATATGGCAGCCTTTTATAAACTATGGCAAAATGGTATTGCGCATTTGCATGAGTCTGTGACGACCGTTTGCCCATTTGTCAAAGTTGGAGACATAAAAAACCTTATGGCCAAATCTCACTTATCAATACAGAATAAAATACCTACAACATAAAAAAGTCACTGCTGCGATCTTGACCATAATACTCGCATAACATTTTATTTTTCTCGCATAAAATTCTGTTATAATACTCGCATAAAATCTTTTCCTTTTAATTGTTCAGAGAGTTTTAATTATTTTAGTGTAATTAATAATACAAAACTAATTTCAATTGATTGCATGAGTAGATTTTCAATTGACGGTTTCCACAGATGAGAATAGGTTTAAAACGTAAAGATAAGATTTTTTTTTTTTTTGAAAGGACTAAGTTGGTAGCCTCAGATGGCTGCAACAACCTTACCGGACAAATCGGCGAGCGCAGAGGGCTCTCAGCCGGGTAATATTTAGGTAACAACGCCTGAGGGCACCCCCGAATGGGGTACGAACCTCGGCTCAGGACGTTACCGGGGGAGGGGGAGGACTTTCCGGGGGAGGGGGAGGACTTTGAAAAGATAAGATGTTTCGACGGATATAACTAACGTAAATACTTAAAATTATTATAAATTTGAAGGTGGGCTCGTCCTGCTTTCATGCAGCAGTGAAGGAACGGATCGAATTGATTTCTGGCAAACCGAGAAATAGGTTCCAAGACTCTTCTTCATCATCTGTAAATGGTCTTGCGTTTGTCCACAGAAACACCCAATTAGTGGACAATGACTAACCTAAGATTGAGTACGCTTACCGAGAATAAACCTATTCACTCTGGCCTTGACAGTCCCATCTAGCAAGTTAATATAAATTTAATTAACGGTAGAACCATTGTAGAAATAATAAGACCGCAGGCAGTTGAGAGACCCGGGACCTCTCTGGGTCACCTATGCTTGCTTTGGTTTGACTTCGGTAGGTAGGTAGGTAAGTGTAGGTGTGGGTGTAGGTATCAAAATCTCATGAACGTCGATAGTTACAATTATTACAATAGACTCTACCACCGGTTTGGAATACACTTAAACAGAGAAGACTCCGGCAAGAAACTCAACAAGGCGTATTTTTTTTTTGTGGATCTTCATTTTTTTTAATTTATGTAACTAAGTAGGTAGGTAGGTCCCAGTTTAATTTTTTCTTAGAGCAGGACAACGTCTGTGGGGCCAGCCAGTCTAATACTATAAGTTAAAAGAAATGAAATAAATTTCTTTTTTTTTCATGTTTTATCCATGAAGATCTTTATTTTTATCTTTGGCTAGTGTTGTTGGATATTTCCAAAAGTGGTTCTTGAGGAAGAAGTCTGCATTGGATATCATGATGTTGGCCATGGTCGGGATTGTCTTCAGTCGCTCCATGCAATTACCTCTGTAAGCGATGCGCCATCCTAAAAATAAATCAATTGATATCGCAGTGAGATAGTTAGAGCTGTGATATAATTATATCCCTATGGATATCATATATATATATATATATTGACAAGCCAGTTGGCGCAGTTGGTTAAGACACCACCTATCACGCCGCTGGTCATGGGTTCGATTCCCATCCAAGACAAACATTTGTGTGCATGAACATGTCTGATTGTCCTGTGTCTGGGTGTAATTATCTATATAAGTATGTATTTACAAAAAAAAGTAGTATATGTAGTATATCAGTTATCTGGTTGTCCATAGTACAAGCTCTGCTTAGTTTGGGATCAGATAACCGTGTGTGAACAATGTCCCAGAATATTTATGTATTTATATAGTATTTTAAATATATATTTTCTTTGATCTGCACAACTGGTTAATAATTTTAGAGCATAAAAAATAACAAGTAAGTGTGTAGGCGATCGCGAAGCGTAGGGAGCGACCCCGGGGTCGCTCGGCAGGGAAGCCGGCTTCCCTCGCCGTGCGAAGCCTAAGCCTTACCATATTTGAATGACGCCACAATTCTAGTCAACAAATTCTCAAGTCTCATAGTTTTGGCAATATAGGTAAAATGTAGAAATTAAAAATTATTATGACAAGGCGATGATAGCTCAGTGGTAGTGACGTAGGATGCCGCGACGAAGGTCGTGGGTTCGAATCCTACAATGAGCTTGAGCTTTCGGTGAAGGAAAACATCGTGAGGAAACCATAGCACGGTGGTACTTTGTAGTACCCGTCTGGCTGGCTACCATCCTCAAGTTGGCGACGGTAACCACTTACCATCAGGTGGGCCGTATGCTCGCTTGCTACCTTAGTAGTATAAAAAAAGTAGTAGTAATTATATTGTATAACACCTTTATATTCACCATGTCTCTAAATAAATTATTCCTATTCTTATTCTTAAAAAAAGACCGGAATCCTTTACTAACCTCTTTTATGATCACAATCTGCGTCCTGCATTTCGCAATAGTTTTTGAAGGTAGTATGATTGTATTCTCTATCTCTGCCACATATTGCACCATACCTTAAACGAATAAAACGATAATAATAGGTAGTGACGTCGAATGGAATGGTAAGGCCTAAGGACGCGTGTTCGAATCCTACAATGAGCCTGAACTTTCAGTGAATGAAAATATCGTGACGAAACCATAGCACGGTGGTAGGGTACTTTGTAGTACCATCCTGGCTGTCTACTACCTTCAAGTTGAAATCTGTGGCCAAGCACCTTTCGGTGTATTCCGACAGCTGCACTTGAGAGCCAGTTCCCTATTGGGCTTTGTGTGCTTACCATCGTTGGCCACATCATCACTGAGCACGGTGAGATGGACCGATGATCTTGTGAGGGTTGCGGGAAACCGCTGGATGCGATTAGCGCAAGACCGGCTATTGTGGAGATTCTTGGGGAGGCTTTTTCCAGCAATGGACGTGTTTCGGCTGATATGATTACCTACGGGACACCTATTTACTACTACATGTACCTATCAAATTTTTCGTGAAAATGTATTTACATAGTGTGTTGCG
Organism: Tethea ocularis; assembly: GCA_963555595.1. NCBI lineage: Eukaryota > Metazoa > Arthropoda > Insecta > Lepidoptera > Drepanidae > Tethea > Tethea ocularis. The sequence continues at coordinate 10,393,496 of OY741973.1, forward strand.
TAGAACAACTCAAGTCCGGACCCAGCCTAAGTTTCTGATTAGCCCCACGCTGGGTACGCCCCTGGACTTTTTCCCTTAGTAAAATTTGTTTGTATAGTTTTTCATAGGCTACTTCCATTACCTTAAGAACTGCACGTTTTTTTTTATTTATTTTTTTACTACTAAGGCAACAAACAAGCATACGGCCCACCTGATGGTAAGTGGTTAACGTAGCCTATGGACGCTTGCAACACCAGAAGTATCACGTTATAAATTAATTAAATAACTCTGAATATTATACAGGTTGGAATTTGCAATTCATTTTCCTAACAAAATTAGACGAATGAATCGATCCTAGGCCTAAATATTTTTTCCAAAATCGCCGTTTTCTCGTTGACTGTAAAAAAAAAAATACTCACTCGATATACATTGTTGGGCACTTATGACCACAATCAGTTGGATCTTTCTCGACGAAAAGCCAGTCACTATTGTCCCAGTAGGCTTCATACCCATGATTTGGGTTGTAGTGTCGCCCTCTCTTGGGTCCAGGTAACCGTAAAAGTGATTCAGCTCTATTAAATAAAGAGTTTCATAAATAACTAGCATTCACTCGTGGTTTCATATGCTGACTTCATAGAAATTTATCTTTATAAGCTACACTATGAGATAGAGAAATAATACAGGCTGTTTTTTTTCCTAATCAAAGAGTTCGATTGCCGGCCAAACTTAATTTTCTGAAAATCCAAGTAGGTATATATTTTTTGTTTTTATCAAATTTGGCTTCGAGGCTCCTTTCAGCATTTTTCGCTATTCCCTATACTTTGAGATTTGGCCTACCACCATAGAAAATACACTATATATAGGTATGTATACCAGACCTACCAGGCCGCGTCTTTCCATTCTATACAAGGCCAGATCGCAGCCATAGGAAACTGCTCGCGTATATACCTATATATATTGTTTTTCAATCTGTGATTACAATGCTGAATGCATACAATAACAATTTGACAGGCCAGTTGGCGCAACCTATTGCGCCGCAGGTCGTGGGTTCGATTCCCATCCATTATAAACATTAGTGTACATGAGCATGTCTGTTTGTCCTGAGTCTGGGTGTAATTATCAAATTATAATTATGTATTTACAAAAAAAGGTCAGATAACCGTGTGTGAAGAATGTCCCAGGATATTTTTTTATCTATACTAATAATAATAATATTATAAAAAGGAAAGATTTGATTGTTTGTTTGTTTGCATTGAATAGGCTCCGAAACTACTGAACCGATTTGAAAAATTCTTTCACTAATAGGAAGCTACATTATTCCCGAAGGTTATAAGATACTTTTTATCCCGGGAACGCGAGTGAAACCGCGCGGAACAGCTAGTTTATATTATAAACTGGTTGAAACACCATTACATTGTGTACTTACAACCGTCGCATGTCTGATAATTTATTCTCGCCCAATATACGCATTATGATATTTTCATTTTTTGAAAATTTATGTATATTATTTCTCACAGCTAACCCTTCCACTGCAAATTAAAACAGTTCAAAGGGTTGACATGCAAAGTAAACTAGCATAGTTAGTTATCGCGAAGACTTTGAAACTTTGTGCCACCAGAAAACTTAGTGGTCTTAATTATCTGCACTGAGGTATATTACTACGTATAGAGAAGCTATCCTAAACAAAGGTCATGCTCCATTTTGTTAGTATTCGTTGCAGCACTGAAACAATAATTAGTCGTCTAACCAGACAGTATAAACACGTAGCGCTAGAACGCTTTTAAGGTGGAGGCTTGGGTTGGGGCGTTAAATTCAAATTTTATCACGTTTTTTGCTAATTGCAGCTCAGTTATAGGTCCTAAATTATCGACATGTTATTTGCGAGAAGAATAGTAGTATATTTACTGATTAATAACTAAAGAAATCATCAACATATTCCTCCAACGTATATTACTGACATATACGACTATTTCAAGAAAATTTTACTAATATACCTTGGAGGAACATGTTGATGATTTCTTTTGTTATTAATCATTAAATATACTACCATTCTTGTCGCAAATAACATGTTGATAACTTACGACCTATAACTGAGCTGCAATTAGCAAAAAACGTGATAAAATTTGAATTTAACGCTCCAACCGAAGGTTTTCCCTTAAGGTGTAGTTTTTTCGCGACCTAAGTCGTAAGCGTCGTGATTTTCATGGCGCTAGCAACTAAGTGAAGTGCGTTTGGATGGCTGCACTTGAACGGAACATAGCGGTTATGAGTGGCGTCGTCTCTATACGTAGTATACCTCAGTGATTATCTGACACAAATTATAAACCAACTTACTTGTAGATAATAAAATGATTATCCAGTTTTGAAAACTATTCATTATAATGTTCACCATTAAACTACACTACATATATTATTAAAATATACTATATTTAATTTACTTAGTATGTCTTGTATCTAAGGAAAGGAAAGGCATACAGAATGACATGAGTGGGCAAAACGACGCCCTTTTTTGGCTAAACCACTAAATCTCTAATAACGAAATACCTACCTGTAGGTATTTTCTTTTATTATCAATATATATTGAAACAATTTGTTGTATAATTAAAATTAAAAAATTCAAGAATCCCCTGACACTACAAAATGGTGATAATCTTCAAACGGCTGAGCAGATTTTCTTGAAACATAGCTAAGAATTAACCTTTTAAATGAAAAAAAAAACAGAATCAAAATCGGTTTAACCAGATGCACACTACATACTCCTCTTTTTCGTCGGAGGTTAAAAAGACAAACTATGGCATTGTATTTGCTCTATCACCTAAAATGTTCGATACACATCCAGACATTACAATTTTATTGAGATTACACCGTCGCAATAAATTTTCACTTTAAAAAAATGCTTCATCGTGATTTCAGTTGCAAGTACCTATGTCATTTTGTACGCGTCTCCCCTTCTCCTTTATAAAATACACTGATTTTATAATAATTTAGAAAAAAAAACATCTCTCATGTTAAAATCAACATGGGTACTATTACATGGTATACTGAAACTTACGTATGGTTTTATCTGAGTGAACACATCAAAAATTAATTAAAACGAAAGCCATTGTTGCTAGTAATAATTGGAGTTCAATTTTATTAATAAACTACTTGTCCCCCGCGATTACACCCGCGTTCCCCGGATACAATTTTAATAAAATTAGACTAGGCAACTCCTTATAGTATAAGCAATCTGCCAGTGAAAGACCCGTCAAAATAATCGCTAATCTATATCTCTTTCTAATAGTAAATATAAGAAAGGGATGCAAGATATTTTAGTCCTGTCAGTTTAATCCGATCACACATTTCAACGTGAATTTAAGCGCGATCTTTATTGGTCACGACTATTTACCCGTACATTACGACGGCATGGATTAAACTAACAGCATTAAAAATGTTCTGTCTTTTTTCAATAAGGTTAAAATGAAAGAGAGGTGACTTGTCTAATATTAGTTAAGTTCGTAAACAACAGAATCGGCACCATAGCTGTCAATGCGTTAAAATAAACCAACTCTTCAGCTTTATTATATTAGTATTCTTTTCATACCACCTGCTCCGTCAAATTATAAGTACTTATGTCATGTAAAACTAAGGTCTTTTGAATTGACAGTGTTTACTGTTATTTTATATCGTCTCGCAATAGGTATATTTTTTTATTATTTAGGTAAACAAACGATAAACACAATAAAAGAACATAAAGTAGTTTTGCAAACATGAAAAGTAGAGTAGGTATGCACCTCGAGGATAAAGTCTGTCTTCGTCTTGGACGGCTTGAACCCGTCGCTTCACTCAAGACTCTACGCTATCTCGAGTAAACTCTACAGTCCCTCGTTCGCAGGATCCAATATGCCGCCCGTGACAAGACACTGCTTTATCCCCTTAGTGCGTGTATGAGGCCATATTAATTTCATAATATGTATCAGTTAAAATTAAGAGCAGTGTAAATTTAGGGCAGTTGAAATGTGTTATATATATAGGTACATTGTAATGGTTTAATGTCGACCCGACGCCCGTCGGTGCTTTGTTATCTTATTGTTACTAACCGAAAACCTTAAACTGTTTCAATTAGTTTATGGTGGGTACCTTTTTTGTGCGCTCTTGGCGACTGATTTTTGACTTCATGTTGAAAATGAGGTAATACCTACGTTTCAATTTAGGCCCAGTTTAGGTACTTAGGAATAATTGCCAAACTTAAATGGTAGTCGCTCGTAGAACCAACGACCGCTGGGGCAGAAAGGTTCTCGAGTGGCGACCACGAACCGGAAGCCGCAGCGTGGGCAGGCAGCGTGTCCCCCACAAAGTGGACCGACGATCCTGTGAGGGTCGCGGAAAATCGCTGAATGCGGGTAGCGCAAAACCGGCCATCGTGGAGATCCTTGAGGGAGGCCTTTGTCCAGCCTTGGACGTCCTTCGGTTGACATGACTCTGAACGAAGCAATTGACTCCATTACCACCGGTTCCGCATGAAAATCGGAATCTTTGTTTTGGATCATCTATAGTTTTTTTTTATATTACTAAGGCAGCAAACAAGCATACGGCCCACCTGATGGTAAGTGGTTACCGTAGCCTACTAGCTTTTCACACCCTTCTTGAAGAACCCCATGCTGTAGTCTCTTCGACGGGCAGCTCATTCCACAAAATGAGAGTCCGTGGTCGGAATAGGAAGAATGTATGTAGGTAATTTAACTCTTCGGGTGTGAACCGAGAATAAGTACCTACATCTGTGAATATTTAAACTAATTAAGAACATAAGTATCACGTAAGTATTTGATTTGCGTAACAACGCGTTAGGTCCCACTCAACACTTAGCGGCATAATTATTATTTGCTGTAACAACCCTGTTTGAGTTGTTAGGGAGCTATGTAAATGCGCTAATCACTACATAGTATAAAATAAAGTCGCTTTCCGTCTGTCTGTCCCTATATATGCTTAGATCTTTAAAACTACGCAACGGATTTTGATGCTGTTTTTTTTAATAGATAGAGTGATTCAAGAGGAAGGTTTATATGTATAATACATGCATATTATAGTACAGAAAAGCTGACAAAAACCGGGCGAAGCCGGGGCGGGTCGCTAGTATTTAATAAAAGCTAATGTCCCCCGCGGTTTCACCTGCGTTCTCCGGATAAAAAGGAACCTATAGCACTTGGCATAATGTAGCTTCCTATTAGTGAAATAATTTTTCGAATCCGACTGGTACTTCCAGAAATTAGCACGTTCAAACAAACATACAAACTCTTCAGCTTTATTATTTTAGTATACTTAGACACAATACATAATGAAGCCCACACTTGCCGTAATTGTAAACATGTTTGTTTACGTAAATAACAAGAACAATAATATTATTTGTTTTCCGGGAGTTCATGCTGAAAAATTATGTACAATTGTTCTATTTTTATCGTATCTAAAAACCCTTTTTGTAATAACAGAATTTAAAGATTTCGAACTCACGCACGACCTTCGCTGCATGCCTTGGAAGTACTGAAATTCATTGGGTCGGATATTAAAAACTGACTGACTGACATATCAACACATAGCACAAGCTGCAGGATTTAGAAACTCGACATTAATTATCAGGTGTTACCTTCAATAACTACCAAGGCTTGCTCGATGGTAGGGTATTTTTAGGGCTCCTAACTATACTTTATAAACAGTACTATAACTTTTTTTCGCTCGTTAATACTTTTTACTGTTCTATAAAAAAAAAGTATTTATACAAAATACTGTTTTTATGACCGCTGGTATTCTGAGTCATAAAACCTAAAAAAGTAAACGTACAAACGTGGAGAGGCTTACGAATATTTTAATAAAAATGATAATAAATTGTGCAATAAGCTCCAAAAAATATTCAAACTACTGTTTACTTTTAATAATAATAGACATACATCATCATCCAAAAAGCCGTTATATGAAATAGGTACCGGCAGTTTACCGAAAGGTTTTATCTCATCATTTTTGTTTAGGCCAAAAACCCGCAGAATTGATAAAAGCGCCAGCAATGGTAGAAATTTTACAAATAAAAATAATAATAAATTGGAAACCCCAGGTACTTTGTAATTCAATTCATTTAATCTGCAACTAAGTGTAGTACATGGGTCTTAATCTATACAAAGAACTTAATAACTTAGTGACCTTTTTCAGGTATCGCAAAATTATAGGTACCTATCTTAATATTTGATACATAATTTATAATATTCAATTATTACATAGGCTTTGTGTGTGTGTGTGTGAAACTAGTCTAGAATAAAACAACAGCAAAATCTACCTAAGTATCTAAGGGTCGGTTGCTCGTACATTTTAGTTAAAGTTATAGTCAAAGTTAACTTAACTAAAGCTTTGAACGTAGAGTCACTTTGACGAGGACCGATCTCCCTCGGTCGGTTATTGTTACGGTTAAAATTTTAGTTAAAGTGACACGAGCATCCCAGTTTGCTTTCTTTCGGCGGTTAAAGTTAACTATAACTGTAACGTAACTATAACATTACTATGACCGCGCTTTATGCAACGGACCCTAAGTATACAGGGTGAATTTTTTAAGTGGGCGTGGTAGACCAAATCCTTAAGTATAAGGAATAGCAAAAAATGCTGAAAGGAGTCTCGGGACCGATTTTGATAAAAACTAAAACTGTATACTTGGATTTAAAAAAAAAATTTTTTGCCTTGCCGGGAATCGAACTCAATGATTTAAAAAAAAAACACAGCCTGTATTATTGCTCCATATCATTGTGTCGCTTATAATGATCAATTTCTGGGAAGTAATGTTATATGGTAAAATAAAGGAAAGGTCAAATTTTTAAGACGCCCACTTAAAAAATTCATTCTGTACATAAGAAAACAATATTTTCAGTGTTTACCTTATCAGCCGAGAACCTACTACGTGTCTACCTAATGTCGTTTCGTGATTAGGTACCTACCGTTTGCTTTGTCACGGTTAATTTGCCGTCTGTTTAATTTGTATTCATTCTCCCTTTGTTCCGTGGACCTATAATGTAGTAGGTACCTGCTCCCGGAACGTCCGTATTACTTACTAGCTGTTCCCCGCGGTTTCACTTACGTTCCCGGGCTAAAATGTAGCCTATAACCTTCGGGGATAATGTAGCTTCCTATTAGTGAAATAATTTTTTGAATCGGACCAGTAACACCAGAGATTTGGGCGTTCAAACAAACAAACTATTCAGCTTTATTATTACTAGTACCTATAGATTACTACTTTTTCTGCGAGAGTTTATGAATGAATTGAAATATTTTTCTTTAAATTGTATAGTCGTGGATTGTTTTGAATGGCTTTTGTTTGCCTACAATTTCACAATGGTAAGTGAAGTCGTTTTTACTTAGGGAGTGTAAATCATGAATAAAAGGTATCCTCACAAAGTTTTCCTTCACTGAAAACTGTCGTCGCTAACAATAAAACTAATACCCGACCGATATAGGCGATGATAGCTCAGTGGTAGTGACGTCGGATGCCGCGACGAAGGTTGTGGGTTCGAATCCTACAATGAGCTTGAGCTTTCGGTGAAGGAAAACATCGTGAGGAAACCATAGCACGGTGGTAGGGTACTATGTAGTACCCGTCTGGCTGGCTACCACCCTCAAGTTGAAAATCTGTCGCCAAGAACCTACCGGTGTGTTCCGGCAATTGCACTTGAGAGCCAGTAATTGCCTTCTCGGCATTGTAAAAGGTCGGCAACACATTGGCAATACCTCTGTTATTGCAAATGGCGATAGGCGATGGTAACCACTTACCATCAGGTGGACCGCCTGCCTGCTTGTCAACTTACTAACATAAAAAAAAACCATGAAAATGTTTATCAAATAATGATAGTAGACTAAATTCTGCCCCGCGGTTTCACTTGTGTTCCCGAGGGATCTTATTTTTTCCCGGAATAAAAAGTACCTATCCTATGTATAAGCTATCTGTGTTCCAAATTTCATCCAAATACGTTTACTAGTTTTTACGTGAAAGAGTAACAAACATCCATCCATAGGTACATCCATTCTCACAAACTTTCGCATTTCTAATATTAGGTTAGATTATCTATGTAGGCTAGTTATTATTATAACCTTCCCTGCGCAGTCGGAAAAGAAACCTTAATACGGAAAAAATACCTTTTATTGTACCTCGACCGTTTTAGCTGTAGTGATGATCAGTACCCTAACTGAATTATCACGAGTCCGCTCTGTGCGGCGCAATTTCCCGATATTACGTACTAAATCCTGTTTACCTTAATTCCACTCGGTCCATTATAATTTCATTCCACGTTCCTCCTACACACGAGCTACCTACAAGAGGAATGTATGCAAGAATAATTTTTCCGTTGCCATTCCAAATTCTCTTGGGATCCGCGCTTTTGTGCCGTTCTGTTCGCGCGAACAAGATGAATCGCACTCATGTCTACTGTTATGTAACATGCACTATACCTATGCGTGTACAGCTTTGCCGGAAAATATAATATTGTTTTGAAGTACGCAGATATTAAAAGAAGGAAGTTACCTTCTTGGCATTGTAACAGGTCGGCAACACATTGGCAATACCTCTGGTATTGCAATAGATCAGGTGGAGGACCCCCTGCCTGCTTGTCAACCTTCTGACATAAAAAAGGATAAGTCGAGAAAGGTTGATTACCCTGGAATATATTTTGGAATTATTCAACCTGATTCTACCATCTCCATTCTTACACCCAGGTACTAAACGCTAGGAAAATTTTCACCCGTACGGTTTTGAAAATCCATATTTTTTGGGTTCTGAGTGTGATCCATCTTAGGGATGGTCGTTATTATTTATCCACGAATCCAGTCATCTAGACGTCCTATAACTCAGTCTAATGCCTACATTCAAAGAGTACCTAGTAAAATAATTATATCCACCAGAGTTTACGTTCGTCAATCATAGAATCTGGCATACATTTTATCTAGATCAATTTCTATACCTATATTTGTTGACATTAAAAGCATCACTTCTGGAATAAGATCCATGGTGATGGGGGATGGATCCATGTGGGTCACGAAAGGATCTAGGTCTCAAATCCAGCCATAAATCCTCCTCTGTGGTGCTGGTTGACAGATATTTAACTAAAAGAGTTGTTGCCTGTTGTCTCACTATATTTTCTGTCACCGAAGTCTGACACTTGAGTGATATAACGTCTTTCTAATTTAGTTATTTCCTGCGGTTTCACTCGCGTTCTCTAGATGAAAGTAGCATATCGTACTCAGGGATAATGTAGCTTCCTGTAAGTAAAATAATTTTTAGAATAGGATCAGTTGCGGAGATTAGTCTTCACATACACACAAGGTCGTAGATTATCTCCCATAACAAAGATTCTGAAATAACAAAAATCAATCATAATAAGGTAGGTGTATATGAATTCACATCTAAAATCGCAAGAAAGACTGTAGGTAGACGGTATCTCTTAAAGAAAAATCATGAGTTATGTCAATTTAATTCTGTGCCAAATTCAGCAGAACTGAAGATTGATGACTCATGGAGATTATACACTTAATCAATTCGCAATTTCGCGTCCAGAGTGTCTTAAAGATATCGTCTTTGGACAATCGTAGGGCCAATAAATCAGGCTCACTCCCTCCGTAATACTCGGCCCCAAATTATACTTACGTATAAGTCATAAAAAATGCCTGGCTCGGTCATCACCGAGGCTGATAGCGGAGTACACGGCTACATCAATCAAACTTAGCGTCTCAGGCAAGGGCTCCTCGCTCGGGTATGGAAAATGAGAATATAAAGTACTTGTTTAGAGAAGGAATACACAAAAAATATCTTGTAGGTTGTCGCACTGATTTTGAGACAGTGGTATCAATATCTAAGCATCTAAGTATAATGTTTCACTATGATATATTATGTCTAAGATAATATAATAATCGTCTCGTGGTCAACGTCCGGGCAGTCCTCCTTGACCAAGATATTGTTTTGTTGGCCTGAGGTTATTGAGAAGGATATTTTCATCCAATCATTTCCTATCTAAGATTGTTTTATTGGATTTCCTATTAAAATCTTTACATAGTATAAAATGTAGTTGCTTCCGCTGTCTGTTCGCTTAGATCTTTTATACTACTCAACGGATTTATTGCAGTTTTCAGCAATAGATAGAGGAAGGTTTATATACATAATACATGCATATTACAGTACAGAAAATCCGAGAAAAATTATAATACAGCAAAAAAAAAATATATAATTAAAATCATAGTCATGTCATAGTAGGGTGAAAAAGTAGCTTATGCCATCTGGACCATAATAATGATTCGAAACACATCATTCATCAAAATCGTATGAGTAAAAACCCTACCCTATAATGTTAATAAATTGCATTATTTCCTTAATCAAAGTGAATAACAGGAATTCATTTATAACATCTGAATCTTAGTAGGTACGACTCGCTCCTCGCTCCTCCTCGGTATTGAGCCATTCAGCGAATATTTATAGCTTCAAGATTACGACGTAGACCACCTGAAAGTACCCCAATAACTCCTCATTTCGCCAACGAAAGGAAGTAAGGGTGCACCAGTGTTTCTATGTAATTATAGCGACTATATAATTTGTATTCTTGCATAGCTTCCCTACTACGCCTCTTGATGTAGATCATCCCTATCATTAGAGTAAATGCTACATTATTTTATAACAAGTTTCTGTCAAAATTTCATGTTTGATACAAGCTTTTGTTGCTGTTTTTACACAGTCTTCAACCACTTGATGAGGCGGTTCCAATGAGCCCAAACTCGATGGGGTTGTGTCGTTTTATTGCGGAGATCCTATGGCCACCTTCCAGCTCCATCATCAGATCAGCTCCACGTCATCGTAATATTGTGACGCGATTTGCATATTCGTGCAAAATTTCAGCTCAATCAGAAACCGGAAAGTGGGTCAAATTTAACTTGCAAAATTCCATTACAGACAACGGGACAGGTGAAAGTAAATAAATGCTTGTAATAGATAAAATAACTCGGGCTTTGAATAGAGATAATATATTGCAATAGAACTCAAGATAATATTGAAAACCTAAATCGATAAGTGCGAGTCGAACTCGTACGGAAGCCGGTTCCGTAATAACAAAACCGACAAATTTTTATGGCTCTCAATGTGGGAGTATTTGCTGGTGACGTTAGATTTTATTTGCTAGGTAAACTACTTTTTTTGTACGTTTCATAGTACATTATACTTTTTTTTTATTGATCATTGTTTTACTATTAGGTACAGACTATAATGCACTGTATCTAATCAGTACATTATTGACGCTTGTATATGTGTTTTGTATGTATTACCATGTTTAAGATAGACTGGTAACAATTTTAAGACATTTTGGATTAACGTTTTGACTTAGTCTAATTTTAGTGGCCAAGTAAAGATATAGAACTATAGGTATGGCTTATAAGGTGACTGACAGAAAAAAGAACGGCTTGGCAATAAGTTCCCATCAACCACCCTTTTGGTACGGAGCCCTAAAACCAAAGTTCCTGAAAACGAAGCATGATTGGCGCAGACTATATTTCTTTTAACAGCAAAGATTCCTGTTTTAACCGTAAACTTTAGATAACTTTCAAAATGCTAATTTGTTTATGACGAAGCCGCCACTAATCAGGAGTTTTTGAAATTCCACTCAGGAGTTCACCGCAGACATGCGGTGCGACGAGCTTAATAAGTATTCACCCGTCGAACACCAGCTCCTCGGGGACGTATAAAAGTATACTGAATAAACGTTTAACTTCAAGATTGGCTTGTATTCGAGGATATAACCGCACCGCCAGCCGCCGCTCGCCGGGGACCGCTGGATATCAAATCTTACAACACTAATGTTCAACGAAGCAGTTTTATTACACGAACAATAAAATAGCATATTATATCTAGCCGACGTCGCTTCGGTGTCGGCGTGCCGGATCAATTCCAGATATTAAAGTCGGCTTCAAATAGTAAAACTTTTATTTCCCGTGAGGCAGGTGAGCGAGGGCCGAGCTGCGAGGAAATGTTTATAGTGCAGACGTAATAGAATTTTTACTGACGATGAATGGTCGTACTGTAGCGTAGGTAGGTGTGAGCCAGCACTAGGTTTTGTTATGCTGTCCTAGTAGTTGGTATTCATTTGACGTGTCTGTATAATGGCGCGCTGTAGTACGTTTACACGAGTGCTATATTTACATATCTATTATGGACTATGGTACGCAGAGCGGTATTAACTATTCTATTATCATTGTAAAGTTCTGATACCGAGCTTATGTAACATTGTTATGTATATGTAGCTCAAGTTACAGGAAGTATTACTTGTATGCTGGATTGTAGTGCAGACTTTGTATGCGTTTATATAAATGTGTTGGTTCGATCGGTTTTTTTTAGTACAGACAGGGCAGATACTAGAAAGTGTAGGGTAGTTCTACCTAGAACCTTATTAGAGCAATAATGTTCATTTTCCTTTGGCATTCTTAAATGTCAAAATTAAAATGAATGGTTGGACGAAGTTTAACTAGTAGTTGCAACCGGTGTAACCATGACTATAAACGAGCAATTCTGGTATTTATAAATATATTATTTTGTATGATGGAAGGTACGCCACGCTAATAGCTTATACTAATTCAGTGATAAAACGAAAGAAACTAAAAATTTAAAAATAAAAATCATTTAACAAAGAGACCACCTTCAAAGGCACAAAAATAAAAAGCATAAAATAATAACTATGAAGGGACACTAATGTAAAGGTTTTGAAAAATCAAAATCAAAACTCATTTATTCAGTTTAGGCCCTAATAAGGCACTTATGAATGTCAAAAGTTACAGTTTTACAATAGACTCTAGTACCGAAGTCGTAAAATATGTCCTGCAAGAACGAGCGCTACACCCAAGCCATTTTGTAATTTAAATAGGTACTCGTTATTATTGTAGTAGGTAAGCCTTCTTCAAACGGTCAGACAAATAGGTATATTTTCATTTCTCATACTCGGAAAGTAATGTTTGTTTGATCCAAACCCCATACTTGGGCAGGAAAGACTCATAGTAATATGATTACCTTCCTAGGGAGGGAATTAATTTTAAAAATAGAACTAAAGGTTAAATAGTCGGCTATGCGGCCATAGACGTTCGAGTAATTTGATCAAACAGGCTGTTTCAAACAGTTTTATCAAATTGGCATGAATGTGTGGCAAAATTTGATAAAAAAATGAATTATCAAATGACACGAAGTAAAATAAATTTTCATATTTAGTTACGAATTTTTATGAGACTATTTTTTATATTGGGAATATAGTAATTTATACGATGTAATACAGCACCATCTCTTAAATTTTTTATGCATTGCTACTATTGGATGTTAGCCTACTAGTACCTAAAAATTTTGTGAGATGGCGCTATATGACATGAAATTCTAATAGCAAAACAACGCAACGGAATTTGTTGGAGTGGACTTAAAATCATCCGTTCTTATGCATGGCACGTTGTATGTAGCGTTTCTAGACGAAAACGACCAACTACATTATAAGTACTCTTTCTAAATGAAAATCCTTGACATACCCGCAACATACTCGTTATGTTTAGATGAAACTGAGTCTAGGTTCAAAAACTTATTGTTACTATTTATATAAAATAAAGCGTTGAACTAAGTGCATTCCTATTTTTTTTTTATTTACGTAGTCCATAATGTAGGTACGATTACAAAATATTCATATGTGATTCGTATCTAAATAAGTACATTCTTGTCCGTGATAATAGCCCTGTCAGAAAGTACCACACTATTACGTGCTACTACATCGGTTATTATTATTGCTAAGACTCCATGTATGTTGTTCTAGCTGGCTCTTCAAGTGTGGAAAAGCTGGTCGACGACTCCTTCGCAGCGCCTCCGTGTTATCGGTGACTATAGGTGGTGGTTAATATCAGTAATTTAGTACAGTATTTAAATAAATAAATAAAATAGATCCAAGGGACCTTTGAACTTTTATTCTATAGTAGCTGTTCCCCGCGGGTTCTCGCTTTCCGAGGATAAAAAGTAGCCTATAACCTTCGGGGATAATGTAGCTTACTATTAGCATATTATTTATTCTTTGCTATTAATGAAAAAAAAAATCGAATCGGAGCAGTAACTCCGGAGATTAGCGCGTTCAAACAAAATCTTCAGTTTTATTATTAGTATAGATATAACATACATAGCATTCGGGGATAATGTAGCTTCCTATTAGTGAAATAATTTTTAGAATCGGACCAGTAACTCCGGAGATTAGATTATAATATTAGTGTAAAAACGGAAGTCTATGGCGTCTTGGTATAAATCAAAAACAATTATAATTCAAAGAAATAATTATAATTAACTTTTATTACATCTACGACTTATCATTACTATAATTAATATTAAGGGGGATCGGCCAAAATATCCGCGAAATTAAAATTTTATTAGGTATTTTTGAAATTTCAACTCAGTAATAGGTCATTTATTTGTCATAATGTGATTCGCGACACTGAGATATATGTATTCTTTTTGAATTCAAAATATTTTAAAACTGTACATTGGTTCCTGCGCGTTATTTATCGAAAAGGAACCAATTTATGGACTTGATTAGTTTAAAAAGCATAATGTATACATACGGTAATCAATGGGCATATGAATGAGGCGCAAATCACATTTTTGCAAATATACAACCTATTACTGGCTTCTCGGCCGATTCACCTGAACAAAAACAAATTGACATATTCAACAAAATTTAACATTGGGCCAGCATTTTATATTTTCTTGTATATTTGTTTCTGCTAAGAACTAAGTTTTACACATAAATGATATCACAACGAAATCCATTGGTTGGTATAGGAGTCTCAGATCATCGCCTCGTGTTGACAGTCCGTTGTACGGAAGACATTCCATCCACAAACTTGGTACGGAAAAGTACGTTCGCGTTGTTGAACATCCCATCTTTCAGTGATACTATTATAAACTGAAAAGATAAATTTATAGTCAGTAAGAGTTGAATAATCTTTAGGTTTTTTAGTAAGTCACCTTCTAAGCAATTCAAAGGTTGAAATTAAAAGAAATATATTTGTTTCCATGAAAATTGGTACGTATAAAGTCTCATAGTAAAAAAATGGTATGCAAATTAGAATAAAATAAAATTTAAATTGCCAGTTTATACTAATTGATTAATAAACAATACTTTGAGGTCAAATAGAGTAAAATCATATTTTAAAATAGTGTACATGACCAGGATAAATAAATTAAAACATGATATCAATGTAAGAACAAGTCACATAAACGTTTGTCCTGGATGGGAATCGAACCCACAACCGGCGTGTTAAGTAGGATGGGTACCTGTGAGTGTTTGAAGTGTTCCTTGAGCATCTGTCCGATGTTCTGCGTGTGTGAGAGGTCGAGCGCGGCGTCGACCTCGTCGAGGATGTAGAGCGGGGCCGGCTTGAACACCAGCATGGCCAGCACCAGCGACAGCGCCACCAGCGACCGCTGCCCGCCAGACAGCTCGCCCAGAGACTCCTTCCACGAGTTGTTGAAACCCACCTTCACCTATACACCATACAACATACCAGGTGAGTCATCTACTTTGCTCATGCATTTTTTATACTATTAAGACAGCAAGCAAGCATACGGCCCACCTGATGGTAAGTGGTTATCGTCGCCTATCGCCATTTACAAATACCAAAGGTATTGCCAATTTCGCCGACCTGTTACAATACCGAGAAGGCAACTGGCTCTTAAGTGCAATTGCCGGAACACACCGGTAGGTGCTTGACGCAAATTTTCAACTTGAGGGTGGTAGCCAGCCAGACGGGTACTAAAAAGTACCCTACTACCGTGCTAACTATGCATGACTGATGACCGTGGAAAGTTCCGGACTGGTGGTAACTTCAGTAAATTTGACCTTCATAATGGCCTTTTGGGGCCTAAATTGAATAAACGGCTCTAACTTACCTCTAGTCCATCAAGCACGGAGAGTCCCTCGGGCGGCTTGAGCCTGGCCTGCGCGCCCGGCAGTAGGGTGCTGAAGATGGACCCGAAGTCCCGGTTCACCTGTTCGCACGCCGTCACCAGGGTCTGCTTCTTCTTCTCGTCCAGTTCCGCCATCACCTGAACTAACTTGGCGCGGTCTGCTTCCACGATCTTCTTCTTGCGCATTACGTCTTGGTACTAAAAGGATCAAAAAGTATCTAATTATATATTTTTAAGTCGCAAATAACATGTTGATAACTTACGACCTACAACTGAGCTGCAGTTTGCAAAAACCTTGATAAAATTTGAATTTCGCGCTCCAACCGAAGCCTCCACCTTAAGATGATCAAATATTTAAGTGTGTGTACACTAGTGCAAATGACATATTTTGATATTCCAATTTAAATTATTTATTTCAGACGTTGTTCATATTTAAAAAGGTACAAATAAAAATAAAAATTATTACTATCTAAATAAGTAGGTTCAGAACAGACTAAAATGTTACATTACAAAGTTAATTTTGACAACTATTTGGTGTTATCTGTTATTATCTATGATCGTTAGTTTCGATTTTATATATGACTAGCTATTTCCCGCGGTTTTACTCGCGTTCCAGGATAAAAGTACCTTCGGGGATGTAGCTTCCTATTAATGAAAAAATTTTTCATATCGGACCAGTGACTCCTGAGATTAGCGCGTTCAAACAAACAAACTCTTCAGCTGTTGTTATACATTTTTCAGTGTAGCCTAGCTCGACGTACTCAAATAGACATGTTCAGGTGACCAGAAAGTGTCAGTATAGTTGTAGTATCTGTAGTACCTGTTCCTCCTCCTTCCCGAGCAGAGTGTGCGCCCTGGCGTTGAGTCCGCGGGCGAGCTTGTCCTTCCTGTCCTTGAGCTGCGCGAGCCGCTGGCCGGCCACGTGCGCCCCGCGCGCCGAGAAGTCGTACAGGCCGCCCGCCGCGCCGAAGTACTCGCGCTCCGACCCGATCCAGCCGTGCTCGCTCTCCAGGGACGATATCTGTACCACAACCACACGACCATCAATCGCTAACTCGACCATCACTTTAAGCCCTGTTAAGGCACTTAAAAACGTCGAAAGCTACTATTGACTCTACCACAATGAGCTTGAGCTTTCGGTGAAGGAAAACATCGTGAGGAAACCATAGCACGTTGGTAGGGTACTTTGTAGTACCCGTCTGGCTGGCTACCACCCTCAAGTTGAAAATCTGTCGCCAAGCACCTACCGGTGTGTTCCGGCAATTGCACTTGAGAGCCAGTAATTGCCTTCTCGGCATTTTAACAGGTCGACAACACATTGGCAATACCTCTGGTATTGCAAATGGCGATAGGCGACGGTAACCACTTACCATCAAATGGACCGCCTGCCTGCTTGTCAACTTTCTGACATAAAAACCACCGGTTCAAAATCAAAACTCATTTATTCAGTTTAAGCCCTGATAAGGCACTTATGAACGTCGATAGTTACAATCATTACAATAGACTCTACCACCGGTTCCACATACACTTATACTGAGAATACTCCGGCAAGAAACTCAGTAAGGCTTCATTTCCACACTGAGAACGCTCCGACTTGCACTCAATACAGTAACACATTTAACCTGATTTTTACATTAGTCGGACAGTATCTTCAAGAGTTTGATAGGGATATATTAAGCCGAAAGGGCATTGAAGTATTTACATATACAGGTCAATTTTTAAGTCTAAAACAACAATAATATATTTCGCCATTGAAAAAGGGTCTTGATACATGGACAGACAGACGGACAAACGAGTTATCCTTTAAGGGCTTTTTTTCCTTATGGTGGTACGCAACCCTAAAAATCAAGAATCAGTTCCCCTCTATGCTTCATCATCATCACTAACTATCAGAGATTGTGGTTCACAGGCCTATAATAAAATAGTAGTTTATGATACTGTTGCATAATAGGGGTTATTAACTACGAGTGTGAGTTTAAGTACCGAGCCGTAGGCGAGGTTCTTAATAGTATCACACGAGTTTTTAATACCTAATTATGTGCAGTATCATACAGTACTTTATCTAAACTCATATAAATAATGTCATTTAAAAAAACCAACTTTGCCAAACCAAAAAAAAAAAAAAAATATTTTTGTGACATTTTTGGTCAAAATGATATATGTAAGCAAAAACAATAAAATAAACAGACACAATAATCATATACCTAATCAAATCCGTGTTGCCAACTCCCAAAAATTCTAACCTCTAAATTTCAAGTCAACAAATTAGTCACATTGTCATCGTCAAATTGAATTAATACTGATTGATTATACTATTGATAGGTCCAAAGTGTACTTTAATGGAAAAAAAGTTATTTTATAGCATTATCTTGGGAACACAACTGTACTATAATGAATCATTATACACGGGTGTGCCTAAAGTGGGGCATTAAAGTACTGATTTTGATTTCATAATAAGAACATTACGATATGAGAGTAGATAAAAATAAAAATACAATACTCACCCTTTTCTGACACTCGACAGCCTCCGCCTGCAACTCTTTGATCTTATACTCCAACTCCTTTATCCTCAGTTCCAAGTCGCTGTTATTCTTGCCGAGTTGCTCCTTCTTTTGTAGCAGTTTAGCTATGTCGCTGTTTCTGATCGCTATTTCCGCTTTTTTACTCTTGATTTGTGCTTGCATCGCTTTTACTGCTTCCTGTTAATAAATCACTATGTATTATTGTGTGTACTTTTGACGTAATATCGTAAGAAACTCTAGTAGCTTGTAGCTTCATAAGTACGTACTATTAGTGTAATACTGTACTACTAAACAGTTAGTATTTCTTACTATCTAGCTAGGCTTAATGAGGAATACCGACAAAAAAATCTAATTAGTCCGTCAGTTAGATATCAAAAAATATTGGATACGTATTTTTTATTTTGATCCGAAAACAAAAAAATAACGAAGATACAGTGCGTTAAAATTTTCCGGTCTGCAAAAAGTGTACTAAAAAGTAGTTGTACAATGACGTCACAAGCCCCAATCCTGCACTTTGATGGGACTTATCTTTGTAATTTCTTATGGATTTGATAAAATAAAAAATACGTATCCAATATTTTTTGATAATCTAACTGACGGACTATTTAGATTTTTTTGTTGGTATTCCTCATTTTCAAACAGTAAACTAAGCTTTTATTTGAAAATGATTGGATCGAAATTAAAAAACCGGAAAGTCCAGTGTTTAGGAATGGACGTGTGTGATGAATTTTCCAGGATATTATTACTATAATCAGACGAATTGAGTCTGGAAATCTGTTGTTTTTTTTTGAAAGGACTAAAGTGGTAGCCTCTGATTCATCAACCTTACTGGACAAATTGGCGAGCGCAGAGGGCTCTCAGCCGGACAACATGTTGGTAACCACGCCTGAGGGTACCCCCTAATGAGGTAAGAACCTCGGCCCATGGCGTTACTAGGGGAGTTTCACTGTTGTAGTTCACTGCAACACATTTCAAGCTCATACAATTCAATGTTACGAAAATTACTTACCGTGGCCTTCGCATGTTCCTCCTTAGCCACATTCAAGTTCTGTTCCATAACTTCAGCAGCTTCCTTAGTCTCCTGCAGCTGCTGCGAGGCGGCTGCCACAGCTTGCCGCAGCTCGGTCACCTCCAGCTTCAGCGTCTCCAGCTCCTGTTCCCTCTGTTTCCACGAGCTGCAGTGGTGTTCAGCCTCTTTCTTCGCTTTCTTCAGCGCTTCCTCCGCTTTTTTGAACTCTCTATGGAAAATTGTAGAGAATTTGTAACATTAACAGTATAGCACTCAGGGTGATGATGTAAGTTTTAAATTCGAATATTTAGGTTCCTGAGATTACCTCCTACTAACACACAAACTTAACCACATTGTAGATAGATTATTTTGTATGGATTTTTTTGCGTTGGTGAAATTACTTGAAAGTTTGTATGTATGTATATTTGTTGCTCTTTTACGCAAAAACTACTGAACGGATTTGGATGAAACGTAGCACATAGATATATCATACTCTGGAATAACATATATGCTACTTTTTATCCCGGGAACGCGGGTGAAACCGCGGGAGACAGCTAGTTCTAATATAAAATAACCATTCAGGCGTGGCTGTCATGTAAAATGGAAAATACGTAATATTGAAAACCTAGGAAAATCGTTAAAAGCAAACTCCCTTTTGCAGGCGAATCTTGTCCTTATTGACTTTAAAAACGTTATTATTATAATTCTTATATTTTTCTGTTAAGGTTGAAATTTAAATATCATTTAACAATAATAAAAGAGTAACGGAAACTACTTGTTGTAAAAAAAGGCATATGAAAAAAAAAATGGATGGACCAAATATAATTGCTACCTTGAAATACCCTATTGCTATTTTTATGCTACACACATCAGTCTCACCTCTCTCTATGCCCTTTGATGTCCTTAACCTTGGCTTCTAGTTCCTGAGCTCGCGCAGCCGTCTCTTTCTGCGTCACCTTGTCTCGCTCTACTGCTGCAGTTAACTCTGCAACCTAATACATATAAATTTGCTAGTTTCAATGTGGTTGAAAGTGTTAAGCACAAAGCATAAGAGAATTTGCTCTTAAATGCTGGCCGAACACACTGGTAGATTACCAGTAAAATAAACCATCCATCATGTCAAAGAAAAATAAACCTTTCTGCGTCATAATAAGGTTTAACTGTTAATGGTTAATTGCAAATTAATACAGAGGAAACTTATTATGACGAAATAAGGATTATATTTCTTTTGACGTATTGACTTCTTTGTTGTACTATAATGAGGATAATATATAATAAGACGTATACCTGCGTCCGTAAAGTCTCTATTTCCTTGTGCGTCTGTGCGTGTGAAGTGGTCGCCAACCGAGCCTTCACCACCTCCAGCTCGTGAGACATCATCTCGTATCTATAACATAATAATAATGTAATATTCTGGGATATTATTTACACGGCTATCTAACCATAAACTAAGCAAAGCTTTTTGTTTTCCAATATTTAAAAAAAATACAGTATTTATCTACTCAACGAGCTCTAAACAACGATGGGGAAATCAAAAAAAAAATTTCGCGTCCCCTTTTAGATAAGATATAACTTTGAAATTTGAAGACTATGGCTCCAACTGTTTTGCTGTAAAGCCTATGCGACAGACAGACACGTGAGTGACAGCAATATGGTTCTGTTTGGATTTTTCAGGTATGGAACTTAGAAGACAGACTTTTGGTGCGTAGTGTTGTAGTTGTCAGCGGCTTGCTGCATGGAGGTAAGTTCTGCAGTGCACTGTGCCAGCTGCGTCTCCGCCGTCTGCAGCTGCTGCTCCAGCTGCCGCAGCTCCTGCAGCTGCACCAGCACCGACCCGCCCTGACACCACACAACATAACATAACATAACATAAACACATATACACTCATACGTTCACCGACTAACCTCGAGATTTAACACTCATTCATTCAATTTATGAAGTCAAAATTAAAACAACCATGAATTTGCTAAAAATAATCAAATAATAACAAGCGAGATTTAGTCTATGTACTATCAACAAGTTTGGGGCGTGGTCACCTTAAGGGTGTATTTTGTATGTAGTGCCCGGCGGCTACCTGTCCCTCACACAATATAACCAGAAATGCGCTTGTCATAAAAATAGTCTAAACAAATGATTTTACGAGAGACTATTTTTATTTACAACTGTTCCGCGAGTTTTTACTGGCGTTCTCGGGATAAAAAAAGTAGCCTATCGGAAATAATGTAGCTTCGGGATTAATGTAGCTTCATATTAGTGAAAGAATTTTTCAAATCGGTTCAGTAGTTTCGGAGCCTATTCAATGCAAACAAACAAACAAACAAATCTTTCCTCTTTATAATATTAGTATAGACAATGGAGAGGGCGAAGTATGATAACAAAAGTGACGAGTGATAGAGGCGTGAGGCGTGAGGCGTGAGGCGTGGTGCGTGAGTGGTGAGTGGTGCGTGAGTGGTGACGTCACCTTGGTCCTGGCGCCGCCGGAGAGCGTGCCCGCGGGGTCGAACACGTCGCCGGCGAGCGTGACGCAGCGGCGGCGCACGCGCGGGTGGAACGTCACGCGCTTGGCGGTCTCCAGGTCGCGGCACACCAGCGTGCTGCCGAACACCCACGCCATCGCCGACCGGAGATCACTCGAGAACGATATCAAATCCAGAGCCAGCTGCACGTTCTCCGGACCTCCTCCCTACAGTACCAACGGATCAAAGGCTTCCATTTCACACGAGATATTTTGTACAGTAGTTTGAGTGTGAAATGAGTAGCTCTCGCTCTAGTTGAAACTGCTTTTCATTTCAACTATAGGGAAAGTAAACGACTGACAGATATATAATAGTAGTTTATGATACTGTTGCATAATAGGGGTTATTAAACACGAGTGTGAGTTTAAGTACCGAGCCGTAGGCGAGGTTCTTAATAGTATCACACGAGTTTTTAATACCTAATTATGTGCAGTATCATACAGTATTTTATCTAAACTCATATAAATAATGCAATTTAAAAAATAGAAAATTCGATAGTATTTTAAAAAAAAATTGCTATTTTTGTGACATTTTTGGTCAAAATGATATATTTGGTCACAATAATTATATACCTAATCAAATCCGTGTTGCCAACTCCCAAAAATTCTTACCTCTAAAGTTCAAGTCAAAAATTTGTCACATTGTCATCGTCAAATTGAATTGATACTGATTGATTATACTATTGATAGGTCCAAAGTGTACTTTAATAGAAAAAAAGTTATTTTATAGCATTATCTTGGGAACACAACTGTACTATAATGAATCATTATACACGGGTGTGCCTAAAGTGGGTCATTAAAGTACTGATTTTGATTTCATAATAAGAACATTACGATATGAGAGTAGATAAAATAATTTTTGTGTTCTTATTAAATAGCATGTAAGTATTTTGGTCTACATAAACTGTAAATTTACATGTAAATTAAATAAATATGCAAAAAAAACATGGATTAAATATAGCTCTCTTGCCTTTAGACTTTATAAAGCTACTGATAAAAATAAATAAAAAAAAGACTACAAAAAGTATGTTTTCTTTGTTTTGTCGACTAGCAGTAAAACTACTTTTACAAAAATTTTAATACGATACTAAGCATTAGGGTACTTTCCTGGCATATCAAATCAGCAACTTTTTAATAAATGTCAAAACGATCGGTTACATGGAATATTGTATGAAATACTAAGCTATGACGTCATAGTTTCACAGCATCAAATGATCTACTCTTAGTGGTTCTACTGGTAATTAATAATCATAGAAAGCATTAAATGTACAACATATTTGATGTTTCCACGTGTTTTTAGATGTTTTATGCATTGGTTAGTGTTTGTTCATTTGTTTTTGACACTGTCATCTAGCCTATTCTTAGGGCGGGTTGCACCATCTAACTTTAGATTAAAATTGTCCAGTTTTGACAGACAATTTAAAGATAACGTTGGATGGTGCAACCCGCCCTTAGTGACTCGTAAGAAAATGTAGGTAGTAAATAAAATGTATGTTAGTTACAATTTCCTGTGCGGCGCGCACGGTCTGCGCGTCGATGACGTGTCCGGAGATCTTGTTGAGCGGGATGATGGTGGTGCGCGACTGCAGCTGGCCGCGCTGCAGCAGCAGCTTGCTCGTCTCCGCAGAGTCCACCACCACGTTGTACAGCTGCAATACCGGCACCATCGCCATCACCATCGCCATCACCATCACCACACCAGAACAGATCAGATCACCTAATTATACTCTTGACAAGCCAGTTGGCGCAGTTGGTTAAGACACCACCTATCACGCCGCTGGGCATGGGTTCGATTCCCATCCAGGACAAACAGGACAAACGTTTGTGTGCATGAACATGTCTGTTTGTCCTGAGTCTGGGTGTAATTATCTATACAAGTATGTATTTACAAAAAAAAAAGTAGTATATGTAGTTTATCAGTTATCTGGTGTCCATAGTACAAGCTCTGCTTAGTTTGGGATCAAATAATCGTGTGTGAAGAATGTCCGAGGATATTTATTTATTATTTACTCTAACTAGCTTTCCGCCGCGCGGTTGATACCCTATTTTACCCCTTATGGGTTGAATTTCAAAAATATTTTCATATATCCGCTAAGAAAGGCAGCGTCATAAAGCCGATAAGGATCAATATCCTTATCGATGATAGGATTGATTAAGCTAATAAAAAATATTTTTAAAAATCGCCGATATCTCGCTGACTATACGTTTTATTCAAAATCTGTAAATGCCGATAGTAATACCTCAAAAAATAGGAGATGGTCTCCTAAGACCATATTCGCATGGCTTCAACCCTTAAGGTAGCTGCCCTTACTGACCCGAATCAAATTTCCACCCTGTATAATTAGGATTGTACAACTTTCACCTTATCAGTTCACTAGTTTTCATGCGCAGTTGGTTAAGACACCACCTATTGCGCCGTGGGTTCGATTCCCATCCAGAACAAACATTTGTGTGCATAAACATGTCTGTCTTTCCTGAGTCTAGTTGTAATTATCTATATATGTGTATATTTACAAAAATAAAGTAGTATTATGTAGCATATCAGATGTCTGGTTTCCATAGTACAAGCTCTGCTTAGTTTGGGATCAGATAACCGTGTGTGAAATATCCTAGGATATTTATGTATTGTTTAAGTTAACAGTGAGGACTCACCCGTCCTCCGGCAGCAGTCTCTAATGCAGTACAGTACACCGGGTCACACACCTCTATGAGCCTACATATTGTGCCTGGAACAAGGATATAACACTATTTATGGCATAACATTAGATGCAAAAAAATACTAAGTGCTATTGGCTTCTCGCTTGAATATCATTTTTAAAGGCGATGACAGCTCAGGGGTAGACGAAGGTCGCGGGTTCGAATCCTACAATAAGCTTGTGATCGTGAGAAAACCATAGTACGGTGGTAGGGTACTTTGTAGTACCCGCCTGGCTGGCTACTACACACAAGTTGAAAATCTGTCGCCAACCACTTTCCGGTGTGTTCCGACATTCATCGGCCACATCGTCACTGACCACGGTGAGATTGTCAAACACATGCCTATAAAAAAAAGAAGCCATTCTCAGTTTCTTTCGGAGTCTTTTCAGTTGAAGTGTATTTCGAACTAGTTGTAGTCTATTGTAAAAATTGTAGCTATCGACATTCATAAGTGCCTCATTAAGGCCTAAACTGAATAAATGAGCTTTGAGTTTGAGTAAAATCAAAATCATAAACTCATTTACTCAGTTTAGGCCCTAATAAGGCACTTATGAACGTCGACAGTACATTTTTTAGACTCTACTACCGGTTCGGAATACACTTGAACTGAGAAGACTCCGGCAAGAAACTCAGCAAGGCTTCTTTTTTTGTGGATGTGAAAGAAAATAAGCACATAAATAAGATGTACCAACCGGCGACTCGTTTGGAGTCGAAGTCCCGCTCGGGCGGCGTGTACTTAAAGTCGCAGCGCTGCAGTCGCGCGGCGCAGTTGTCGAGCGCGTCGCGACTGCTCCTGACAGTCGCCTGCAGTCGCCGCACCGACTCCTTCAGCGAACTGTTGCGCGACTCGCTGTACTGCATACTAGACAACTCCGCCTACAGAACACATTTCATATATTCAATTACTCTTTATCACACCATCTATACGTTAAAACGAGGTTTGCTTTTGTGTTGTTTTTTAACTGACTTCTTAAAAGGAGGAGGTTATCAATTCGGTTGTATATATGTCACCGGAAATGTACGAAACATAGGAATTGTATACAATTCCTGTGTATTTCTCCTAGGAAATTTTATTTCAATAATGATAATAGGAAATATATAAATTCTATTGAAAAAAATAGGTTTGGGGTTATTTTTTTTATTTTGCATAAATTTGAAAGTATTCGCACAAAAATAAATTTCACTTACAACCCCCCAAATACCGCTATCCTTACAAATATCCCGAATGTAATACTCCGATAGATATTTAGGAAATGTATACAATGACGGATTAGATACTTTTCCGTTAACATATATATTTTATTGTTTATTTCTAATAATTATAAGCGTTCAGTTCAGTATGTCTCCTAGGTGGTCCCATTTTAATTTTATTGTCTCGGAAGGAGCTTTCTCTTTTTGTTGAAAGCGGATTATTAAATTAGTCGCCTCTTTTTTTCAAAAATCCGCTCCCTCATATAATAGCGATCGCGGGTGAAACCGCGGGGCTGGAAGCTAGTTTCAAAAATGTTGTGAAAATTACCAACCGACCCGAACCCTGCGGAACTTTCTATGAGTAATAGACGAACTACAAAAATAAAGAAAAAAATACAGTTGCAGAAACAACATACAACACTACTTACGTTTTCTCTCCTCATAGCTTTCTAAAGAACAATAAATCTTGTGTAATATATGGAAAATACAAAAAGATAATACCTAATTTATGTTTTTTCAAAAATTCTTGAGTTATATTAATGCAGTTTACCGGCAGATATTTACTTTTTACTACATAAATATATTTATCTACTCTCATATCGTAATGTTCTTATTATGAAATCAAAATCAGTACTTTAATGAGCCACTTTAGGCACACCCGTGTATAATGATTCATTATAGTACAGTTGTTGTTCCCAAGATAATGCTATAAAATAACTTTTTTTCTATTAAAGTACACTTTGGACCTATCAATAGTATAATCAATCAGTATCAATTCAATTTGACGATGACAATGTCACAAATTTTGTAACTTGAACTTTAGAGGTAAGAATTTTTGGGAGTTGGCAACACGGATTTGATTAAGTATATGATTATATTTTATTGTTTTTGCCTACACATATCATTTTGACCAAAAATGTCACAAAAATAGCATTTTTTTTTTTTTTTTTTTTTTTGCAAAGTTGGTAAAAAATCAATTTTTTTAAATGACATTATTTATATGAGTTTAGATAAAGTACTGTATGATACTGCACATAATTGGGTATTAAAAACTCGTGTGATACTATTAAGAACCTCGCCTACGGCTCGGTACTTAAACTCACACTCGTAGTTAATAACCCCTATTATGCAACAGTATCATAAACTACTATTCTAAACGCTTACCGAAGTTGTTATTTATTTATTCTCAAGGACGTAATAATTATGTAATTAATGGTTAATCAATATTATTACTGTAAATATATTACTGTTAATTAATTAATGGATATTTCAGGTGCTTAATGTGACATCTCAAGGAAATGAGAAAAAAATCGAGTAATTTTTTATCGATTTGAAAATTAATCGATAATTATGTTGAATGTCGACATCAGCCAGTAGTGAGTTAGCACTGATATAGTGTATGATCGAGTGGAGTGGAGTGGATTGGAGTGGAGTGGAGTGGAGTGGAGTGGAGTGGAGTGGAGTGGAGTGGAGTGGAGTGGAGTGGAGTGGAGTGGAGTGGAGTGGAGTGGAGTGGAGTGGAGTGGAGTGGAGTGGAGTGGAGTGGAGTGGAGTGGAGTGGAGTGGAGTGGAGTGGAGTGGAGTGGAGTGGAGTGGAGTGGAGTGGAGTGGAGTGGAGTGGAGTGGAGTGGAGTGGAGTGGAGTGGAGTGGATACCTTGAGTTGATCGAGGTGCGCCTGCTGCTTGGTGATGGAGTCCTGGTCCCGCTGGAACTGTGCGCTGGCGGAGGCGAACTCCCGGTCCAGCGCACGCAGTCTGTTCTCAGCGTGCTTCTTCTCCATGGCGCTCTGCGATATGCGCGTCGAAGCTTCCGAAGCCTCCGCCTTCGCCGCTATACATATCACAATTTAATCAATTAAACATTTAAAAAGGGCTTTAATTACATAGTTACAGGATAAAAAATATTTCTTAAAGAAATCTACCATGACTTTTCAAGACTAGTAGGACCTATATCGCAAAGCACTGTCAGTCGTAACCAAATATGGTTCCATACTTGTGATGGGTTTAGTCCATAGCCACTGCCGCGTAGTGGTCGAGTATGGAGTAACACGAGTTTTGTAATGTGGTCTTTCTG
Organism: Tethea ocularis; assembly: GCA_963555595.1. Lineage (NCBI taxonomy): Eukaryota > Metazoa > Arthropoda > Insecta > Lepidoptera > Drepanidae > Tethea > Tethea ocularis. Next base: position 10,421,439 of record OY741973.1, read on the forward strand.
TGATTGCCACAACGCGTTGTGAGCTATTTTTTATCTCAATGAGCGTTTTCGGTCTTTGAGCGTAACATATATATGTAACGTTACCCATGAGCTGGTCCTGCAGCGACTCGGACGCCCCTTCCAAGCCTGTGCTGACAGACACGAACCGCTGCTGCGCCGCCGCTAGCGCCTTCTCGCTCTCCTCGCTGGCCGACCGCAGGCTCTCGAACGTGGACGACACCTTAACAATGTTACATGAGAAACTTATATAGGTTGATTTTTGTAAAAAAAAAAAAAGAGATGTGTTCCATTATGAAACATTTTTGGCCTGCATATAATTTGGTTGTATTACATAACGTAAGAAGAGTTCTAACCTAAGTCTATATAGAATAGCTAAGTAGGCGGAATCCACGCACAATAACTATGTCCGAACGGTACATAAAGAATCCAATTTATTTATTTGTAGCGACTCCTGTCAGCTACATAGTTCATCTAGGACTTTTTGGCGGGAACTTGCGAAGTGACGTTGCGTATTCATTTTATTTTCATAAAATAGTGTATTTTTTGAGTTTTATTGAATATTATCGGTGGTATTTTGCCCAATGAAGATCAATACAAGTGCACCAGTGAAGTGAAATGATTACGTGTATAGTGGCTTTTCAAGTTGTCTCAAGAAGTCCTGGAAAAGTTTTAGTAGAACGGCTACCATTGTACTTAAACCTATGTAACTGAAGATGATCAAATAAGACAAGGCTGTATGGCTGTGTACCTTTGCCTTTTAAAAAAAAAACAAACAAAACATAGTTCATCTACATTTCGCTAGTGGAGTTTGTTCGCGCATTCGCATATATACAAGATTCCAACATCAACAGTTGGAGGGCGGTCCCCAGGCACGATGACCCAGCCTGGTGGAAGATCTTCCCTTTTCAATGGAGGAATCATCCACCTTGTTCCTCCATATATTTATTTAACTTTGAATGGAAAACCAACAGCTTTGAGGTATTCGACGTCGCTACCACAATATCATCACCTTTATATACATACTAGATTCCGCCCCGCGGTTTCACCCGCGTTCCCGAGGGATCTTATGTTTTCCCGGGACAAAAAGTATCCTATGTGTTAATCTAGGTTATAAACTATCTGTGTTCCAAATTTCATCCAAATCCGTTCAGTAGTTTTTCCGTGAAAGAGTAACAAACATCCATATATCCATACTCGCAAAATTTTTCATCATACAGTAGGATATTGAGAGGCTCTCTCCTCTCTCTATCTCTGGTGTAGTGTAGGGAAGGAGGCAGTTGTTTATGTTAGTGTCGTGTCGTGTCCTGGTCGTGTTACCTGTTCCAGCAGGTTCTCCTTGGCGGTGAGCGCGGCGAGGTCGTCGGCCCTTGCGCGGTCGAGCAGCGCGGCCCGCTTGTGCTGCGTGGCGAGCGTCTCGCGGCCCGCTTTGTGCGCCGCCGTCGCCGTCGCCTCCGCCTTCTCCAGCGCGCCCAGCGACCCTTCCAGCTCCTTCAGCGCACTGCCGCTCTCCTGTACCACACCGGGAATTACATTTTTTTTTAATAGACTCAAAGGCTAACCAGAGGTTATGGCACCCGTAGGCGGACTTCGGCGAGTGCAGATGGCTCCCAACCGGACAAACATTTTAGGTAACCGCGCCTATGTAGGTTGCGCCCTGTGCTATAAAATCACGCTACATGCACTTCGCAATAGGCTAGCTGACAGTGTCCAAAATAGGATTTATAAAACATCTAAAGAAAAATTCATGGAAACATTAGAAATATGAGTAGATAATTTGAAGCTGTGAAAACTATGAGGACACTATTTCATACAAAACTCCATACAAACTATCGTCAGAACACGGATAGTGTATTAAAAGCATGTTAGAGTTTGTTTGTTTGAAAGCGCTAATCTCCGAAGTTACTGGTCCAATTCGAAAAATTCTTCCACTAATTAGAAGCTACATTATTTGTCCCCGAAGATTATAGGCTACTTTTTATCCCGGGAACGCGAGTGAACCCATAGGGAACAGCTAGTAGAAATATATTAAAGTACTATGTAAATTTACCTCATCTATCTTCTTATGAAGTTCAGCTACTCTCTTGTCCAACTCCTTGGCTTCCTTTTCATTATTCTTTATATTCTCCTTCTTAGTCTTTATATCATCTTGTACTTCCGTCACTTTGGATTCAGCCTCTTTAGCATTCTCTTCTGCTGTTACATACCTGAAAAATGTATGAATATTTTTGTATTGATTGGTTATTTGAGATGCTGTCAAATTCTTGTCAGGAAAACGGAGATCATTTGTCAGGAAAGCAGAGATCATTTTTCAGGACTGCAGCAACATTTCCATACCTTTTTTAGAGTGTTTGTATTTGATGTTTATATTTAATTTTAACTGGTTATATTTCTTTCAATTGTTCCAATTAAATTTTCTTTATTTTCAACTTGATACTCTTAATAAATGTAAGGTTGGTGCAGCCATCAGAGACCAACTTTAGTCCTTTCCAAAAAAAATTTTTAGTAAATATTGGGGCCGATTCTGTTGTTTACGAACTAAAATAAATTTAATCTCACTATATCTCTTTCTAATAGTAAATATAAGAAAGGGATGCAAGATATTTTAATCCTGTCAGTTTAATCCGATCACACATTTCAACGTGAATTTAAGCGCGATCTTTATTGGTCACGACTATTTACCCGTACATTACGACGGTATGGATTAAACTGACAGCATTAAAAATGTTCTATCTTTTTTCAATAAGGTTAAAATGAAAGAGAGGTGACTTGTCTAATATTAGTTAAGTTCGTAAACAACAGAATCGGCACCATTGTATGCATATACAAGTTCTGTTTGTTCTGAGAAGGTATAACATAGGAGCAAAAGATATAAGAAAGACACAACACTTACTTGAAAGCAACATAAAGTCTAGTAAGGTTCTCCAGCTCCCTCACAACCTTCTGGTACTCCTGGAACTGGGACCGCTCATCCTGCAGCTTTTGCAGCTTGGGAGCTATGTCTTCTTTGATTATCTACAGCAAAAATTATTTGTGTATCCAAATATTCAAGGATTATTGTACTTATAATTAAACGCCATCATTAAAATATATTCTGTTTCGTTTTAATTCTTTTGTAACTCTGTTCAACAGGCTTTTTACAACGTAAAGCTTAACAAGTGAGTTACAATGTAGTAATTGGAGTGTATTGGTTTCCTCGTACACCATAGTACAGCCACAAAAAAACTTTTTAAACATTAATCTTGTCCAGTCAATCTTATGTGCATTTCACAATATAATATATATGACTTACCTATAATAATTTAAGCAATACATAATGAGGAATACCAACAAAAAAATCTAATTAGTCCGTCACTTAGATTATCAAAAAATATTGGATACGTATTTTTTATTTTATCAAATCAATAAGAAATTACAAAGATAAGTCCCATCAAAGTGCAGGATTGGGGCTTGTGACGTCATCGTACAACTACTTTTTAGTACACTTTTTGCAGACCGGAAAATTTTAACGCACTGTATCTTCGTTATTTTTTGTTTTCGGATCAAAATAAAAAATACGTATCCAATATTTTTTGATAATCTAACTGACGGACTAATTAGATTTTTTTGTTGGTATTCCTCATTATGTAAGTAAGATATTTTATCGTGATAAGTGTAATAAGTATGCTGATAATATACCAATAAATAAATGCATTTTAGCATTGGAAAATAATAGGGCCTTAAGTCAGTTCATTTATTTCCTGTGTTTTGATGTTCGAACTAAGAAATCCTAGCATGGCAAGCTATAACTATACTTACATCATTAAGCTCCCTAAGTTTGGCATCTTTTTTCTCTATAGTTTTCTGTGCTGCCTGCTTTTTGGCTTCATACATTCTGGTGCCTGCTGCCTCCTCCACCATGGACAGAATCTGTGAATAGAATCACATACTCTAACTCTAAAACTACTCTATCTCTAAGCTACTGAATCCTATAAGATATTTCTGCCAGTGTCAAGTCACATTATTTTGTTAGTCTTTAGAAAAGAAAGCTTATAATATGTGTTCAAATTTTTTGTAATGTCAAATGGCACACAAAAAAAAATTTTTCTTTCTTTCTAAAATCTAATCTATAACAAACATTTTCTTGATATCAGAAAGTGTTTGGACCAACAGAAAATTTAAAGATGTCTGGCAATTTGGCATAGGCTCCTCTAACTTTTTCCATTATGCTCTTCCTACAACTATAGTCCAGTATGGCCTTAGTTAGGAAAATTTTCTAGTTCCATCTCTAAGGTACCATAGGGTTCAAAATCTATAGCTAAAGCTTTTTACTTTATTCAGATTAGGCTCAAGGACTACTAAAGTTATCACCAGTTTGGTGGAAGGTTCCTCTTGTTGAAAATTTTATCATAACCCTACATACTCTTTAGAAGAACTTGCCAAATACCTCAGGTGGCTTCATGTTGAGGACTTTAGTGATCCGTCCTTGCATGATGAGGAAATGTGGGTTGTTTACATTGAGCTGCACTGAGCAGAACAGGTCACTCACTCTCTTGTTCTGGACATTGATACCGTTGATCAGGTACTTGTTCTTACCACCCATCACCACCTGAAGGAAAGTGTATACTTTAAAATTATATATTCAAGCAACCTTTTTGTCAAACGAAAATCCATGGATCAGTGAGGTCACTCCGTGAAGCCTGTGGACACCCCAGGAATATCCTTAGATTCTGGGCGGAGCTGGGCTGGCTGGATACATACCCGGCCCTCTTTACACAAAAAAGGGCCCAAACAAGCGGCCTACTTGCAGAAAAATCAAGCCCTCAACAAGTAACAACCTTATTCTCAGATTTTTTGTGTTGGGCACCAGTAATTACTAACATAACTATGATTATGGTGTAGAACAACATACCTGTCTAGTAACAGTGATTTCATTGTGGTTCTCATAGCCAATGGGGCACTGTTTCTTGTCTCGGTTGTCAAATGTGATGCTCACGGTCGCCTTGGTGATGCCAGCTTGGCCATGCTTGTATATAAGCTCTTGTAAGCTACCTGCACGCACCTGATGTTAACAAATTGGCATCAGTTTAATCATCATCATATTAGGCATAAGACGTCCACTGCTGGACAAAGGCTTCCCTGAGGATCTCCACAATGGCCGGTCTTGCACTACCCGCAGTTTAATAGTTGGGGTAAATTACAGCATTGCTTGTCTAATGCTATCTCTATGTAGGACTAATGAATTCTATGGACATCCGTTTGTTAAATAAAATATTATTGATTGCATTACTTTGTTAAAATAATCTAATAAAAGATATGACCGAAACTACAAGCACTATGTAGCAATTAAACACAGCATGATTATAGTAGACATGAAAATAATTCGGTAATTGTTTATCAATCGATAAGGGAGATTTTATTTGGCGGGAAAGAAGCTAACCTAAACCAAATGTTTACAAACAAATATGAAACAATACTTACGTTAGATAAATTGGTTATTCCAAGGACAAAACATATGGAATCTAATATATTAGACTTCCCTGTCCCATTTAGACCGGTAATAGCATTAAATTCCGGGTCAAAGCCAGTTACCTCAACACGGTTTCCATAGGATTTGAACCCGTCCAACACAATAGACTTGAGGTACATTTCGCTTATTTAGTGGGCATTTAAACTTAATTGATATAAACACTATAGAAGCCAAAAAAAAATGCAATTTTATCAGAAATCTTCTAAATCGAAGAAGCGGGAGCCGTTGAGTTGAAAAACTACAATTATCTTTGACAGTTACTTGCAGCGTGACCACATATAAATTGAAAAATCTACTTCTGCAGTTTTAGAAAACTACCAAAATCTACCAGAGGCTTTGTCAAATACTACCACAAACCTAGCTTGTCTTAAAAATAAAACTATATTTCATTAATATTCACCTTTCTCATAATAACGATATATTACTATCCATAACATCTTTGTACAAAATTTTATCCATCATGCATTTTAACAATTGTACTACACAGTCTACACAGTCAGCGTGTAACGTAAATAAAAGAATTTGAAACATGCTATAGAACAATTTTATTTATTTAATTATTTTTTTAAGTTTTGCTAACGTATAGTTAACGCATTGTGAGAATATCAATATTTTTTTAAATTTAAAGTAAAATAATTTTGAAGTTATTTAAGAAAATAGGCTTACAGATCATTCTTCCCCTTATCTCCGAAACCACTGGGCCAAAAAATTATCAAAAAAAACAGAAAATAGATACCTATAGATTACAGGAAACCTATGGTATAAGTAATATAGGAAATTACGGAAGCCTCGGTGCGCGAGAAAGACTCACACTTTTCCGGCTTTTTTGCTTTTTTTCGATAGATCCACATTTCATTATAAGCTAACTCGGTTTGCGGGTAGCGCAAGACCGGCCATCGTGGAGATCCATGTGGGAGGCCAGACTCTAACGCAGTTTAACTTTTTACCCGACCACGGCGAAGTAAAAGGAGGGTTATGTGTTTGACATTACTATAATATATAAAAGGCTGAACTAATTTTCATTAATGGTATGTCACAAAGATTTTCTTTATTGTGCGAGTGTCACTGAGTATAGAAATCGCCTGAGACGAAACTGAAATGATTTTCGTTATTTTCCAAAGAGAATATATTACTACGTTTATTTTCCCGCAAGTGCTCGCAACACTGTCTTGACGTTTGAAACATCAAATTTGAATTTTTTTTCAATTATTTTCGTTAGCTGCTGGTATTGTGTTAGTTATTTTGCGCAAATTAAATTATTTTAAAATGGATTTTAATAATTCTGGTGCTATGAGGAGTCCTTTTTCACCTCGGGTGAGGCAGTCCATTGCGGGGCGGAGGCCTATTGGGCTATCTTCAGCTAAAAAGAACCAAAGGTTTGGACATAACCTTAAAATCTTGTTTTAATGCGTTTCTCTGTTTTAATTAGTTATATTAGCGTTTTACTAAAGCAAATAATATCGTTTACTTTAATTTACAATAGTCTGAATAATTCCAATACGATTTTTAATACTTTTCAATCCGTTGTTGAGATTATTGATTTTCAGTGTACTTACTTATATTGTTGAATATTATCAGTAAATTCATGCAGTCATCCGACGAACCGAGTGGAGATGTGATATATAAAACTCCTATGACCACCGTACAGACCTACGGGCAGCCACTACCTGTTATGGTTACAGAAACATTAGCTTTTGGTAAGTATGTAACATAAATAAATATACCTAGGTTAAAGTATATAACAGAGATAGAGAGGATATAACAGAGCTTGTACTATAGAATCCAGTTAACTGATATACTACTTTTTATTGTAAATACACTTATAGATAATCACACCCAAACTCAAGACGAACAGACATGTTCATGCACACAAATGTTTGTCCTGCTGGATGGGAATCAAACCCACAACCAGCAGTGGTGTCTTAACCAACTGCGCTAACTGGCTTGTCATATGAACACTAGCTTTCTGTCCTACCTAAGATCCATTATTTTATGATCAGTCAAGGACTTGAATTACATAATATGTACAGACTTATTTTAATATAGAAGCAGTGATCAACAGGGAGAAACAGAGGAAGCTACACCAACAAGAGCCAAGCTAAGCTTAAATATAGAGAGAGAGACTTATTTTATCTGTTTTTAGATTTCAAAGTTCCTGACTAATCACTGACTGATACATCAATGTATAGACTAAACTGCTGGTCCTTGAGTTCTGAAATTTGCAGTTTCCTTGTGAAGTTTAAAAGAAAATCACTTATCTTATTTTAGAATAGTCTGGGTAACTTTCACAACTTTTCAATCCCTACAATATTTGCTAAAATGGTCAAGTCATTCTCAAATGATTTGCTGTGTAATGAACTGCATTTAATAATATTTTTTTGGTGTACAGCCAGTGGCGAGGTGAGTGTGCGGGTGTCACCATGTGGGTGGTGCTGGGTGGTATCAGGGCGCCGCGTGGTGGCCTGGCCGCTCGTGGCGCAGCCGTCCCACGCGCCCGCACATACGCTTGCTGCAAGGGAACTCACGCTGCCACAGACTGACCTCGCACATAAGGCAGACTTAGTTGTACTCTTCTATGAAGATGGCGCTCAGGTAACAAACAAAATCCCCACCCCTGTCTGTTGTGTGTTTTCAGTTGTTAATTAAGGTTCTATGTAAACTGGCTGAAATATGATGAAGATTGTCAAAGATGTCGGAAAAAAAATGCAGCGAGCAAGCAGTCTTACACTGTGCAAAGTCTGTGTGGCTACTAAAACATTAAAGAAGGGCTGAAATTTTAAATAAAAAAACACTCAGCTATCCAAGGTCAACATTTAAATAGACATAAATTGTAACAAATAGAAGACTGAAAAGAATATTTATGTGAGCATGTACTCTACATCCTCTATGCATGTCTGGTGTAAACTGATTAACAGGTGCATTATATAGAGAGATGTGATGTTGTATATATATGTTGAGATGCCGTCGTGTATCGGCGTGTCGCCGGAGGGCGTGGTGCGGTACTGGGCGTGCGTGGGCCAGGAGGGCGTGTTCTCGGACGCGTCGGCCGAGCTGGCGGGCCAGGAGTGCGACCGGCTGGCGGAGCCCTCGCCGCTGGGCCTGCTGCTGGCCACCACCACCTGCACCGCCGTGCTGCTCACTCCTGCACAAGTGGGTTAGTCATTTAACCGACACAGTTCACTGGAGGGGTGTTTATTTAAAGATTCATTGATTTCTATTTCGTTGAAGTACAGTTTCACAGTACTGATGAAGTAATAATATTTCTTTCTGTGATAAAAACTAGCATATATGTTATTTCAGGATATGATCTATCTATGTGCCAAGTTTCATCCAAATTCATTGAGTAGTTTTTACGTGAAAGAGTTAGAAACATCAAACTCAGAAATCAGAAATATTTATTTGTTAAACATAGGTAGTACAATAGATCTTAAATAAGTAGTTTGTGCGCTATGTTTTGTCATGAAAGACGTACAAAATTTGGTTTTGGTAATTAACTTAAAATAGCATTTCTAAAAATCATTAAATTAAAAATAAAAATATTAAAAATGAAATAGAAATTACACATAATTAAATATACAATTCTTCAATTCTATAATAACATTTATCTAATAATAGCTTAGTCAATTCCTTTTTAAATTGTCGTAAGGGCATACATTTTATAATGTCAGGAATTTCATTAAATATTCTTGGAGCAATACCAAAAAAGCTCTTGTTCATTAAAGCCGTTTTACACTTTACATGGCATAGCTGAGTCACATATTGAGGACATATTGTTTTTTTCTTTCCATCAGAGATTTTTTTAAATAAATGTGGATTTGTTTTTACAAATAATGCCGTTTCCAGGATGTACAGGGCTGGAAAGGTTAATATTTTTAATGATTTAAAATATGGCATACAGCTATCTGTTGTTTTTAAACCACACATTGACCTTATGCATCGTTTTTGCAACTTAAATACAAGCTCTCTATCCGTTGACTGTCCCCAAAATACAGCACCATACCTCAGAACTGACGCCACCATTCCATGATACGCTGTTAGTAGTGTCTCAGTATTTACTTTTTTAGACAGTTGAGAAAGTAGGTATGCAGATTTACTCAATCGCTTACATATCTCTTCAACATGAGGTTTCCAAGTAAGTTTATTGTCTATCATGATACCCAAGAACTTGAAACTACATGCTTCTTCTATTTTGCAATCTTTATAGGTAACATTTATACTTGAACTTACACGCCTTTGGTGGAAATGCATAACTTTTGTTTTATTTAAATTAATTACTAGATTATTATTGTCAAGCCAATTTATTATGTCCAAGAGAGAATTATTAATGTCATTTTGATAATTAATAGGATTATTGTATTCTATAATAGCTGTGCTGTCATCTGCAAATAGAACCATTTTATGTCTTGTGATTTTAGGGAGATCATTTATATATATTAAAAACAGTAGAGGACCCAGGACGCTACCTTGAGGCACGCCATATTTTATGTATCTTGGTTTAGATGTGTAAGTAGTTTCTAATTTACTTTTAGGACATATCCTAGAGATCTCTGTGTACTGAGTTCTATTACTTAAGTATGATTCTAAGAGATGATGAATGTTCCCTCTTATACCATACCCATGTAATTTCTGCAGTAGAACTTTATGGTCCACATAATCGAATGCTTTGGTCATATCTGTATAAATAGCACAAACTGGATTTCCTTTATCTACAGATGTCATGATATTTGATAAAAATCAAATAGTGCCATGTTAATAGAGGTATTTTTCCGAAAACCTTTTTGTTCATTACAGAACAGTTTATGCTTTTCAAAAAACTGATATAGAGAATTATAAATTACTTTTTCAATTATTTTAGAAAATATAGGAATTTTTGCAATCGGTCTATAATTTTTTATGTCTGTTTTATCATTTCTTTTATGCAGGGGTTTAATAATTACTTTTTTTAGGCTATTTGGGAATATACCATCAGTAATACAAACATTAACTTTATGGGTCAGTGGTGGTGCTATAATTTCCTTTGCACATTTTATTACTTTAGTAGATACCCCGTCGTAACCAACAGTATTTGTATTTTTTAGGCTATCAATGATTTTTATTGTGTCACAACATGAGATAGGTAACATAAATAATGTTTGTGTTGTTAATTTTTTTTAAGTATTTATATGTCCAATATTTGTTGCGATATTATCATTAATTTCATCAATGAAATAATTATTAAATTCATTTGCAATGTCCACGGGATTTGTAAAAGATAAATTATCTCTTTTTATAGACATTATCTGTTCTTGCGGTAAAAATTCATTTATTAAGTTTAGGCCCTGAAAAGACACTTACGACTGTCGATAGTTACAATTATTACAATAGACTCTACCACCGGGACGAATCTACCATCCATACATCCTCACAAACATTTATAATAATAGTAGAGGTTTTTTTTTACTTTGTATGACCTGTGTTCGACCACAATCTCACCGTGTTCAGTGATGATGTGGCCGATGGTGATAAGCACACAAAGTCTAGAAGGAAACTGGCTCTCAAGTGCAGCTGTCGGAACACACCGGAAGGTGCTTGGCGGCAGATTTTCAAGTTGAGGGTGGTAGCCAGCCAGATGGGTACTACAAGGTCGTATGTAGTGACATAGGTATATGTATAGGTGTGTAATGTTGTAGAGGGCCGCGCGACGGTGGTGTGCCGCACGCTGCGGCCGCCGAGCGGCTGGCTGGGCGGCCTGGGCCGGAGGGTGTCGCTGCTCTTCTTCGGCTCCATGCCGGCGCACGCCGACACCGTCAGTAATCTAGTACATTTATTTTTATGTCAGAAGGTCGACAAGCATGCAGATGGTTCAACTACAATGTTAAGTGGTTACCGTCGCCTGTGGCCATTAGCAATACTAGAGTTAAAATGTTACCGATATTTTAAATTCCAAAGCGTTGTCAATAATAGATTGGATTGCTTTTTTTTTGTTCTTACAGTGAATTTTCAAGAATCCAACCCTACGTCTTGTCCAATTCGTAAAGGGGTTCTATGTCAAATTTAAGCTTTACGGTCCACAGGTTTTTTGGACTAACCGTTGATCAGTCAAGGAGTGTGTTTTGTTTATAAATGTATTGTAACATACAGAAGCTGGTGGGCGCGGTGGTGCTGCCGAGTGGAGGTGGTGAGGGTGGTGAGGGCGAGGGCGAGGGCGGGGAGGCGTGCGTGGCGCTGGTGGCACGCGGGCCGGTGGTGCAGACGTGGCGCGGCCCGCAGCTGCACCTGCACGAGCACAACCTGCGCCGGACCCTCACCGACGCGCACGCCCGGGCACATCTCGCGCCGCACGGTCTCTACACTACCCTACACTACACTACACTACACTATCCTACACTACATTTAGTGTAGGGTACACTAAACTTCGTTACGCTATACCATCCTACACTACGCTACCCTACACTAAACTACGTTACGCTATACCATCCTACACTACGCTACCCTACACTAAACTACGTTACGCTATATTATCCTACACTACGCTACCCTACACTAAACTACGCTACGCTATACTATCCTACACTACGTTACCCTACACTAAACTTCGTTACGCTATACCATCCTACACTACGCTACCCTACACTAAACTACGTTACGCTATACCATCCTACACTACGCTACCCTACACTAAACTACGTTACGCTATATTATCCTACACTACGCTACCCTACACTAAACTACGCTACGCTATACTATCCTACACTACGTTACCCTACACTAAACTTCGTTACGCTATACCATCCTACACTACGCTACCCTACACTAAACTACGTTACGCTATACCATCCTACACTACGCTACCCTACACTAAACTACGTTACGCTATATTATCCTACACTACGCTACCCGACACTAAACATCGTTACGCTATACCATCCTACACTACGCTACCCTACAGTAAACTACGTTACGCTATACCATCCTACACTACGCTACCCTACACTAAACTACGTTACGCTATATTATCCTACACTACGCTACCCGACACTAAACTTCGTTACGCTATACCATCCTACACTACGCTACCCTACACTAAACTACGCTATACTATCCTATACACTTTACTAAACTACACAACAATATCAAACAAATTGTTCAAATTGGCCTCAAAATAAAAGAGACATATGTTTGCAGGTGACCTGAACAGCTTGGAGATAATGGGTTTGGACGTGCGCGGTGACGGCAGCACCGGGCTGCTGCTGCTGATGGCCGCCGTCAACGTGGCGCGCTCGCCCGACATGAGATATGCCATCGGTAACTACATACATACATATACTGCTAGCTCTGCTACCTAAATACACCTTAACCTATCGTGGGGCCATAAAAAGGCCGCACGACCATTCATGTCAGCTGAAAGACGTCCACTGCTGGACAAAAGCCTCCGCGGATCTCCACGATGGCCGGTGTGCTCACAAGATCGTCGGTCCACCTTGTGGGGGGCACGCTGGCTGCCCACGCTGCGGCTTCTGGTTTGTGGTCGCCACTCGGATACAGATCTTCCCCAGCGACCTGAGGTTCTACGAGCGATGTGCCCCGCCCACTGATACTTAAGTTTGACAATTCTTCGGGCTATGTCGGTTGTTCGCCTGCGGATCTCTAAAAAGTCCACACGAGCAATATTGCTATGCAATTCATATCTCGAATTTACAGCAGAGCCAAATGTTTTTTTAAATATTTTTTGGTGAAAATGTAAATCGTTTTAATCAGTTAATTTCCAAAATTGGAAATTAACAATTACACTGTAATCTGCTGTAAATTCCAGAAATTAATTGCATGAGCGGCCGTTTTCGCCCCGCAGTTTCTCCTGATATCCCCTATTTGACCCCCTTAGTGATTGAATGTACCATCAAAAAGTTGAAGCATGATCAGTTTTGAGACCTTTTCGCTTGCAGCCAGTAATCATAGTTCGCCCTGTCCATTGTTGACAATAAAACGGTCTCTTGTAAAATCTTTTGTCTAGACTATTTACTTACAATGACAATCTACTGTTTTATGACAAGCGCATTGTCTGGTTATATTGTGTGAGACACAGCAGCTGGTCACTGCACACAAAATACACCTTTAAGGTGATCATGCTTCAACTTTGTCGATAGTACATACGTCATATCTTAGCGGATACCTGTATCATAGATTTGTCCAGTGGTTTGAGATGTGTGATGATAAATCAGTCAAACAAACAGATAAACCTTACTTTGATGCTATTGGTCTCAGTATGTGAGAAAGTATACAGCAAGTACTGTAAACCTCAGGTTTTAGGAACCTCCAAGTCTTTCTATTGAATTACATTAGAAAGTGACGGATATTTCTAAAATCTGGATAGAGGATCTCTTACTATTGGCTGTAAATCGTCACACATAATAAATAAGAACTGACATTAGAATAGAATAGAATAGAAAAGATTTATTCAGCTGAAAACATAAATTGCTTAAAACAAAATTAACTTAACCTATGTACCACTAAGGAACTGTAAAGGTTTCCCACTCAGCATAATGTCGCAGCACTAGGGAGGGCCTATTGCTACGACGCTGGTTTAATTTACATTATTGTTAATTTTGACTTAATTTTGGGTATAAACCCAGCACAGTTTATGATGTAGACTGTTTTACGTAGGGCACATATCGCTGGAGGAGGCCAGTGCCCCCCGCGTGACGTCCCTGGTGCCCCTGCGCTCGTGGTCGGCGGAGGCGGAGGAGGCGCCGAGGTTCCTCCCGCTCGGACCCCGCGCCCTCATCTACACTAGCAACTACATCGCACTTGTCTCTAGTCAGTATATATATTTACAAGCTTCTGCCCCGCGGTTTCACCCGCGTTCCCGAGGTATCTCATGTTTTTCCAGGATTAAAAGTAGCCTATATGTTATTCCAGGGTATGATCTATCTATGTGCCATATTTCATCCACATCCGTTCAGTAGTTTTTCCGTGAAAGAGCAATGAACATATTAGTAGGATGTTATAACCAATGGTAAGCACACGAAGACTAGGACTTGGCTCTCTGAAAGGTGCTTGGCGAAAGATTTTCAACTCTAGAATGGTAGCCAGCCAGGCGGGTACTACAAAGTACAGCCAGTACAGTGCTATGGTGGCGTTGGTCAATGTTTTCTTTCACCGACAGCTCAAGCTCATTGTAGGATTCGAACCCGCGATCTTCGTCTTGACATTCGACGTCATAAACTCCAAGCTAAATTCTGTTTTGCTGGAAAGAGATAGGAATAAATCTTTGATGGCTTATATCATGATTATTTTTATAGTTACCCAAAATTTTTTTTTCATACTGTTTCTTATATGAATGAGGTTTTATATGATTGAAGTTTTAGCAAAAATAAAAGAGTACGGACCCCTAAAAATAAATGTTTGTAACATATTGCAGTGACAGTATCCAACGACAAGGTAGACTTCATAGACGTGTCGGCAGACGGCGACAAGATCTTGGGCGCGGAGCTATGCAACGGCCTACCATTGCTCTTTAGCAGAAAACATGGAGTCCTCGCGCTAAGTATATCAGACACGTTGGCGCCGACACCGTGAGTGAAACATTTTTTTTAAAATATAAATAAATATCTTGGAACATTCTTCACACACGGTTATCTGATTCCAAACTAAGCAGAGCTTGTACTATGGAAACCAGAAAAAAAAAAATTATAGATAATTATACCCAGACTCAGGACAATGTGCATATTTTTGTCCTGAGTCTGGGATGGGACTCGAACCCACGACCAGCGGCACGATAGGTGGTGTTTAACCATCTGCGCCAATTGGCCTGTCAAAATATATCAAATACTAGCTATTGCCTGCGGTTTCACCTGGTTTTTTGGGATTAAAAGTAGCCTATATAATACTGGATTGATATAGCTTCTTTTTAGTGGAAGTATTTTTAGAATCGAACCAGTAACTCCTACAAGAGATTACCTTCTACAATCTTCACCTCCTTATAATATGCCCTGTTTTCACCATGGTATGTGATGTAGACTAGAATATGAGCGCACAAAGCCTATAAATCAAATCAAATCAAATCAAAAACTCATTTATTCAATTTAGGCCCTGGTAAGGCACTTATGAACGTCAATAGTTACAAACATTACAATAGACTCTACCACCGGTTCGGAATACACTTGAACTGAGAAGACTCCGGCAAGAAACTCAGCAAGGCTACATTTTTTTTTTTTAGTGGATCTTTCTTTTTTAAATTTATGTTATTCCTGTTCCAAATATACATAAAGTTCATACAATTGTCACTTGGCCAGGGGGCCGCAAGTGCAGAGAGAAGCTACTACAACCATGTATTCTTGTCTTCAACGTAATGAGCCACCTTATAGTAGGCCTTGTCGATTAATTTCTGTTTAACATACTGTTTGAATTTATTGTACGACATCTTAGTTACTTCATATGGGATTTTATTATAAAAACGAATGCAGTTCCCGAGAAAAGACTTATTGACTTTTGCTAGCCTGAATCTAGGTGTAACAATTTTATCTTTGTTTCTTGTGTTTAGGTTATGGCGACTACTGTTAGTGTCAAATAAATTTAAATTTTTACGGACAAACATAATATTTTCAAAGATGTATAGCGACGGTAAGGTTAATATCTCAAATTCCATAAACCGTTTCCGTAGGGATTCGCGAGGACCCAAGCAATAAATTGCACGAACGGCCCTTTTCTGCAAGATAAAGATAGATTCCAAATCCGCAGCTGAGCCCCATAACAGAAGACTGTAGGACATTAGACTATGGAAATACGCAAAGTAAACCAACCTAGCTGTAGCCACATCTGTTATTTGTCTAATTTTTCTGACTGCGAAAGCGGCGGAACTCAATTTGCTAGCTAAGTTTTCTATATGAGGGCCCCATTGAATTTTACTGTCTAGTGTTATGCCGAGAAAAACTGTCGTATCAACCAGTTCGAGACTAACATCATCGACTAGGACACGACTGTCACTCTTAGCAACATTGGGGAGCGAAAATCTTATACATTTAGTTTTTGAGGAGTTAAGCATCAGATTATTGGCCGCAAACCATTTTGATATAATTGATAACGTGTCATTAAGTTGTGTAAGCTCTGTGTCTTTTCTATCCACTTTAAAAATTAAGGAAGTATCATCTGCAAATAAAACTATATCGCACAATTCATTAACCATATAGGGCAGATCATTGATATACGCCAAAAACAAAAATGGGCCTAGAATTGATCCTTGCGGTACGCCTGTTTTAACTAAAGACCCCGAGGACGTAGTACCGCTAATACCTACTTTTTGTTGGCGACTGCACAGATAAGATGTTACAAGATCTAGTGCCACTCCGCGAACTCCATAGTGTTGGAGTTTTAAAACTAGGGTGTGATGATCTACGCAATCAAATGCCTTGGAAAGATCACAAAATACGCCAACCGCGTCTTGAGAGTTCTCCCAGGCTTCGAAAATATGCTTCAAAAGTTTAGCTCCGGCGTCGGTCGTAGACCGCCCTTTTGTAAAACCAAACTGGTGTTCGTGTAAAATTAGGTTATTGTTGAAATGAGCTAACAATTGATTCAGCATTATTTTCTCGAAGATTTTACTTAGCGCTGGGAGAACTGAGATAGGTCTATAATCGGAAGGATTATTTTTGCTACCGGATTTAAAAATGGGAACGATTTTACTATGTTTCATCAGATCAGGGAAAGAACCTTTATCAATACATTGATTAAAAATACCAGCTAGAATTGGTGCAATGCTAATAATAATTGAGCCGATGGCTTTGACTGACAGACCCCATAAGTCTTCTGTGTTTTTCAAGTTTAAAGACTTGAAAGCGCTTAATATGTCTCTAGCATCAATAAAATTAAACAAAAAATTTGGAATATGTGTAGGGAAATTATTTTTAAGTAGACACTCCGCTTTCACCGGGGATGATGCAAGATACTTAGTAGCTTCAGTAGGAATCGTTGAAAAATAAGATTCGAAAGCCGAAGCCACTTCATATTTATCCGAAATAAGCTTATCATTAACTTTTAGTGTGACTGTTTCGTCTTCCTTTTTATTTTTACCCGTCTCCGTATTTATGACCTTCCAAACAGTTTTAATTTTATTAGACGAATTACAGACTTTATTGGCAATGAATATAGCCTTTGCTTTATTACAAACTAATTTAAATACCTTAGAATAGTTCCTAACATATGTATGAAATTCTTCGTTATTTGTATATGATTTTTCATGATAAAGTTCATACATCCTGTCCCTACTCAACCTTATTCCTTTAGTTGCCCATTCACAGAATTTCATTTTATTTGGCACCTTAGTAGATTTAACTGGGCAATATTTATTAAATCCATTACAAATCGCTGTAAATAGTGTTCCATAGGTATTGTTTGGGTCGTCGGATTCAAATAAGGTGTTAATGAGTTTTAGTTGTAATTGTATGTTAAATTTCTCTAAATTGGCTTTAGTTGTTGGTCTAAATGTTCTATTTACAAGTAAATCTTGACTCTTATAAGGCAATTTAACAACTTGAGCCAAATGATCCGAGCGGACACCGTTTATTAGTGACTTTTCTATAATACTCCCATTTGTTATAATGTTATCAATACATGTAGAAGATGTGGCTGTTACTCGAGTTGGTTCACTAAACAAAAGATCCATATTAAAAGATTTAAAAAGAAAAATAAAATTGTTCCTATCCGATGAAGTAACAAGGATGTCAATGTTGAAGTCACCACAAACTATTATTGACTTTTTGGACTTAAATAATTTACTAAGAATTTCTTCTATAATAGAATAAAATAGTGAAAAGTCAGAAGCCGGTGGTCTGTAAACACATACGATAATGGAGCTTTCGATCTCTGCACATGCTACCTCACATACGCGCTCCACAGAATGACTACATATATCTGTCCGATTCTTGAATTTAATATTGTTATTGAATAAAATAATAGATCCACCACCGTTGGCAGACACTCTATTGAACGCACTGGCGACTGTGAAATTGTTAATATTAAATAGCATCATATCAGCCTTTAACCAGGTTTCGGTAAAGCATAAAATATCAACTTTAATTTTATCTAATAATAGTTCAATATCATAGATTTTGCCAGAGAAGCGATTAATGTTCTGATGCAATAGTATTATATTATGTCTTGGCTTCTCTTTTGTCGAAATTACAAGTTTAAAGAGTTAATCACAATATTATTAGTATTACTAGATAATACTGCTTTGTCACTTAGCCTACTGTTTGTTATATTTACTATAAGCATATCAATATTATAGGCTATCAATGTAGCAATCAGGATTTTTGATTTTCTAGGCAAGCTTACCAAATCCTGAGTCACTTTAAATCCACTAATAAACTTTTTTTTTTTTTTTTTTTTTTTTTTTTTTTTTTTTTTTTTTTTTTTTTTTTTTTGTAAGGACTAAGTTGGTAGCCTCAGATGGCTGCGACAACCTTACCGGACAAATCGGCGAGCGCAGAGGGCTCTCAGCCGGGTAATATTTAGGTAACAACGCCTGAGGGCACCCCCGAATGGGGTACGAACCTCGGCTCAGGGCGTTACCGGGGGAGGGGGAGGACTTTGTACGAGTTACGACTAATTGGGGGCGGTCGGATTACTGTAGGCAGCTCGGGCCGCTTGAACGGGACGAGACTGAGTGGGACGTCGCGGCGGTCCTCGCCGTCGAGGACGGTAGCGTGATCGGTTGTGTGTAGTGTGTTGTGTACTTTTACGAGCTTCGTCAGCTTCGATCTGAGCTAATGTAATAGGGTCATCCGGCTCGCTGAGGGCTTGCCTTGGTCTATGGATACGGAGTATACGGGAGGGCGTGTAAGTTGCGGCTTTCACTATAAGAGGGTTGCGGTGATTAACGGCGGTATTGAAAAATCTGCGTGAGGTGCGTTTTATAAATTGTTTTATCGTGGGGAGACCTAAGTCAATGTGGAGATTTTCATTACGCATGTACCACGGGGCGCCCGTGGCCTTGCGCATGAAGCGATTTTGAATCACCTGAAGGCTATGGATCCGTGATGGAGCTGCATGTGCGAACACAGTACTAGCATAGGTCATGATGGGGCGGATACACGTGGTATAAAGTCTAACCTTGCTTTTAAGTGCAAGTTTAGATTTACGATTTAATAAAAAGTGGAGGCTATAAACTTATTAGTATCAAAAAATAAAAATAATTCATTATAAAATGTCAAATTATGTAAACAATTATTTAAGAACATAATATAGTTGTTTTCTTGTTCAGTATAATCAACGGAATAGGGGAAAGCACACAAAATTACTTTCAGTACCCCTATCTTTTGTAAGGACTCATAACTATTATAAAGGTCCTTCCTATGTACACCTAACCCATGTCCAACTAAGATAACAACTGTGGTGTACTTGTCAAATTTCATATTAATTATGCTCTTAATAATTTGTATGTATGAAGCACCTGGCATACAATAATTAACAACTGGTTGTTTGGAATGATTATTAATAAATGAACCTAAGTTTACTCCTATTTTGTCTGAAAAAACGACTGTTTTATATTTATTTTGAAGTGAGCTATCCATCTTATTACTCACACACTGCTCAGCTTGTCCAACTTCAGTTGATACTGGCACCGACTCACCAATAGACACATGCATACAGCCACAAGTATGGTTGTTAGTGAGAGACTCAAACCTGTCTTCATTGTACTTACACATGTCTACTAAATGAGTCGCCGCCAATATGTGCTCTTTTATTTCCTGTTGGGATTTCTCATACTTGATGAGTAAATCTTTTAAGCACAGCTCTTTATATTCCAAGTCAGAGAGCAACCGCTGTGTGTCAGTATCATACATGTCCAAACTATTTTTTAACTTAATATTACATTTGTTTAATTTTTGTATAAGATTGCAATGTTTACTTTTTTGTAGAACTGCATTACGGTAACAATTTTTCTTATTTACTATACTCTTTGACTTTTTGATGAATTTATTCAGTTTTAAATACTTTTTAATCTTATTGTGACTTGTCATTACATGGTTAGATTGATCACAGATTGAATCTGTTAAATCAATAGTTAGAGTGGCCGATGGGACAGACAGCTGACACGAATCACTCCCTACCAGTTCATCATACAGGCTTAAGGTGTTGTTGACCTGATGATTGCTTATGTCTAGATTTAGCTGATTTATTTGGCAGTGAGCTTGACTTAAGCTGCCCTCAAGCTCGGAGATACGAGTAAGCGCTTTTTCATATGTGTCACTACAGGCGCTGAAAGATGTTACAATTTCCTGAAGCTGGTTACGCTGTTCGAGGATGTCCGCACAGCTGCTGTGGAGTTCCGCCAACTCACTCTTTAATTTACTATTGTGCGTTAAGATATTTTTAAATTCTTCTTCACTGTCCTCACGTTCTAGATTTAATTTGTCACAGAGGTTCTGGGACGCTTTGAGTTCAAGTAGGGCCTTCCTGAGCTTGTCCTCCATGTCACGAGCAGTGGCCTTGCGTGTCAGCATGTTAGACATGAATCCACAGACCCTGCAACACAAACACAGAGAAGCTGAACAGTGAACAACAAAGTGGGTTTATTATTGAGAAAGTATCTACCTATTTATTGACCTATGAAACTAAAATAAATTAAATATTGAGTTAAAGGCTTTAATGTGGACTATTATCAAAGTATGTGTTAAGAGTTTATGTATACATTCAATAGAAAGAAAGAAAGAAAGAAAACTAGTAAGTTTAATGAAGAAAATAAACTAGTATAATAAGAGAGATTTTTTATTTTACTTTTGTAAACAAGAAAATAGGACTGTGGTCTGTGTAACTAATAGTTTATGTTAGCTAACCGTTGAGTACCTATGCTGTATAGTATTATGTGTATAAATACTGTCTGTGGCTGTTGTATTTGTCTGCAACTATGTTTCCACTTATTGTCAAACAGGAAGAGACTTACGGCGCCAGTGAATGTATGGTAAGAAGCTCACGTCACAAGTATGAGCAGTGTATAGTGTCCGCGCAGTGATAATATTGAAAATAATTAATATACTTATCAATTTAAACAAATTACTCCCCAGGTTTTTGGCGATGATTTTTAAATTTTTTCCGTTTGTATGACAGCTCCTTTTCAATGATTGATTTCTGGATTTATACAGTGTTGATATGGAAACCAACACTTCACACGATATATTGATTAATATTTTCTATTATAAGTTAGTTAATTCGATAAAATCCTAAATATCCGGTTCCGGTTGTCACAGTGATAATACGTGTTCTTATCGATCCATTAGATAAATCCGTTTAAAGTGCTAAATAGTGAAAATCTACCACAAATATAACATCGGACGTAAAGTTCACCGTACATAGTGCAAAATATATTGTTATCTCGGACCAAAGTCAAAATAAAAACAGTATTATGTTAATCTTAACCTAAATACAAGGAGGTTATATGGATATGTTGACAGGACAAGTTTGATTTGTGACATAAGTAACATAACAGATCAGTGTTGTCAATATTAATAAATAACTACCTATAAACTAAATACATTCGGATAACAACAAAACTAAAGCGGCCCACTCACTTTACGAACTTAGGCGGTCTATTAAAAATGGAACAACATCTTGAACTATTATTCGAAAGAATGAAGATAGAAATTAATAGACAAACAAAAGAAATAAACGACAATATGAAAAATAATTTGGGGAATATTATCGATGAAAAACTTAAACCCATAATAAATGAAAACAAAATATTAAAAACAAAAGTTGAAAATTTGGAAATCATGATAAATAATTTGGAAAAAGAAAGAAAGAAAAATAATTTAGTGATATTTGGATTAATCGAAAAAGAAAAATCAACGATGGAGTTGATCCAATTATTGAAAGATATACTAAAAAACGAATTAAAACTAGAAATTGAGAACTACGAAATAAAAAACATATACAGAGTGGGTAAAAAAGATCCAGAAAACAATAAAGTTAGACCAGTTATTGTTTCGTTTTCTAACATTTGGAAAAAAATTGAAATATTGAAAAATAAAAAGAAGCTTAAGGCTTTATATGTGACAGAAGATTTCACTAAAGAAGTTCTGGAAAAAAGGAAACTTCTCTTTCCAAAGATGCAAGAAGAAAGAGATAAAGGCAATTATGCGTACATCAAACATGATAAGCTTATTGTGAAAAAAGTTTCTGAAAAGAGAAAGAGAGTACCATCTACCCCTCATAAAGAAGAAGAAAATCAAGGAACACTGAATAGGCAGGAAAATAAAACACCTTTACCAAAAATTAACAAAGTAAATGCTTTTGAAGTTATGAAGAATAGGAAAAATCAGATAACAGATAACCCAAATTAGCAACCAGTAGGTAACCGGAGTATCCAAAATATAATAATCAAAAATAAAATACAAAAAAGCAATAAAAACAATACTCTCCCAACCCGGCTGGTCACCGTGGGGGAAAAAGACCAAAACCCTTCAGTATTAGAAACCAGAAAAAATCGTCACTCTAACATTATTTATATAGCTAGTTTAAATGTCAGATCACTAAGAACAGAAGAGCAACTAACAGAATTAGAATTAGCAATTGAACCACTTAAGTGGGATATAATTGGTTTGTCTGAAGTAAGAAGAATAGGAGAAAAAATTGAAGAAAGATCGAACTATGTTTTCTATCACATGGGAATAACAAAAGGCATGTATGGAATTGGTTTTCTCGTTAAGAATTATCTCAAGAAACATATTAAAGAATTTAAAGGAATCTCAGATAGAATTGCGGTTTTGATTATTAATTTGCCTGGTCTTGAAAAGGAGTGGTCAATAATCCAAACATACGCACCTACAGAAGAAGCCGAACAAACAATTAGAGACCAATTCTACTTTGATTTACAGGGAACGATAAACCAAATACCAAATAATAGACTTATAGTCATGGGAGATCTAAATGCACAGATTGGAATAGCTCAACCAGGAGAAGAAAAGATTATTGGAAGCTATAGCTATGGTAAAAGAAATGATAATGGTACCAAATTAGTACAACTAGCACAAGAAAATAAACTCACATTAGTTAATAGCATATTTAAGCAGAAGAAAAATCGAAAATGGACATGGATTGCCCCAAATGGAATACACACTAATGAGATTGATTTCATAATGATCAATAGGCCAGAGCTTGTAAAAAATTTCAAAGTAATAAATAGGTTTAACTTTCATACCGATCATAGAATTATTAGGATGGAACTTTATACCCTTCAGAACAAGAAGTCAAGGAAACAATATTCAAAAATATCACATAATATTACATATGGTGAGGAAGAAAAGATACAGTTAAATAACAAACTACAAGTTACTATGAATAAATCAGATTATAACTCCCTTCAGAATATAC
This sequence comes from Tethea ocularis, assembly GCA_963555595.1. NCBI lineage: Eukaryota > Metazoa > Arthropoda > Insecta > Lepidoptera > Drepanidae > Tethea > Tethea ocularis. The sequence continues at coordinate 10,445,290 of OY741973.1, forward strand.
AGGAGAAGTATAATATGGTTGAAAAATTACTGCAAGACACAAGCAAATCGATGATAGTAACTATGAATAATAATAACAAACATAAATACATTTCAGAAACTACTGCAAAATTGATGGAAAAAAGGAAAAATATATTTGGCTCTGCGCATTTTTTAAATAAAAGAAAAAGCATAGTAAAAATTAGCAAAGAAATAAATAGAAGTATACGCAAAGACAGACGCAAACATAGACTAGAAAAATTTGAAATTTACATTAAGACATCTGGAGCAGTCAAAAAAGCGTATAAAGAATTAGATATGAAAAAAGAGTGGATACCCAAAACTAAAAAAGATAATATATTGTATACTAATAGAGACAAGATTCTGAACATCGCAACAGAGTTTTATAAAGAATTATACAAATCAAAGGTAAATAATGCAATGGAAATAGACATAAACAACAAAATAGGGGAGGAAAAAGTTCCAAAAATTCTAAGAATAGAAGTAAATAAAGCTATTTTATCGCAGAAAGATGGCAAATCATCAGGTATGGATGACCTTCCGAATGAATTTCTAAAAGCAGCTGTAAACTCTGTGTTAAATATATTGACTGATCTTTTCAATGACTTCCTAGATAAGGAAGAGGTTCCTGTACAATGGACAAAATCCACAATCACACTTATTCATAAAAAGGGAGATAGTAACGATATAAATAATTACCGTCCTATCAGTCTAACATCCAATCTGTACAAAATCTTTGCTAATATAATTTTAAAAAGAATTGATTGCACACTAGAGGAGAATCAACCGCGTGAACAAGCAGGTTTTAGGAGTGGGTGGTCTACCATTGACCATATTTATACATTAAATCAAATTATAGAAAAATACAACGAATATAATAAAGAAATATATTTAGCGTTTATAGACTATTCAAAGGCATTCGACAGTATAGAACACAATGAAATATGGAAATGTTTAAAACAACAAGGAGTTCACCCAAAATACATACGTTTAATTAAAAATATATACATGAACAGTACATCGAGAATAAAACTGGAAAAAGAAGGGAAAGATTTTTGTATAAGGCGAGGGATAAGGCAAGGAGATCCATTATCCCCAAAAATATTTAACGCTACACTAGAATCAATATTTAGAGAAATGGAGTGGCAAAACATTGGTATACGGATAGATGGAGAATTATTAAATAACTTGAGGTTTGCAGACGACGTAGTTCTTCTAGCAGAAAATTCTGAAATCCTGTCTAAAATGATCAGAGAACTTGCAGCCGCAAGTAGTATCAAAGGACTTGAAATGAATATAGCCAAAACTAAAATAATGACAAACGACAAAGAAGATATAATGACAGTATATGACAAGACTATTGAATACGTTCAGGAATATGTATATCTCGGGGAAATTATGTCTATCAAAAATAATATGAATAAAAAAATAAGTAGAAGAATAGCTAACTCTTGGAATCGGTATTGGAGCCTAAAGGAGATAATGAAAAGTAAAGATCTACCTATTCACTGTAAAAAAAATGTTTTTGATTCCTGCATCCTGCCATGCTTGACATATGGTAGCCAGACATGGTGTCTAACAAAAAGACAAGAGCAACAGTTAGATACTTGCCAGCATAGTATGGAGCGAAGTATGCTTGGTGTCAAAAAAATTAACAAAATCACACTGGAAGATATCAGAGAAAAAACCAAGGTTACAGATGTTAAGGTTAGAATTAGAAAACTAAAATGGAAATGGGCAGGACATATCTGTAGGATAAGAGACAATAGATGGACTTACAGAGTTACAATGTGGTATCCAAGAGATGGTAAAAGATCCAAAGGAAGACAGAAAAAAAGGTGGAGTGATGAAATAAAAGCACTGGTTGGAGGAACTTGGTGCAGATTACCGGTTGATAAGGCAAAATGGCGACTACTGGAGGAGGCCTTCGTCCAAAGGGCGAGCTGTTAAGAGAGCACAGGAGACTCATGGTTACCTACCAATTAAAATTAAAATAATAGCTTAGTGTTTAAGAGAAGTAGTAATAGTGTATGTAACCCTGGCATCTAATTTATTGTTAAAAATTTGCAGCAATAAAGAGGCTTTATTATTATTATTATTATTATTATTATAATTCGATAAAATAACGATTTTTAATAATTATAATTAAATTAAATTTATTAGAGGAAATTTTTGACAACCAGGTAATTTGGGTTGCCAGGTGCGAAAAAAAGGGATCTGGCTCTCAAGTGAAGCTGTCGGAACACACTTGAAGGTGGTCGACGACAGATTTTCAACTTGAGGATGGTAACCAGCCAGTAGGGTACTACAATGTATCCTACCACCTACCACCGTGCTATGGTTACCTCACGACGCGGCGTCGTTTTTCTTCACTGAAAACTCTAGCTCATTGTAGGATTCGAACCCGCGATCTTCGTATCCGCGTTCAATGTCACTATAGTATAGTTAAAATCTCGCTGCAGACTTGGTCATAAATCATAATCGGAGTAGGGATGTGCGCTAGTTGCGCGCGCTCAAGGCCAATATCGATATCGATAATCGTAAATTTGGTAATAACATAAAAAAAAATGTGTATTTATTTCTATCACCCATTTGTAAATATATAAAACTATCGATATCACTCATCGACTGCAGTAATGCACAGGACTACGTGTGGGCGTGGCCTGCCCATAAGGCCCGTGAGTGGGAAAGAGAGCGAAACACTCGAATGATTTATGACCGAGTCTGCACCGAGATTTTAACTATAGTATAACACTGAGCTATTATCGCCTAATAGTATTTAAAGTGGGGAATTTTATGTTTTTAACCCCCGACTCAAAAACGACGGGGTGTTATAATTTTAACGGGTCTGTCTGTCTATAATTATGTCTGTGAACCATGTTACATGAATTTAAAATAAAAACTATCAAAGTAAAATAAATAAATAAAAATAAATGACAATCTGTTCAGCCGTTTGAAAATTATCACTAATTTTCTAGTGAGATTCGGGGGTTTCTAAAAAATAATAATTTTAGTTATTTTTTTATAGGTCGTTATGTGACAGCCCATTGGGATCGCCGTGCCCTTCGGATATGTACGATGGCAACTTGTCCTTGTATGAAATTGACCCTCACGAGGTAATTATTAAAATATTGTTCGTTTGTGTAATGTTTAAAAAAAAACATCAAATATTATATATGACACTTGATTTAGATAGGATGAAGTAAGTACAATATCAAGTTTTGATGAAGAAAAAAATTTTTGGGCCAATAATGTAGGCTGTTTATTTTTTTTTAATTCCCTATGTTTTAGGATTAGGCATACCATGCCTACATGAAAAATTCATACATGACATTTTTGAATGGACCTGCCTTAATTAGTAAGGGGCTGGTTATCTAAGATCTGTTCATTGGATCGGTTGGTTCCAGGTGAGTATGGTAACCACAGACGCGTGCGGCAAGCTGAAGACCGCCTTCCTGTTCCACGTGCGACGCGACTCTCTGTCCTGTCGAGCCATTCTCGACGAGCTGTTCCCCCCGCCCCGCGCCCCTCCCCCCCCTCACCACCCTCACGCGCCACGCCCCACGGCACACCATCCCGACGACCGCGACCTGGACGTAGACGTAGACGTGGACAGCGTCCTCGACCGGACCGTGCTCAAGATAGCCACGGAGATGCTCGACGATATACCCGCTGGGGATCCCAGGTATGTGGCTACTGACTGATTCTAGGAGTTATGAGGCAGAAGATGTAGCAGCTTGCCCAAAAAATATACATGTTTTGTTAGTTGATAGTCTAAGATCGATTTTTAGTCAAGCCTCTGTCTATCTAGGTATATGCTAAATTTCAACCCGATCCGTCCTTTGGTTTGAGCTGTGCCTACGTTGACAGATCAGTCAGTCACACTTCCTTTTTATATATTTTTGTGTGTCTTATGTATACGTATATTACTAGCTTCAAACCCGCGGTTTCACCCGCGTTTCCGAGGGATCTTATGTTTTCCCGGAATAAAAAGTATCATATATATTATTCCAGGCTATGATCTATCTATGTGCCAAGTGTCATCCAAAAGTTAAGTAGTGAAAGAGTAACAAACATCCATATCATCCTCACAAACTTTCGTATTTGTAATGTGAAGTAGGAGGTAAATATCATCATCATCATCAACCTATATTAGTCCACTGTTGGACATAAGCCTCTCCAATTGCACGCCGCTGAGCACGATCCTCGGCTACTCTCGTCCAGCTCTTTCCAGCTGCCTTGCGAAGATCATCGCTCCACCTAGTCTGAGCGCGTTCTACACTACGTTTGCCGATTCGCGGTCTCCACTCAAGAACTCGTTTACCCCAACGGTTGTCGGTTCTTCGGCTGATATGGCCGGCCCACTGCCACTTCAGTTTGCTAATCCGTTGAGCTATGTCGATGACTTTGGTCCTCTGTCGGATCACCTCATTTCTGATTCGATCATTCAAAGAGACTCCGAGCATAGCCCTTTCCATAGCTCGCTGAGCGACTTTAAATCTGTGGACCAGCCCAACCGTGAGTGCCCACGTTTCAGCACCGTATGTCATGACGAGTAGGACGCACCGGTTGAAGACTTTCGTCTTCAGACTTTGTGGAATTGGCGATGTGAAAACTCGACGTAGTTTTCCATATGCTGCCCAGCCCAGCCGTATTCTTCTATTGGCTTCTTTCTCGAAGTTGTTTTTACCCAACTGCAGTATTTGCCCGAGGTAAACATACTATAGGAGGTAAATATAGCGTGTGTATATAATGTATAGATGGCGCCAGCCGGCGGTCGGGCCTCACACTTACATAGCGCTGGGCCGGTCCGCGGCGCTCCAGCTGGCGGCCCAGCTGCGGGACAAGCAGCGCGCCTTCTCGCTCTTCATCGACTTCCTCAGGGCTACCGGCCTGTGGCAGCGACTAGGACTTGTCACTAAAGGTACCTACCTGTACCTTTACCTTTACCTTTAACTCTACCTCTATCTTTACGTCACCTGTACCTTTACCTGTACCTCTACCTTTACCTGTACCTCTACCTCTACCTCTACCTGTACCTCTACCTTTACCTGTACCTCTACCTCTACCTCTACCTCTACCTCTACCTCTACCTCTACCTCTACCTCTACCTCTACCTCTACCTCTACCTCTACCTCTACCTCTACCTCTACCTCTACCTCTACCTCTACCTCTACCTCTACCTCTACCTCTACCTCTACCTCTACCTCTACCTCTACCTCTACCTCTACCTCTACCTCTACCTCTACCTCTACCTCTACCTCTACCTCTACCTCTACCTCTACCTCTACCTCTACCTCTACCTCTACCTCTACCTCTACCTCTACCTCTACCTCTACCTCTACCTCTACCTCTACCTCTACCTCTACCTCTACCTCTACCTCTACCTCTACCTCTACCTCTACCTCTACCTCTACCTCTACCTCTACTGATGAAATTGTTATATAATACAGAGAGCGGCAGCGGCGACGGGTGCGTTCCCAGCTCGTACTTACTGTGCCAGCTGGGCGAGTGTCTCGCCGCGGCCCTGGCGCTGCGGAGACTGCAGCAAGGGCCCGACGCGGCCATCATTGACGCCGCCGTCTATCAGGTCAGCCACCGCCACTACCACTACCACTATATATACGCTTACTAGCTTACCCGGCAGACCTTGTCCTGCCCTGAGAACAAATCAAATACTGGGACCCAACTACCTATACCTACCTACACCTACCTACTCCTATCTACCCTACCCTACCCCTACTTACCCCTACCTACCTACAACTTCCTATTTACCTAACTATTTTCCACGTAACTTTTTTTTTTCTGTACTAATTTTGCTGAGAGTCTCACACAAATTTATCCACCCCCCATTTTAGGGAAGTGGGAGTTTAGAAAGAGACATAAAGTAACCTATGTCACACTCCATCCCTTCAACTATCTCTACTTAAAAAATCACGTCAATAGGTCGCTCCGTTTTTCGACGGACAAACAGACACACATACACTTTCCCATTTATAATATTAGTATGGATTTTAATAGAGCCAAAAGACCGAAGTATACCTTATACTGGTTATAAAAAATCTCTTATTGAGTGAAAACAGAAAATCTATCTAATAATATAAAAATTCTAGTGTCAGTGTTTCTCTCAAAACTCCTCTGAAACGGCTTCACCGATTTTTTTTGTGTGTATTCGGTAGGTTAAGTGATAAGGGTGGCTCACTAGAAATAATTTATATGACTAAACAACGTTTGCCGGGTCATTGCATTTAGGTATATGGTCTGAAACTGCGTTAAGCAATCCCGGATTATGCAGTGTCGCCAGTTACATTTTAATAAGCGCATGCGGGAACCCGCGCGGGCGTCCGCGACGGGCGGCCGTCGTGGGGGCACGGCCTATATATTTTTTTAAATATGAACAAATAAGTGACCTGTGAACAATGTCGTGCAGGTTGTTTGCGGCGAGAACCCGGAGGTGGAGGAGGAGCCGGAGGTGGAGGAGGCCCTGGCGGCGGGCGGGCTGGCCCCGGCCGACGTGTGCTTCCGCCGCGTGTCCCGCATCCGCCGCGTGCTGCGGGCGCTGGCCCTCTCGCAGCCCTCCACAGCCCCGCACGCCACCCACACCATACACATACTTACTGTGAGTCGACTACTACTACATCCGCCGCGTGCTGCGGGCGCTGGCCCTCTCGCAGCCCTCCACAGCCCCGCACGCCACCCACACCATACACATACTTACTGTGAGTCGACTACTACTACATCCGCCGCGTGCTGCGGGCGCTGGCCCTCTCGCAGCCCTCCACAGCCCCGCACGCCACCCACACCATACACATACTTACTGTGAGTCGACTACTACTACATCCGCCGCGTGCTGCGGGCGCTGGCCCTCTCGCAGCCCTCCACAGCCCCGCACGCCACCCACACCATACACATACTTACTGTGAGTCGACTACTACTACATCCGCCGCGTGCTGCGGGCGCTGGCCCTCTCGCAGCCCTCCACAGCCCCGCACGCCACCCACACCATACACATACTTACTGTGAGTCGACTACTACTACATCCGCCGCGTGCTGCGGGCGCTGGCCCTCTCGCAGCCCTCCACAGCCCCGCACGCCACCCACACCATACACATACTTACTGTGAGTCGACTACTACTACATCCGCCGCGTGCTGCGGGCGCTGGCCCTCTCGCAGCCCTCCACAGCCCCGCACGCCACCCACACCATACACATACTTACTGTGAGTCGACTACTACTACATCCGCCGCGTGCTGCGGGCGCTGGCCCTCTCGCAGCCCTCCACAGCCCCGCACGCCACCCACACCATACACATACTTACTGTGAGTCGACTACTACTACATCCGCCGCGTGCTGCGGGCGCTGGCCCTCTCGCAGCCCTCCACAGCCCCGCACGCCACCCACACCATACACATACTTACTGTGAGTCGACTACTACTACATCCGCCGCGTGCTGCGGGCGCTGGCCCTCTCGCAGCCCTCCACAGCCCCGCACGCCACCCACACCATACACATACTTACTGTGAGTACTGCTATTGACAACTCGGAGGTGGTGAAGGAGCCTCTGTCGTAGTACGTGTCAATACTGGAATATGCACCTCGAGAATAAAGCCTATCTTCACTTAGGACTCTACGTATCACCCTCGTTGCGCTCAGGATATAATATGCCGCGCGCGATATAAGACATTATTTGTTACTTAATAATCGATACCCGTAGTTTCATGACTATCGATCGATAGTCATGAAAACCTATGACAAAATATTATCGATTTTTTACCTTTAAATTACATTATTAGATGCGTTTAGATAAAGTACTGTATGATACTGCACATAATTAGGTATTAAAAACTCGTGTGATACTATTAAGGCTCGGTACTTAAACTCACACTCGTATTTTCATAACCCCTATTATGCAACAGTATCATAAGATAAGATAAGATTCTTTATTTGTGGACTGTAGGTTACATAAAGATGTTATAAAATTAAACTTATAAAATAATCCTCTACATCCAAAATACAAAATACGGGCATACAAAATTTAAAATAAAAAGTAGGTACATGTCAAAATTAAATTTAATTAAAATTATTATTTAATATGTCCTACGAGTAATTATAATATAATGCCAGGAGCTCAAACAAAAAATCAAATAACATCTAAATTCAACAAGCATTTTGCTAAGGACACAACATTACACAGAAAAGGGAGAAAACAAAATAAAACAAGAGTGTGAAATTATGTTACATTAGTTACTAAAGTACAGATGCTTATCTTCCAGATACTCTTTGACACTATAATATACCTTTTGTATTAATATATTTTTTAATTTATGTTTAAATTCATGAAGATTCTTTATTATACATAATTCATCTGGTAACTTATTATAAATTCTTGATGTCATGGAGAAAATACTTTTATTTAGTAACGATGTTTTATTTGGTACCGTTTTTATTTTATGTTGGTGTCGACTACCATGTAATTTTTCAAATAGATGCATGTATTTTTTTACAATCTACTCATCAACTACTATAATATTATTATCATTATTTACTATCTATATTAATAATTTCGTGCAGGGGTACGGTAGACTCGATCGAAACCTTACCTGAATAATAAAACATAAAAAAATAAAGATTTCGAGTCGACAACATATATCCGCAAAATCCTGACTGTCAAGTATTTTCTTAAATTCTAATGGTGCTGACTGCTGACAGACAAATTACAGTCGCCATATTGACAACTCTAGCGAAACGTCAGTGACACCGGATGACATTTAAAAATAATACTAGGCATCTTATTTTGGACTTTTTCGTGGGAACTTACGAAGTGACGTTACGTTTTCATTTTATTTTCATGAAATTGTGTATTTTGGTTTTTATTGAACTGTTCCGCGCGGTTTCACTCACGTTCCCGGGATAAAAAGTTGCCTATAACCTTCAGGAATAATGTAGCTTCCTATTAGTGAAATAATTTTTCAAATCGGTTCAGTAGTTTCGGAGCCTATTCAATGCAAACAAACAAACAAACAATCAAATCTTTCCTCTTTATAATATTAGTATAGATTATAGTATAGATTATGGGTAGTATTTTATCCAATAAAAATCAATACAAGTGCACCAGTGAAGTGAAATGAAATGATTACCTACGTGTATAATATAATAGTAATTAGGCTTTTCAAGTTGTCTCAAAAAGTCCGTGAAAATTTTTAGTAGAGCGACCACCATTGTACTAAAACCCTAACATCTAATGAGACCTAACATAAACTGACTAACTACGTGACTGACTATGACTTGAAAATAATTTAAGAATATAAAATACAATGCTCAACTTGACACTGGCAAAATACACAAAGTGTGATGCCGAAACGAAAGTCGAAAGAAATGTACATATTTCAGTGTTCATTTAGTTTTGCATAGTGGTCACAGAGTACTTTTTATATACGTAAAATAGTATTTATTAAACACAATGAACGACGCTATACGAGTCTATGCCTTGCTTTGCCTTTAATATTCCTTGAGAACCAATTAAGAGTCATATTTCACCTGAGCGAAGCCGGGTTTTCATCTAGTAGGTACATATTTCATAGAGACACTCCATGCAAAGTTGTTTTTTTTTACGTTCGCGTCGTCGCTCCAGCTCGAGCCAGCAAACTAAGTGTGTTTGCAGGCAGCGGTCTGCGCCGCCTGCAAATACTTTCGATACCCAACTGTAGGTCAATCTGTGATAATAATATCAGAGTGTTTTGTAATGTTTGTGTAGAGCGCGCTGACGGAGATGCACAAGTGCCGCGCGCAGTGGCAGAGTGCGGCCCCCCCGCCGCCCCCCGGCCCCGGCGCGTCCCCCCCGGGCCCCCCGCCCCCGCCGCTGGGCCCCCGCGCCCTGCTGCCGGCACTCGCCGACCTGCACAAGAGGGCCGTCACGTTAGTAACACATGATACTTTTATTCGGTCGTCGCTTAGAAATTTCGTATACGTCAGTAGCGCTAGTCATTTTATATCGAAACTAGTATTCTTCTATCCCCTACTTTACTCCATTTTGATCTTTATTGGACAAAATTCCCACGACCCTCACAAGATCGTCGGTCCACCTTGTGGGGTACGCTGCGTTTTCCGGTTGGTGGTCGCCACTCGAGAACCGACCTGCCCCAGCGGCCTGAGGTTCTACTAATATCTATTCTTACAAAGTTTAGTGAATATTGTATATTTTTTTTCTTAAATCAATTGTATTTTGTACAGGTTTAAAAACTTAAAAACATATTTATCAGTAAAAAATGACTAGATCTATTCTTACAAAAATCCAAAGCAATGACAACCCTGCCGAAATTTTGCCAAGCTTCTTTATATTTATCCATATGTAGAATATTTACATACATTTATTACATGATATATTGTTATGTTATTTTTTTTTGTTATTTATTTTTAAATAAAAGCCAATTCTTATGAAATTCCGCAAAAAACAAACACATTTAATTGGTACCCAGTTTCAGGCCTTAATCCTGCCCGCGGGCGCCTAAACTTTGAGTACCTACATAACTTATGCTACATATGCTACAATTTGTATCGTAGGGATGTGTACAAATGTGTACTAGCATTTAAACTAGGCCGAGCCTGTATCTTAGATGCTAGTTTCTTCCTAGGACATTACAAATAACGATTGTTTTTTTTTTTTTTTGTTTTTTATGACAAAACAAAAAATAAATATATAAGCGAGGGTAGATAGCTGCATATTTGTTGCGATTCCAAGCGAAAGATTCTAACAATACCGTCGCACCAACTTGCAAAAGGTTAGACCACTGTGTATTCGAACTAGTTGTTTTTAGTTCGTGTACATGTTATTTTATTTTTAGTTTTTAGTTAGTTAGTATTTATGCTTTTAATGAAATGAAATGAAATATGATTCTTATAATTATTTTTGATTAGTATGTTAGTAATTATTTATTTATAATGAATTTATGTTTATTTAATTTAGAAATTTTGTTGAAGTATATACATTAAATTTCTGAGCTTTTATATTTATTTAAGATTAAGCTTGCGATTCTTATTGATCTAAGTTAGTGTAATGAGCAAATTCTCAATATCTTCATACTTTTGTGTTTTGAGACATGATATTAATGTTTTTTTACATTGGAAGTTATTAAGCGGGTAAATTTTTAGTATTTTGTTTATTTTATTATACAGCATTAGACCTAGATATGACTGAATTTTTTTTATTAATGTAGTTTTACATTGGATGGTTGCACATACTTTATCTTTTCGTCGAATACTCTTAAATTTATGGTCAAATTTAGTTTTTTTATGTTGCACATAATGGTTTCTTTAATAAATAACTGTCTTATTGATAGGACATAACATTCTGAGAATAATTTGAATCTATGTTGTGTTATATAGTGAATGTGCCCACAAGTGCCCGGAGGCGAGCCAGCGCGCCGCGGTGCTGGAGGCGGCGGCCAGGCTGGCGGACCTGGTGCTGACGGAGGCCAGCCGCCTGCACTCGCAACACATCTACGAGCGCATGCGCACCCAAATCATACAACCTTACAGTTAGTAGACCACCTCAGCTGCACTATACTATACTATACTATACATATCCTCGGACATTCTTCACGCACGGTTATCTGATCCCAAACTAAACAGAGCTTGTACTATGGACAACCAGATAACTGATATACTACTTTTTTTTTTTGTAATTACATACTTATATAGATAATTACACCCAGACTCAGAACAAACAGCACACAAATGTTTGTCCTGGATGGGAATCGAACCCATTACCAGCGGCGTGATAGGTGGTGTCTTAACCAACTGCGCCAACTGCCTTGTATATACTAGTATATAGTACACTACACGTTGCACGGTACTCTCATTCTAGCTTAGACTGATGGTATGGCGCGACTGTTTGGAATCAATCTGTTTGCAGTTCTAAAAACTTTTGATAAGGAGACCATGGTTGTTTTGTGGATGCCGTGCTGTCAGCGCAAATTATTGTCAACATAATTTTATTTATTACTGCCCCGCGGTTTCACCCGCGTTCCCGAGGTATCTTATGTTTTCCCGGGATAAAAAGTAACATTCTTGTTTTGTATGGAAGTTTGTTTTTTTTTCATGATTTCATAGTTGGTCCCATAATAAAAGTTGTTCATCATGTTGCTGTTGTACACAAATGCCTAATGATTTCGCTACTCATGTCTAACTCCTAAATAATTTTTATGACTATTGTTGGGACTCTAAGGCTGAGATCTATAGAGCGTACTTAGACTTTGCTCAGACTTTACTGTACAAAGTCGGTATTTAAAATGCAATCTTCGAATCTCTCTGAGTGTGTACTAAGCAAAGGCTAAGTGTACCTAATCGCCGACTATCAAAAAATTTGGCTACAAATTAAAACACACAAATATTTACTATATTATGTAGGTTTATACCCTAAGTAAAGTCTGAGCAAAGTCTAAACACGCTCTATAAATCTCAGATTAAGTCTATTTAAGATAAGTTTCTGTACCCAATATTTATTTTTCCATGCGTATGACTGTTTGCTTGCCAAAATAAATTTAAAAAAAATATATTAAATTATAATGATTGTACAGTCGAGGAGGGTCAGACGGAGCGAGCGGCGGCGCTGGCCGAGAAGTTCAAGGACTTCGACCTGCTCATAGAGATGTGCGTCAACAACGACGATCTCGATAGACTCTACACATACATCGACAACTACTCCAACGAGGTTACTACACTATTTATTTACTAGCATTCCGCCACGCGGTTTTACTCGCGGTCTTTTATTTTTTAATCTTTAATAACTATCTTGAGAATTATCTCTCAACTCCTAATCTTTAAGGAGTCGTACCTTCCATCATCAGCTCAGTAACTTGAGGCAACGCAAATATTTGAATAGCTTTAGAATGTGAAAAACATTTAAGTGTCTATAAAGCTCCCTCGATTTCTTCCGGATCCCATCATTAGATCTTGACCTGATGCCTATGGGACTATCTGTGAAGTATCCCTTTTTAAACAAAATAAATTCTAAATCGGTTCAGGCGTCCTCGAGTAGTTAGGGAGCGATCATAATAAAAAAAAAAGATTTCGACGAATCGTTAACCTCCTCCACTCCGTTGACTATCGTGTCTAAGGCCACTGGTATCGTTAGCCTCGTCTTTGTACAAGTTTGAACATACATTCAAATCAAATCAAAACTCATTTATTCAGTAGGCCTAACTAACTACCGGTTTGGAATACACTTGAACTGAGAAGACTCCGGCAAGAAACTCAGCAAGGCTTCTATTTTTGGTGGATCTTTTTTTTTTTTTTTAATTGATGTAATTACAGTTTTAAATATACATAAACTTCATACAATTATCACTTGTGGAGGGGGCTGCAAGTGCAGAGAGAAGCTACTACAACCATGTATTCTTGTCTTCTATGAAATGAGCCACCTTATAGTAGGCCTTGTCGATAACACACATGTAACCTCCTCTTTTAGAAGTCGGAAATGTAGGTAGTACCGTTGCGTTGCAGGGTATGTGCGAGGCGACGTTCGCGTGGCTGGCGCAGCGCGGCGGGGGGCACTGGCGCACGCTGGTGCAGCGCGTGGGGGGTAGGGGGGGCGTGGGGGGCACGGGGGGGCGGCTGGCGGCCTGGCTGGCGGCGGCGCCGGCGCGGGCCCCGCTGCTGGCGCTGCACCACCTGGCCGCGCCGCGCCCCGACCACGCCGCCGCCGCGCATCTACTCGCGCAACTAGCCGACCAGGAGACGCACTCGCTGTCCAGGATGATGGTAGTTCATATATACCCACGCACCCATATGGTATCGGCCATACAAATCGGTGGAACACTAAAATATCAAAATCAAAAACTCATTTATTCAGTTTAGGCCCTAATAAGGCACTTATGAACGTCAACAGTTATAGTTTTACAATAGACTCTACTACCGGTTCGGAATACATATCTCAAGTAATTTTAGTCTCTCTATAACAATGCGTTAGAGTTATAATCGTAATTAAAAAATCATAGCTTGACGTTGTGCCACTAGTAGATCGAGTTAATGTGTCAAACACAGACTAAAAATCTTGACTTTAACGACCTGAAAATTCTCAAAAAAAAAGTTTCCAATATGAAATTTGGACGTTGTTTTGCGTTTATTTTATGTTGTTATGACGGAAGTGCTGAGAATTTTGACAAAGGAAAAAAGACCAACCGAATTTGGTGTAGAGATGGAGACTTATTTATCTGTCGAGGCACACTAGCGACGCTAGCGGTCCTAGGAAATACAAATAAGCTTTCCATAAATTTGTTCCTTCGATACCTATCTGTACTTAAGTACTATATTCATTAATCTGTGCTTTTACCGGCTGTATACACTCGTCGAGCCTCGACATGCGACCGAGAGATAGTGAGGCGAGCCGAGACCAGACCTCCACGTAGATACTCGCTCTCGGCCTGTCTCCACGAGTAGGTACAGCCGGAACTCATGCAATTGCCCGAACATACTGATAGGTGCTTGGCGGCAGATTTTCAAATTAAGGGTGGTAGCCAGCCAGGTGGATACTACAAAGTACCCTACCACCGCGTGTGAAGAATGTCCCACGATATTATATTAATGATCTGATGCTCGTGGAGCCGACGGCCGCTGGGTCTATAGGGTTCTCGCATGATGATCCCGAACCGAAAGACTCAGCGTGGAAGGCCTTTATCCGACAGTAGTCTTTTGGCTGACCGGCTATTTATCAGAAGCTATGTATACAGTTAAATAAAAAAACTGTATTTCCCCTGCGAGAATCTGTACTAATTTGTATGTTTGTTTATTTTTTTAGGGTTAAAAAAAAAACGGAACCCTTATAGGATCACTCGTGAGTCTGTCTGTGTTATAAAGAAAAATCGTTTTGAAGTTATTTAAGAAAAATAGGCGAAGATTAACCCCGCCCTTATACTGGGCCAAAAATTTTGAAAAAAATACAGATGATAGTTCTTTACCTATAGATTACAGGAAAACCTATAAGAAGTCTGGTATTCCAACTAGCATAGGAAATTTCGGAACCCTCGGTGCGCGAGTCAGACTCGCCCTTGTCCGGTTCTATTAATTTATGTTAGTAGCCTAGCTTACTCCCTTTATTTACATTATTTCGCTAAAGACACCATATTTATACCCCCTTAAATTTCTCTCCCATAGACGACGGCCTCGCTTGCCAAGCTCTGCCTGGTAGCATCAGAGGACTACGACTCTCGACCATCGGACACGTGGCGTAAGATCGAAGGTCGCTTGGCACTGGGGGAACAACACGAAGCACTACCAAGAGATATTAAACTGCATAATGGATTGGATACAGAAGATACGAGAGTCATGCGTCCTGAGGACTTGGTGCAGGTAATTGTGAACCTTATGTTGTAAAGTTTAAGGTTTATAGAAATTTGGAGTATCATCTAGTTTCATCTAGACAAGACATCTATCAAGTTTAATTTGTAGGTAGTAATGTTATATGGAATACTAGCTTCCGCCCCGCGATTTCACCCGCGTTCCCGGGATAAAAGTATCCTATGTGTTAATCCAGGTTATAAACTATCTGTGTTCCAAGTTTCAACCAAATCCGTTCAGTAGTTTTTGCGTGAATGAGCTTTTATAATATTAGTCGGATTCATGAGAAATGGCAAGCATTTAATTAACGACTGAATAGGCAATCACTATATTGTAAAATTCGAACCCTATTTGACTTTGAAATATTTTTGGCGTTTGAAATTGGACTATAGGATGAATACCGTAAAGTTGAATTCTGTTGACAGATGTACGTGGAATCAGAAAGCAAGTCGCTGACAGAGTACGATTACAAGAAAGCGTTGGATCTGACGGACTACATCCAGGATATGGAGCTGCGAGATGATCTCAGGCTCAAGGTGAACATTTATATTACATACTAGCCTTCGCCTCGCAGTTTTACACAAGTTTGGAAAATAGTATGTTAGGTATTCTCTGGTATTACCTATCTCAAAGTAATAATCAACTTTAAAAAAAGAGTAAAACCTCCTTCAAAGACAATTAATATGGGTCCACCTTGGAGCTATACTGAATCCAACGCAAAAAGAATGATTAAAATCGGTTCATAAACAAAACAGTTACCTATGCATTAACAAACATTTAAAAAATATATTGAGACTAAAATCAATAATGTACCGTTTAAAAGTGGACGAACAGAAGAAACTGCTTCAGGCATAAAACTTTCTTTACTGTTAATTTAATTGAGAACGTGTATGATATATTATCCGGGCGAAGGCGGGTTGTGTTGTATTGTTTTTGTCCGGTAAGGTTGCTGCAGCCATCAGAGGCTACCAACTTTCGCCCTTTAAAAAATATATTGTATTGTATTGCAGGTATGGTGCGCGTGTATCAAGCGCGATGACTGGTCAGCGTGCCGCGTGGACGCGCCGGCCGACGAGATGCAGAACAAGATGTTCTTCAGGCTCATCGACCTCGTTCACGTCATGGGTGAGACTACAGTTATAACAAACACCACTACATACTATGCCATACCATTAAAAAAAATACACAAGACGGGCCAATAGCGTAGTTGACACTGTCAAAAATAAATGACCAAACACTAACCAATGCATAAAACATCTAAAATCACGTGGAAATATCAAATGTGTTGTACATTTAATGCATTTTATGATTTTTAATTACCAGTAGAACCACTAAGAGTAGATGATTTGATGCTGTGAAACTATGACGTCATAGTGTAATATTTCATACAAAATTCCTTATAAACTATCGTTTTGACATTTATTAAAAAGTAGCTGATTTGATGTGTCAGTCAACTACCCTATTGGCATCCAGCACAAATACTTGTGTACATGAACATGTCTGTTTGTCTTGAATCTGGTTGTAAATCTGAATATATAAAAGGAAAACGTGACTGACTGACTGATCGGTCAATCAACGCTCTAACCACTGCACGGATCGGGCTTTAATTTGCCATACAGATAGCTTTTGGCTGAGAAAGGATTTTTGAAAGTTCCACCCCTAAGGTAAAATAGGGGATCACGGCTGATGCTGCGGCAAGCTAGTATAAGTATGTATTTAAAAAAAAAGTAGTACCATATCAGTTCATCATGTCAGCTGAAAGACGTCCACTGCTGGGCAAAAGCCTCCCCCGCGGATCTCCACGATGGCCGGTGTTGCGCTACCCGCATGCATCGGTTTCCCGCGACCCTCACAAGATCGTCGGTCCACCTTGTGGGGGCCACGCTGCAGCTTCTGGTTGGTGGTCGCCACTCGGATACAGATCTTCCCCAGCGGCCTGAGGTTCTACGAGCGATGTGCCCCGCCAACTGTCACTTAAGTTTGGCAATTCTCACCATATCAGTTATCTGGTTTCCATTTCCATAGTACATACTCTGTTTAGTTTGTAATCAGATGTGTGAAGAATATCCCAGGATAACCTACGTCATGACAATCGACGTCATCATAAGGGTCCTCAGATGACGATAAGTATGTTTCCACCTGACAGGTGGCGACCTGGAGTTAGTGCTGCCTCCTGTGGAGGACATCCTGACGGCGCGCGAGCTGGTGGACCTGGTCTCCGACCCTCGGTTCCACTTCATCATCAAGTACGGGTACGAGTGCCTCGACAACTCCAGGAACGACTCCATGGAACAATAACTATCAATATTTTTAATTTATATGCAGTAACATGATTCAACCCAGTCATTATGGTTTAGAATCGAACAGGTTTCACATTTGAAATTGAACTTTATGAAATTCCAATAAAGTGTATTTTTGTTCAAACATAAATGGTTTTGATATTGAACCTGAAGAAAGTAATTTTTTTCTCATCACTTTTTTTTTGGACTGGTTTTCTTGTTGAATAATGTTGCACATTTATTTGATATGATTTTTTCTGTGATGTTGATTTATTTCGAGCCAAAATATTAAATTATCAATATGGTAAGTAATCATTAATTATTATAAGTGAACTATTCCAACTGTTAACAGATTCCGTGGCTTAAAAACATATGTAGCGATTTTATAACTCGTAACTAATTCTTTGACGTCACAATTTTAAACATATTTATTTTTATTATTATAGTATTTCCAATCGACTATCGCAAGCCCAATAAAATAAGAACTGATATTGTAGGCCTACACTGACTGTTACTTCTCTGTTTCCATATTTTTTGAGTAGAGTTAATTTCGAAATCTCCATTATTTCTTGTGTTATTTTTAAATTACTTGTAAGGTAGATTATGGTATTATTAGATAGATAAATAAGGTTAGGCCTGCAGCAGACGACCGATTATAAACAGCCCGACTAAAGACGATAAAATACAGCTTGATTTTTGTAGGGTAATGTGCACTGAATGGACATTAAGGTTAGGTTAGTTTTTTTTATACCACTAAGGCAGCAAATAAGCATACGGCCCACCTAATGGTAAGTGGTTACCGTAGCCTATGGACGCTTGCAACATCAGGAGTAACACTCGCGCGTTGCCGACCCTGCAAGAATCTCTTTACACCCTTCAAAATAGGAATACTTACAGGTTATAAAAAATATTGTAGGATGGAACATAAGATAAAAATATTTCCATACAAATATAAAAAAATATAACCAAATTAGTTTTTATTAAAAAACGTAAGTTGTACTGAGTACCCTCTAAATTACCCGAGGACCATTCGAAAATTTATAGGATTAATACCAAATTTCTATTGCTGCTAACGCGACACGTTTTAATCGGTCATCTGTATAAGCCCTAAGTATTAATGATAATTTATGTAACAGCCGTACTCAGAAAACGATTAGAAATTTAATGACAAATCAAATCATCTCCATCTTTGTTATTTAACAACTATAGAAAGAGATAGATATATAATCATTTAATTTACCTCTCTGAGTGCGGCCGTAAGTTAAGTCGTTTAGGTAAGTAGTAATAAGTCGTTGAAATTGAGTTTTGTTGGATTAATTTGTTGTTGTGATGTATTTCGTAAATATTAATTACTCGCGGCTACCAGTTTAACTGAGTTGTGTACTTCAAATCAAAGTAATATTTCGTATATTCTTTTGATTGTTCAATCTCTTATATCTTATCTAAATTGATATAATTGTAAGTTAATTTAGCTATAACATGTATGTATGTACGTAATATTCTATTTGAATTTTCAGTCCATAGTTTTTTAGTAACCAATTTATTTTTCATAAATGTTCATCAGTAATCGAATCAAAAATATGGATTGAAGAACTAAGTACCTTAATATTCACACAACTTTTAATAGATTATCATCTTCGTCATCATCATGTCAGCCGAAAGACGTCCACTGCTGGGCAAAGGCCATCAAAAGCGATCGTGGAGATCCTTGGGGGAGGCCTTTGTCCAGCAGTGGACGTCTTTCGGCTAACTTTTTATAGATATAGCTACAAATTCCAGGACATGGCCTATAAATTTAGCTCAATCAAATAGTCTTCTTTATCATCGCACTGTCCCGGCTTTCACAATCCCCATTTTTGTTTATTTTTAAAATCGGAATTCGTTTATTAATTCATTCCTAGATAAGCTAACGGGTTGTTCACAAAAAAACTTCCGTAAATCAAAAAGAAGGTACAGAAAGTTGAAAAGTTTAGTAAAAATGACGCATCGGTTTTGATTTTGCTATGCGATAATTATCTACTTGTAAAGCTCCATGTGTCCCCAGCAATGCTTGCTACGTCACTGGATCTAGTAGTGGTAGTAGTAATAAGTTAAAGTTAAGATAATAATATAAGTTAAAGTAGCGTTGTCTAAAAATCAAATTATAAAAAGCTATTACAAAATTCAAATATTTATGTTCTATAAAATATAGAGATCAGATAACTGTGTGTGAAGTATGTCCCAGGATATTTATTTTATTTATTATGTTTGTAGACATATATTCTAGTAATGTTCATTGAATAGAATCACTACGAGTTACACAAGCCTGGCTAATATTGATACATCATTAATTGAATTATTTTTAAACAGCGCTACACTGGGCCCGCAGTAAATCTTCCATGTCTAGTACGACTGGTGAACAGCTCACCCTTATCATGCAGCTGATATGAGAAATGTATTAGAAATTAGTACATGAGAGGAAGTTAGTAGCACCAGTGAATGATAAGTGGAGAGGGAACCGTGTGTGGTCATGTTATGAGGAGGAATGAAACCCTGAAGGAGAAAAAACTAAACTGAGAGATGGATTATTATTGTGTGGAAAGTAGAATGAGAAGTAAGGCAGTTCATGATAGGCACCTTATAATCGTTAATTTATGGTTAATTATTACAGGTACAATCTCCATGTTGAGCATTTGTCAGGGTGGTTACACTTTAAAGCCATTTATTTCTATCTAAAACTGATGATATTCTGCGGGTTCTTTAATTAAGAATTTAGTTTATAAGATCGATAATACCATGAATTTGGGTTATCAAATTAAACCGCGTCGCGAGTAATATTTTTGGACATTATTATCATGGCGCCCAACTGCCTAATCAATAAATCTATATTAATGCTGGTTCCATGTTAGGATTTCTAAATAGGTACCAGGAGTTCAAAAATATCACTCGAAATTGCAACATTTAAAACTCACCATTCGATATTGCTATGACAGTCTGATTTAGTTTGTAAGTAGTCAATAAGCCACTAAAAATAATATAAAATAAGTTCCATAATGTTATAATTAAACGCTTATTAAAATTATTTTGTTTCTCGTGTTGTAATTAATTGCAGAATTTTTTGTTAATTAAATTTTCCCAATAAAAAGTAGTGAAAAAGTTTTTTCATTTATTTCCCGCCATGACAGTAGATAATTTATTGACAGAGTTGTGAAGCGCGCGCTCTCAGACAGGACAAAACGGAGGCGCCAATTTGTCGACAGTCGCGACGCGCGGCGCATGCGTGCTCTGCGATTCCACAGTTTTTGTTTACCATTCTGCGATTTTCCGCGATGGTAACTGAACGTGAATAAAATACGCAAGTTTTTGTGAAAATTCATAACAGACGCTGGATATTGTTTGTGTTGTGCGAGTTAAATGCAGTTTCAATGGTGTAACTAAGTTTTGGAACGATATTTTGGCGGTAACGCCAAATTGGAGCCGGCTGATAGACGCCAGTGAGTTTATAAAAACTTCTTTTCTCAATAGATTGGTTCGGTTCATAAAGAATGGCGAAATTTTTCGTGAAAAATAAAATGTAGGTAGGTAAAATTTTACCAAGTCCTACGAGCGATGATAAACTGCTCTGTTAATTTCGAGGGTTTGTCTCTGAATATTTTATTAAATAGGTAATGATTTTATTTGTTTCGTTCACCCGGAGTTCATAGACATTACAAAGAATTCATAAAATTTATTAGGTAGGTAATTAAATTTTTAAATTTCACCGCGAATTTTCTTCACAATTTCTACGCAACAAGTTTTATACACAAAATTTCGCCCTTCTCCATTCTACGTAGGTAGGTTAGGTACCTACCTAATTTAATTTCGATTTTTATATGTAATGTACCTAGATTGTATTTGGTGTATTTTTTGTAAATTATGTAGGTTAGGTACCTACCTACATAATTTTACCTTCTATTCTACCTTTGACACTGTCAAAAGGCTACTTGACAGTAATGTCAAAAATAAATAACCAAACACTAATCAATGAATAAAACATCTAAAAAAACGAGGAAAAAACAAATATGTTGTACATTTAATGCTTTTTATGATTTTTAATTACCAGTAGAACCACTAAGGGAAGATCATTTGATGCTGTGAAACTATGACGTCATACATAGTGTACCCTAGTATTTTATATAAAACTATCGTTTTGAAGGAAACTACCCTATTCATACATTCTAAACAGCTTAAACAAAAATAAATTCTGAAACCTGAATATAGGCTTTAAATAATAAGATTCTAAATACAAAAAGCATACAGCATGCAGTAGGATCAAGATGCTTTAGACAACTATGAAATACTTATTACAAAAATGACGTCATAAGCGAGGAGACCTAGAGTTGACGCAGCGAGTGATGCGATCGAGACACGGTATAAGAGAAATTGATTGGTACCTACGCGACGACTTAATGGGAATAGAACGTTCAATAAAATTGATGTTTAAAAAAAACAAATAATCTTGTTTATTTGTTTTAATATCTTTTCTTATGTAGTAAGTAGGGTTTGTCGCCCAAAGCGCGGGCTTGTGGTCAAAATGATCAATAAAAAAGCACAATACAAAAAAAAATGTTAGGTATTGGTTGGTAATGTAATGTTCAAAGCAATAGTAGTAAAAAGCATGCTCCAGTAAACACTGAGGACAGACCTCGGGCTGCAGCGCGACTTGCTGTGACGCACTTCACTTCACACTTGACGATTGAATGACTTATGTATTTTTTACTATAGGATACAGTGAGCTCTTAGTAATATACCTCAGTGATAGGATAGGGTTGCGTGTAAAGTCATGAGGCTGGAAGTAGAGACTAGAAGGGGTTATTTGATTTTGGGAGGGTAGGTTAGGTACAGTTGGCCGAAAGGTCATTGAAGGAAAAAGCTCAATTCTTTGTTTAATTTTAATTGATTATTTTATTAGACAAGAAATATAAACATCAACAATTATTTATGTGAGACTCTCCGCAATCCAGTTTTAAATTATCAGTAAGATAATCTATACTATATTATTATTAATATATCTATACTAATATTATAAAGAGGAAAGATTTGTTTGTTTGTTTGTTTGTTTGTTTGTAATGAATAGGCTCCGAAACTACTGGACCGATTTCAAAAATTCTTTCACCTTTGGAAAGCTACATTATCCCCGAGTAACATAGGCTATATTATATTTTAAAAAAAATTAGGGATCCTTACTAAAACTCCAATAATGTAACATAAGGTGTAAAAAAATGACCTGAAAAATTCCTTACGTCGCGTGCGCTGCGAAAACTATTGATGATAGAACAAAATCATTTACTACGACTTTGCAGAACTCATCATTATCTACAAAAAGTGTCGCGACAGCATATGTCTAAATATTATAGTTATGTCACAGTAAGCAGTTTTTTATTCTAAAATATTAATTTATATATGCCGCCTCTTGAAAAGGCTCTTCATTTGTACCTTGGTATTAATCCTCATCAAAATAAATTACTTTATATTCAAGACGGCTTTAATACCTTTTTATAACTTTTTGAATTATTCAATTCGGACATTTCATTCGGAAGATATCACGAGTTTAAAAATGCAAGTATTAGAAAAAAGTCGCGTGGTTGTCGCTCACCGCGCTCAGCTAGCCAGCATGCGATGTAGGATCCATGTAAGCGTCACTGGGGTACGGGGGGGGAGTCAATGTAATCTTATATATATAAAAGAAAGTCGTGTTAGTTACTCCACTTATAACTCAAGAACGGCTGAACCGATTTAGCTGAAAATTGGCAGGGAGGTAGTTTAGAGCCAGGAGAAGGACATAGGATAGGTGGTAGAGTCTATTGTAATGTTTGTAACTATTGACGTTCATAAGTGCCTTACCAGGGCCTAAATTGAATAAATGAGTTTTTGATTTTTGATTTTGTAGGGGTAGGTAGGGTAGGTAGGTAGGGTAGGTAGGTAAGGTAGGTAGGGGTAGGTAGGTAGGGTAGGTAGGTAAGGTAGGTAGGGGTAGGTAGGTAGGGTAGGTAGGTAGGGTAGGTAGGTAGGGTAGGGTAGGTAGGTAGGGTAGGTAGGTAGGGTAGGTAGGTAGGGTAGGTAGGTAGGGTAGGTAGGTAGGGTAGGTAGGTAGGGTAGGTAGGTAGGGTAGGTAGGTAGGGTAGGTAGGTAGGGTAGGTAGGTAGGGTAGGTAGGTAGGGTAGGTAGGTAGGGTAGGTAGGTAGGGTAGGTAGGTAAGGTAGGTAGGGGTAGGTAGTGGCAGGTAGAGGTAGGTAGTGGCAGGTAGAGGTAGATAGGAGTAGGTAGGGATAGGTTTGTAGGTCCCAGTTTTATTTTTGTTCTCAGGGCAGGACAACGTCTGCCGGGTCAGCTAGTACTATTATAAATGGGAAAGTGTGTGTGTGTGTGTCTGTCTTTCACGGCAAAAAGGAGCGACGAATTGACGTGATTTTTTAAGTAGAGATAGTTGAAGGGATGGGGAGTGACATAGGCTACTTTTTGTCTCTTTCTAACCCCCCTCTTCCCTAAAATGGGGGTGGAAGTTTGTATGGAGCATTCCGCTATTTTCAAGGTAGAAAGCTAAAAATTGGTATGCGGACTATTTGTGACCAACAAAAAAAGCGTGCATCATTTTTTTTTTAAATCTGCCCCAACCCTTTAAAAGAGGGGGTGAAATGTTATATGTATATGACTTATCGCAGTTTTCAAGGTAGGAAGCTAAAAATCGGTATACAGACTATTTATTACCAACGAAAAATACCTGTCTTATTTTTTCTTGGAAATCATCCCCCAGCCCCTAAAATAAGGGATGGAAATTTGTGTGAGACTCCGCAAAATTAGTAGGTAGGTACTTACAGAAAAAAAAAGTTACGTGGAAAATAGTTAGGTAAATAGGAAGTTGTAGGTAGGTAGGGTAGATTGGGGTAGGTAGGAGTAGGTATACCATATATAGGTAGGTAGGTGTACTACCTATACCTACCTACCCCGTAGGTATAGGTAGTTAGATCCCAGTTTTTTATTTGTTCTCAGGGTAGGATAACCGGGTCAGCTAGTACACAATATTTACTCTTAAATACCTAATGTGAAACTACACAGATTGAAAATAGCGTCTAATTGAACAGTTAAACAACGGTCAGCGCTTATAACGCTATTCTGCAACCCGCAGTCGATAGATAATGAAATGCATTTAATTTTCTCGGCGATCACGATCCATTGTGTAATGAGTTTTCTCATTTTAATTTGCAATATTGTAATTACTTAGTAACCCCATTATGGCTAAACTGTTAGAACCCTTAAAGTCGTATTTTCAGTCCAACGGTATCCTCGCATCAAAGTAGTCTGTAAAACAGAAACGGTCACTCGAATTTGCTGATAAATTGGGGCTTTGTGTGCTTACCACCATCGACCATATCATCACTGGCCACGGTGAGATTGTGGTCAAACACAAGCCTATACTATGTAGTATAAAAAATCTGATGGTAAGTGGTTACCGTCGCCTATTTGCAATACCAAAGGTATTTGCTAATGTGTTGCCGACCTGTTACAATGCCAAGAAGGCAACTGGCTCTCAAGTGCAATTGTCGGAACACACCGGTAGGTTCTTGCCGACAGATTACCTTAGTGAATGTAAGGGTGCTACGTACAAGTACCATCGACAAAGTTGAAGCATGATCAGTTTTTAAACCTTTTCGCTTGGAGCCATTTATCATAGTTTGCCCTGTCCATTGTTGACAATAATAACCATCTCTTGTAAAATAATTTGTTTAGACTATTTTTATGACGAGCGCATTTTCTGCTTATATTGTGTGACGCACAGGTAGCCGCTGGTTACTGCACACAAAATACACCCTTAAGGTGATCATGCTTCTACTTGGTTGATAGTACCTATCTGATATGGTTGTTGAAAAGGGTGACTAACACCCGGACTTGCGTGTCGCCCGCCATCGCCAGTACAATCATTTGTAGGCAACTGATTCGCAATCGAAAGTGAGCTCGCCCTAATTAATATAATTTGCTCTACACACGCTTTGGAATAATTTAAACTGGTGTTAACTATGAAAAGTGGGAGTATTGATCTGTACCTGCTCAGTAATCAGTACCTACTCTACCTACCACTTTCTTTACTCTTAGAGCTACTGAATTAGTTAACGTGATAGGTACCTTACTTAATTGCCGCATATACGTACCTACTAGTAACAGTAACAAGTCAATTTTTTATACGGTTATATTTTTTTACCTACCAAGTTCTGTTTTCGTCTCTAGACTCTACTATGGTCCCTTAGGATGGACGCCTTGGATAGACGCATCACTGGCACTGGTTATATGTATATATAATATCCTAATTGAATAAAGAATTTTCGACTTATTGAGTTAGGTATTTGCTTAAACTACGAGTAAATATATTCAGATTACGTTTGGTCTCAGTTTTGGCGGATTTTCTTGAAACATAGCTAAAAACTCGATTTAGACACCATTGAAACGAAAAACAACAATCAAATCGGGATTCAGGAGGTATCATGCCACAGACAGACACAGATACATACTCCAAAAACTTATAACACCCATCTTTTTCGTGGGGGGTCCCTAGCGAGCATTACGTTCAAATATTGACATTTATCTTGTTAATTAAAGAAAGAAGGACACTGGTGCCGATTCTGTTGTTTACGAACTTAACTAATATTAGACAAGTCACACACCTTATTGAAAAAAGATAGAACATTTTTAATGCTGTCAGTTTAATCCATGCCGTCGTAATGTACGGGTAAATAGTCTAAACTGGACTAGTCGGACTGAACTGACAGGACTAAAATATCTTGCATCCCTTTCTTATATTTACTATTAGAAAGAGATATAGTGAGATTAAATTTATTTAGTTGGTAAACAACAGAATCGGC
This sequence comes from Tethea ocularis, assembly GCA_963555595.1. Classification (NCBI taxonomy): domain Eukaryota; kingdom Metazoa; phylum Arthropoda; class Insecta; order Lepidoptera; family Drepanidae; genus Tethea; species Tethea ocularis. Next base: position 10,471,774 of record OY741973.1, read on the forward strand.
ACCAATATAAAAGGGCCTGTACAAAAGGGCAATTATATCGATTCCAGCTAATTTCTTGTACGTAGCATTGAAACAGTCGATCACGAAGCTACTCGGCTAGTATTCGTCGTAGCAGTAAGTACCGATGACCCGCTCAGATTACCAACACGAACACCTTACTATAGTATGACACAACTTAGATGTAGCATCGACAAATCGTTTTCGTACACTTCACTTCCAATTTACACAACTAATAAAAATAATTCAATATCGCGCCATTCAACGTTCAACAAGATCATTTTCGCCGATCATTTTTTAACACATGAGTAATGTTGTAGGCGCACTCTTTTCGGGAACGATCGATTTTACGAATTTTGCCGATGCTTCATCTAAGTTGTGTCATACTATACCTATACCTACTTACTCACTTAGTGTACTTATTCAACATGCATTCGGAAAAGTTCCATAAGATTATTTTTTAGTAAGGATTTAGTTTAGGTATTCTTCTAGGTTTAGGACCATAGCTTTCTGCTTCGCGGTTTTACCCGCGATCCCCTATTTTACCCTGGGGTTACATTTTCAAAAATACTTTCTTAGTAGATGCCTGGGTACATGGTAATAGTTATCTGTATGCCTTTTAGTTCAGTTCGATCTGTCCATTGGTTTGAGTTTATAGATCAGTCAGTCAGTGAGTCTTAGATTTCTATTTTATTGTAGGTAGGTATACATGTAAGTAAAGTACAAAACACACCGGTTTACAAAATATTTTTAATACCATAAATATTTAATTTAGAAAATATTAAATGGTTGGAAAAAAAAATGTCACCTAAAAATTGTTTTGCAAAACCAAAGCGACTAAGTATTTATCTAGGCTAAAATAACGTAACGAAACTCAAACTCAATTTTACAAGATCGGTGTTTTGAAATTTTGTCTTTCCTTGTTTAGTTAATGAGTACACTACAGTACAGGTACGGTACATTGTTATTCGAAAAAGCGAAAACCATATTCATGATTTTTATGTGTGGATGTGTACGCGTGAACGCCGCGCGAAGGAGGCGCGATCCCTTTGTCGCGGGACAAAATAAATACCGACTCTGATCGGGGAACAGACGTGAACGCGCGTGAACCCCGCGAAAACCAGTGAGCTTCATGGCACTAGTGTGGAACCGCCATAACAGTTAGTACTGCCGAGAATATCGACCAATTTTGTCAACGCTCGCTGCGTGTGCGCAGGGCCTGTCTATTGGCGCGGCGTTCACGCGTACACATCCACATTCACGGCCCGTGCCATTTCACTCCTAACTACCAAAGGCGTACGGACGCTGCTTCTACGTCCATTTCACGGCGGGTTTCACGAACGACTGTGACCATCCCGTGAATGTGGAGGGCACGACTTGTACCGTGAATACATGACGAGAATTCGCGCGTGAATTTACGGCACTAATCTGGAGCCGCCATATGGCATGGAAAAACTCCTTATTACTGATTGAGCAATAATATAACAAAGACTAGCGTCTATCCGTGAGAAAGCACTAAATCAACATGGCGCTACAGCCGAGTCTCTATTGCCTCACTATCTACCGAACGTTCGTTTTTCCTCACCTTTATTGCTTGCAAATGAGACTGACTTTGTACACAGGGCATAACAGCTTGCGTGCACGCTTCCCAGTATTACTGAGCCTTAAGAGTATCGATCTACGTACTGTATCAGATTTGACTCTAGCTAGGACACTTTACGATGTTCGAAGACTACTTGACTTTTTTTTGACTACTTGACCTTCAAAAAAAGTAGGAGGTTCTCAATTCGGCTGTAGGTTTTTTTTAATGTAACCGATTTTAATCATTCTTTTTACGTTGGGTTCAGTATAGCTCCAAGGCTCCTATATTAATTTTATTGTCTTTGAAAGAGTTTTTTTTTTAAAGTTGATTATTTTTACCCGACTCACTCGCGTGTTAATTTACTAATTGCATGTCCGTTCCATCCATTGTGACCTCCATTAGCCTAAGAAACGAAACTCAAAAATGGCGGATTAATGTAAGTTATTAAAAAAGCTCCCAAACCTATGGAGTCGGTGATTAAAATTTATATTATTACATGTTTAAATGTAGTTAAAAATGAGAAATTATAAAAAACAATCCCCAACTTTTTCCACGACTTTTTTTACACGACTTGTTTCAAACTAATTTAAATCAACGTATGGATTTCGATGATTACCTACATAAGTGGAAAATATGTCGTTATGTAAAGTAATGAGACGGCGCGGAAAATCTAAGGAATAGTCATTATTGCGACAATTTGCTCATTCACGTAAGAAGGATTTCCTCTTTTGTATAATCAACTATCAAATCATGTACTTAGCAATGAAGTTGTCACCAGTTTCAGCTATATGATTGTTTTGACCTCAGAAAGTGCTTCGTGTATAGTCAGCGTCAAAAATATTTTGACCTTTTGTACCCTTTCATAATAAATCTGTTGACATTCTTTTGATAGTTTTTATAAAAACTGTGAATTGCGTTAATTTGACTAAGTGTTAAGATATTTTTGACGCTGGCTGTATGTGTGTACCTATCTGTTATCTTTTAGTAGGATATAAGCTGCCAGCATGTTGGTCTATAACTCTTAAATTCTGCATATTATGTATTTATATCAGTTAAATATCACGAGAATTTTGTAGAGTTTAGGAACAATCTGAACAGATCAATCTGTGATCTGTGATGTATACTCAAACTCAAAACTCATTTATTCAGTTTTGGCCCTGATAAGGCATTGAATGTCGATAGTAAAAATTATTACAAATGACTCTACCGCCGGTTTCACATACATACATACAATATTATTTATTAGCAGTGCATACCAGTCCTGTTCAACATATTGTACTCACTATGCAAGTCCACGATGCACCTCGACATTCCCCGAAAGCCTGCTACCAGGGGGCTGAAATGGCCGCTCGAGCAATATTGCTAATGCAATTCATTTCTGCAGATTATGGTGTAATTTGTCTAAATGAGAAATTAATTGATTAAAATGATTTACATTTTCACCAAAAATATATTATTATACTGCTGGAATGGCGAGGGTAAGACGCTCAAAAACAACGATAATTTTATACTTAACTAGCTGTTCCGCGCGGTTTCACTCGCGTTCCCGGGATAAAAAGTAGCCTATAACCTTCGGGAATAATGTAGCTTCCTATTAGTGAAAGAAATTTTCAAATCGGTTCAGTAGTTTCGGGCCTATTCAATGCAAACAAACAAACATACAAACAAACAATCAAATCTTTCCTCTTTATAATATTATTATTTCATTTATTAAATACTTCATCTTGTAAATTATATTTTTAAATATAATCTATAAAAAAAATACATTTAAAAATATAAAAACAGAATCCAACCGGGATCGGGAACAGGGTCCTAGATACCGATGGTTAAGGCTCCAGACAGAGGAACTTCCTCACTATGCGTGCCGTCTCCAGGAGCACTGCCTTCTGAATTAGGCCTTTGAGCCAGCTACCTAACGCGAGCCTCTTGAGGTGTTTGTCGAGGCTCTTGGCCATAAGGCCATGGGCTGATACGATTATCGGTACAATGGTTGCCGTGTCAATATCCCACATGTCAACAACCTCGTGTGCCAGATCAAGATACTTGCTTTCTTTATCTTTCTCCGACTTCACGAGGTTCTCGTCATGGGGGACAGCAACATCGACAATCATTGCACGGCGCTCTTGGCGATCTATCAATACTATGTCAGGTCTATTGGCGACAATAGTCCTGTCAGTGATGATAGATCGATCCCAGTATAGAGTGATATGGCCATCTTCGAGAACCGGTTCTGGCACATACCTGTAGTACGGCACCTCAGACGTCACTAGGCGATATTTCAGGGCAAGTTGCTGGTGTATAATCCTGGCTACTTGGTTGTGCCTATGCAAGTATTCACCGTTTGCGAGACGCGAACAACCAGAGATGATATGCCTGAGGGATTCACCAGGGCGATGACATGCCCGACAGATGTCGATGGTGCCATCCCGCAGGATAAATCTCCGGTAGTTGTTCGTCATCACAACCTCGTCCATAATTGCACAGACAAAACCTTCGGTTTCCCCAAAGAGGTCACCGAATTGTAGCCAGGCCACGGAGGCTGTAAGGTCCACATCGGGACCATGAAGGGCCCGATAGTACCTTCCATGTAGCTCCTTGCCCTGCCATACCTTCCTGCGATCATCTATAGTGAGCACCACAGGCCTGCGCCAGTTCTCTCTAGCTAAAGATAGAGGCGTCAGCCCATTGTCCACTGCCACAACAGCCGCAAGCATCCCCCCGACAGCGTGGAGAAAATACTCCCTGAGGTTATACACCTCGCGGTTATGTAGGGTTTTAGCATTTAAAAAGCCTCGACCACCACATTTCCGCGGGATATATAACCTCATTACCGAGGATCTTGGGTGATGCATACGGTAAGCAGTGAGCAATGTACGGACTTTTCTATCCAGGGTGTCCAATTCAGTCTGAGTCCACTTGAGTATGCCAAAGGAGTACATCAAGACCGGCATGACCCAACCGTTGAAGGCACGTACCTTGTTTCCGCCTGACAAAAGACTTTTCAGTACTTTTTTCAGACGCCCCAAGAAACGTTCCCTCAACGACTGTTTCATGTCAGTCTCATTGATGCCAAGTGCCTGTGACATACCCAAGTATTTGTAGGTCTCGGTTTCGGTGAGTGATCTCAGTTGGATGGAATCTGACAGCTGGGTGTCCCCAGACTCCACCATCCTCCCCCGCTTTACATACATGACCGCACATTTGTCCAAACCAAACTCCATCCTGATAGAATTACTGAAGGTTTCAGTGACCTTCAGTAAGCCTGTCAGTTGAGATTCAGTGGGGGCAAACAGTTTGAGGTCATCCATGTAAAGCAGGTGGGATATAACCTGACCTCCTCTTCGCAACCGAAAGCCCAACCCTGATCCCTCCAAGAGGGTACTTAGAGGGTTCAGGGCCAGACAAAACCACAACGGGCTCAGACTATCACCCTGGAAGATACCCCGCTCTATCCTTATTGGATCGCCGTTCCCAAGGGTCTGTCGAGATCCTGGACAGAGAAGAACCGTTTTCCATTGCCTCATACATGACGCTAGGAAGGTGCGTAGGGTTGTATCTACCTTATACAACTCCAGCACCCTCATGAGCCATGTATGTGGCACAGAATCGTAGGCCTTCTTGTAGTCTATCCAGCATTATTATTATTATTAGTATAGATTACAGTGTATTTTACATAAAAGTGGCTTTGAAATGATGAATCTGTGGGACTGGGATTTTTAAATGGTAAGCCGATGGGAGTCGGCTTGTATGGACCCTTGCCACTGTACTACTGTAGATGAGATATGAATTGCATACAGCATTGCATGCAGCCTTTGTATGTACATCTCTATCTAGTATTAGATCGGAACCATTCCGAGTCCGTAGGTATATCTAGTATTCGCGACCTACCATCGTCCTACTGAATAATTCATACACTTTGTTTCGCGCCGCACCCACTTCCGCTTGGTCGGTAAAAGTGCATATATGTTTGTAGGTAAGGTAATTGCTTTCATGGGCTCGCTTCCTTTATTAAGTGTGACTAGCTTTCGCCCAGCGGTTTCACCCGCATTAGAGTTCATGAACACCCCGTACTCAATTTAACCAACCAAATAATATGTAGGTCAATTTGTCCGTTAGTATTCTCATACCTTGAGAACCACGGTATAGATTATGAAGCGCTTTTCAAAGATAGGTATCCTCTTAGGTTCAGGTTCCTAGATGAAGGTTTTAGGCTATTTAATATCCAGGGACAGGTATAGTTCTGTGACGATTGAATGCTACATAAATATATTATGCATGTGGAGTTCAGTTTTTACGTCTAAATACTTAAAAATTACTCAAAAATTACAATCCATTATTAGTCATACATAAGTTTTTGTTACGTTAAAAAAAAACAGTCAAAGATTCAGAGCCATACAGCCTTCTTATTATTTTTTATTTTTGTAGGTATATTGAATTTTTATGTTTGATATTTTTTTTTATAAGTTTCGAATTTGTTTCGAATGGCATGCAATGCAGGAGATAAAAGTTTTTCTTTCTTTTTTCTTTCTAAACCTTCAAACAGTGTGTAATGAAAATTGGCAGAGAGTATTTTTATCCCAGAACTTGTGAGAAACTAAGGACAGCTTCTTAAATGATTGTCTCAATGATACAATACAGATTGATGCAAAATTGTCAAGAACTGGCAACATAAACCTATCTATAATTTATCTATACTAATAATAATCTATATATCTAAACTATAATGAAACTGAAGAGTTTTTGTTTGTTTGTATGAACGCGCTAATCTCTGGATCTGCCAGTCGGATTTGGAAAAATCTTTTTGCAATTGAAAACCTGAAAAAAAATATGTGAAGAATGTTCCAGGATATTTATTTATTTTTGTATAGCACGGGCGATGCGACGCGGCGCCCGATGTAACCCGAGCAATACCGAAAAGAATCAAACTATGCACGACTTCACCGACATGAAGTCCTATACGTAATTTGTTTGATGATAATTGCTTTAACGTTGAATATTTTTAAGTTGAATTGTTGTAGATATTATATACGGATTTCATAGAAACAAATACTACTTAAGAAGGTCCTAATTATTTCAAAATTGGTTTTGAGTTTATTTTTACTAAATTTGTTTTTTTTTTATTTCTTGGGTGAAAACTTAATCTATCTATAGGTAGTAATAATAAAGCTGAAGAGTTTGTTTGAACGCGCTAATCTCCGGAGTTATTGGTCCGATTCGAAAAATTGTTTCAGTGAATGGGAAGCTACATTATCCCCGAAGGTTATAAGCTACTTATAAACCCGCGAACGAAACCGCGGGGAACAGCTAGTTATTTTATATAAACTAAATGCTAAGTATTATAATTTTAGATCACTTGTTTGAGATATTGAAGAAAATTTAAAGCTTTGTTAGTTTATTTTGGCATGAAAGTTGAGCAATACTGTGACTGGAAGGGTTCTCAGTGTGCTTTAAACAATGCTTGCTATGGGATAGCTTAAATTCAAAAAATATGGTACTTATATGAATAGCGTAGCCTTATTACAGTCTGATGAACTTTTTTAAAAAAATGATATAAATATCTATGACTAAAATTTTGAATAATTTTGATTTCTATGTTGTTACATTTGTGTTATTTAGTCTTTATTCAAAATTTTGGATCAGTTGATCAAGTAATTGCAAAAATATCAAAGGGCAAAAATGAAATATTTCACCCTCTATAACATTTTATTGCTAAATAGTATTACAAAATGCTTTAGGATTCTTATAGAGCTTGCTATGGGTAGCTTATAACCAGAAATTCGTGGTTGTTAAATGAATAGGAAAAGCGTTATACAGGTTGATGAAAAAAAAATAAAAATGTCATAAAATTGTCTATGGTTAAAAAGTTTGAAATTATTGATGTGCATGTTGTTACAATTATGTTACATGGTCTACAACCAAAATTTTAGATCCCTAGCTACAGTAATTGCAAATATATTAAGGGGCCAAAATACAATTTTCCGCCCTCTATAACATTTCATTGCTAAATAGTATTGCAAAATGATTTAGGATTCTTATAGTGCTTGCTATAGGTAGCTTATTTCCAAAAAATCATGCTTCTTAGTTAAATAGTTCTTGCGTTATACAGGTTGATAAAAAAAAATTAAAAAGGTCATAAAATTGTCTACGATCATTTTTTTTTAAATTATTGATTTGCATGTTGTTACATTTATGTTACATGGTCTACATTTAAAATTTTGGAACCCTAGCTTAAGTAATTGCAAAAATACTAAAAGTCAAAAATAAAATTTTCCACCCTCTATAACATTTCATTGCTAAATAGTATTGCAAAATGCTTTAGGATTCTTATAGTGCTTGCTAAGAGTAGCTTATTTCCAAAAAAATATGCTTCTCAGTTGTATAGTACTTCCGTTATACAGGTTGATAGAAAATAATTTAAGGTGTCATAAAATTGACATCTATGAAAAATTTGAGAAACACTGGTTTGAATATTGTTTCAATTGTATTAAATAGTTTATATTCCAAATTTAAGGTCCCTAGCTTGAGCCATTACAAAAATATTAAAGTGCAAAAATTGGATATTTCACCCTTTATAACTTTATACCGCATGAAAAGTTTGAGAAACTTAACAGTACATTTCAAAACAAATACTGTAAAAAGCTTATATTCCAAAAATCAAGCTTCTGCTATGAATATTAACTGAGAAAAACAGGATGTTAAAAGTAAATTTTCAACATTTTTACTTTGTCTATGGGCAAAACTTTGACAAACATCAAATTGAAATTTGTAGTATTTGTATAGCATAACGCGTATACGAAATTTCATTTACCTATCTTCAGCCGTTGCAGAGATATAAGAGTTTGAAAAATGCATAATTTCCATCGGTAATATCTTCCTCGAAGAAAAATAGTTTTAGAAACGCCGAAAATATATTTTAGCAGTATTATTAAACTACCTACAATATAAATTTTGATTTTGTAACATTCAAACTCACAAAGTTATCAAGGTTTAACGGAAACAAAGCAAATCCCTTATTTTTTTAAATTTTCTTCCCATAGACAAAAGTTTGAGAAACGCTCGCACCCATATCTAATATTTTTTACTGAAAAAGCTACATTAAAAATTTCAGACTCCTAGACCTTATGGTTCCAGAGATATTAAGATTCTTAAAATCGCACAAAGGGCCCGTTTCCACCGCTGCGGAAAGGAATTTCGAAAAATCGCTTCTTAAATGGGGTCTACGTGACAAAATCTATGCACATGCCAAATTTCACATTAATCGGTTCAGCGGTGTGGGCAGGGGGATGTTTACCCAAAAAACCGCTACTCTTTTATATAATAGATGATATACCTATGGTTTTTAATCTGAGGGCGTAGTTACAGCCAATTTCGTTTATAGGATCTCAATTGGTATCAATTGCTAGAACCTTTCTCGTCGTTTTTATGTGAAATCGAATGATTTATTTATTTCTTTCTATTGACAAGCCAGTTGGCGCAGTTGGTTAAGGTTGGTTAAGGTACACCACCTATCACGCCGCTGGTCATGGGTTCGATTCCCATCCAGGACAAACATTTGTGTGCATGAACATGTCTGTTTGTCCTGCGCCTGGGTGTAAGTATCTACATAAGTATGTATTTACAAAAAAAAAAAGTAGTATATGTAGTATATCAGTTATCTGGTTTCCATAGTACAAGCTCAGCTTAGTTTGGGATCAGATAACCGTGTGTGAAGAATGTCCGAGGATATTTATTTATGTTGCCATGGTTGATAAGATTCATATCACTATACGCAGATCGTATGTTCGATTCTCATTCTGGATATACATTTGTGTGCATGTACTGTCTTTTTGTCCTGAGTTACCTGTACTATTATGTATTCTGTGCATGAGTCTAGTTGGCATTATCTAAATACTAGCTTCCGTCCCGCGGTTTCACCCGCGTTCCCGAGGTGTCTTATGTTTTCCCTGGATAATAAGTAGCCTATGTGTTATTCCAGGGTATAATCTATCTAAGTGCTAAGTTTAATCCAAATCCGTTCAGTAGTTTTTACGTCAAAGAGTAACAAACATTCATCCATTCACAAACGTTCGTTATACAAAAAAATAAGGCAGGATCTTCCATCAAATATGTATACTTGTTATCAGATGGAACTAGGTATTTGCAAATCCACACCCATATACATTATTTGCATCATGGTATCTGGCTGGCATGGCTCACTGTGGGTGGAATGGATCCTTTATGCGGCGTGAATGAGGCGTTATGTCCGTTTGACTAGGCAGCTGGCCGGACGTGCGCCCGCGCCGCGCCAGCCGTGAGGATCTAAGGTGGAAGTGGAAGTTAGATAACGTGTGCGAAGGTACTAATATCTAGTTTGTGGATGTGGTTATTGACATTACTAATTCTTATATAATATTTTGGTTATAACCAAGACTAGTAATATTCATGTCATAAATAGGTATATCTGACACATTCTAACGTCATACAAAGTAGGTATAGTATGACACAAATTAGATGAAGCATCGGCAAAGTTCGTAAAATCGATCGTTCCCGAAAAGAGTGCGCCTACAACATTACTCATGTGTTAAAAAATTATCGGCGAAAATGATCTTGTTGAACGTTGAATGTCGCGATAATGAATGATTTTTATTAGTTGTGTAAATCGGAAGAGAAGTGTACGAAAACGATTTGCCGATGCTACATCTAAGTTGTGTCATACTGTATATGAAAGCATCCATATTCTTATAATAAAACTTGGGATTGAGGGTCTTTGAATCTCTATATCTATATTCTCATAATTGTCTTGTTATTTCCTTACAATTATTATTTTATTAATCTGAAACCAAAAACAGCCCGCCAACTCGCCATCTAAGGATATCCATACTTTTCTATCCATCTTCTATTTTTAAAACAGGCAAAGGTAAATAGTCATTCAGCCTCTTCAATAAATTGTCATAAAATACAAGGGAAGCCTAATCTGGTCAAGATTCTGGTCTGGTAAAACCTGACTTGTAGATAAAATATGGTGTAGGTCCTACACCATATTTTGTAAAACGTGTATTCCGATTTCCGAACCGGTGGATCGACATTCAGAAGTGCCATAACAGGGCCTAATACGAATAAATGAGTTTTAGTTAGAACAAAAAAGACTTTCGAGATCATTAGGTACCGTAATTGTAGAGCTCGTTCAGTTTATCAATTTGCCTACAAGCTAAACATTTCTCAAAAATATGGTTTAACATTTTATAGTGTCTGAGACTTTCAAATTCAAAAGAAATAAAACCAAGTGACCTAATTTCGTGTGTAATTCGGAAGGGGGCCTCACCTGCCTTCAGTCATAAGTCTGCGGACCCTCCGATTGCGAACAAGGGTTGCCGGGGTCAATGACTTGCCTGTCTGAAGGTCAATGAACGATACGATTCGTATAGCAACTTTTTGGAACAAATACATTTATTTCAAAATATGGTGTGAAGTGTCTTGTATATTATTTGAACTTGTTGTCTCCGCCGCATTCCAAGATTAAAAGTAGCCTATGCCCCTCTCCTTACATAGGCTATTCGTGCCAAATTACCTACATCGTAATTTTCAGTCAGAGATATAGTCATGAAGAGGTAACAAACAGAAAGATAGCGATACTTTTCATTCAAAATCAAAATCAAAAACTCATTTATTCAGTTTAGGCCCTAATAAGGCACTTATGAATGTCAACAGTTACAATTTTTAGACTCTACTACCGGTTCGGAATACACTTGAACTGAGAAGACTCCGGCAAGAAACTCAGCAAGGCTTCTTTTTTTGTGGATCTTTTTTTTTTGAATTTATGTAATTACAGTTGTTGATTTAAATATACATAAACTTCATACAATTATCACTTGTGGAGGGGGCTGCAAGTGCAGAGGGAAGCTACTACAACCATATATTCTTGTCTTCTATGTAATGAGCCACCTTATAGTAGGCCTTGTCAATCAACTTATGTTTAACATACTCTTTGAATCTATTATAAGACATCTTAGTTACTTCATATGGGATTTTATTATAAAAGCGAATGCAGTTCCCGAGAAAAGACTTATTGACTTTCGCTAGCCTGAATCTAGGTGTAACAATTTTATCTTTATTTCTTGTATTTAGGTTATGGCGGCTACTGTTTGTGTCAAATAGATTTAAATTTTTACGGACAAACATAATATTTTCAAAAACGTATAGCGACGGTAAGGTTAAAATGTCAAATTCCTTAAACCGAGTTCGTAAGGATTCGCGAGGACCCAAGCAATAGATTGCACGAATGGCCCTTTTCTGCAAGATAAAGATAGATTCCAAATCCAAGACAGCTAGTTTTCCATTGATAAAACTAGCTTTCTTCCGCGTTTCTGAGATAAAAAATTGCTTATAATATGCTAATCCAGAGTAGGTAAGATATCTATGATCTTATAGTATAAGTATGTCCCAAGTTTGAACGAAATCAGTAGTGAAAGAGTAGGTAAAAAACATTTTCACATCCTAATAAACATTCCCTTTAATGATATTAGTAAGATTTTATATAGGAATTCAAAAGCAGGCCTCTTCTACTGATTCTTCTACTAGCTATATATCCTGGCAGCAAATGATCGATTCTTGCTATATACATACACGAGAATAAAAGTATTGAATATTTATAACCCATCAATTCCCAGCCGCATATCTATAATAGTGACTCATGTATTATATAATCCAAGCATACAGGAGCTAATGACTACAAAACCGCAGAATGTGTTGGTTGTGGTACCACGTGGTAGTAACTCGAACTGATATGCAGTAGCAGTTATGTTGTGATGAGACAGGCACGGTCCATCAGACGCTGGAGCTGGCTGACCCCTCGACACACCTTCGCGACCACTCGTGCGTGGTCTCTCTATTGTAATGTTCGATTCACATTTGAATCAGACGGTAACTGTTGATGATTGCAGAGACATTTAGATTGCTAAGCTTGATCAGTCTAACTCATGAGATTCAAATGTTTCACAAAGTGTTTTAACTTTACCCGACTGCCAAGGAAGGGATTATGTTTTGCGCGTGTCTTGTATGTAAATATCTTTATTCTCTACCTCGTATTTTCTAAACGACTGTATGAATTTCAGCTAGCTTGATAGGTGTCCGGAAACAACAAAATGGCGGATTTTTGGCGCGAAATAGTAATTAAATGTAAAGAACTTAAGGTATATTACTGACATATACGACTATTTCATGAAAATGTTACTAATATACGTTGGAGGAATATGTTGATGATTTCTTTTGTTATTAATCAGTAAATATACTACCATTCTTCTCGCAAATAACATATTGATAACTTACGACCTATAACTGAGCTGCAATTTGCAAAAAACGTGATAAAATTTGAATTTCGCGCTCCAACCGAAGCCTCCCCCTTAATTGTAGAATCATAAACTGTTTAAAAAACATAAAAGTAAGTGAGTTTTTTAATATAAGTGGCTAAAACACACTTGAACACTCAGTTAAGCTTATCGTTCAGTAAACTTTACTTAGGCAAGCATGATGGACAATGTGTAACACTGCTTCACTTTATACATGGCGAAAGCACCTCGATATGAGCAGGATAGCGATAACCTCAAAAAACTTTGTCGCGTTTCTACGCTTGTCGTCAGCTTGTCGTACTTGTACCTATTTGATCAGTTTTAGGCGCAATTTGTTACTTTTAAAAACGCTACTTGTTACTGTAACCATGGGTGACACTTTTTATATGGAACTTGCGAAGTGAAGACGTTGCGTTTTCGTTTTGTTTTAATTAAATCGTGTATTTTGAGTTTGTGGTGTTTGTCCGATAAAGATCTAAGTGTATCAGTGACGTGAAATTGTATAGTGGCTTCAAGTTGTCTCAAAATGTCCGTAGATTTTTAAAAAACGGCCAATATTTTAGTATTCTCAAATCTAACATACTCGTAAACAACTGCGACTTTAACTTGAAATAGATTTATACTGTAACGTAAATAAATTAATTTCAAACACGGGGGCCACTTTTGGAAGGTAATTTAGAAAATAAAAAAAATAATGCAAACTGTATTGTGTGGCATATCAAATGAAAAGGCTTGTTGTGAGGATCTCAAATATTACACTGGCAAAAAATAAACCCAATTATAAAGATCAGATTACAAAACAATTTGAAATCTGTGTTATAAAGGATTTGGTTGCCAATTGAAAACCAAAAAATACTAGAAAGGTATGAAATGGTCAAACGTAGGTAGGTGCCATGTGGTTCTAAAAAAGTGCAAAAAACATAAATCTAAGAATCCAATGTAAAGACAGAATTAAAAAAAAATAATAAGCAAATGAACAAAACAACACAACAGACGGTATAACATGACAGTCGGAAGTAGAACCGTCCCGCGAGTGTCGTGTTTCAAAGTAGCAGGCGCATTCAGGGGCTATAAGTAGTTCACTGTGACAAGAACTGCAACTGTCATAGATGTAGGTAAGTTTCTCAATTTATGCACCGTACCATAGATAAAATGTACAGGGAAGTTCTATTATTTATGTTTTGTGTAGAAGTATAAATGTATTGTTGAAATATTCGTTTTGAAGATATGTGTGTGTTTTCTGAATGTCAGGTGGCCGTTAACGGTTCGCTAGCGTCCATAGTCTACGGTAACCGCTTACCATCAGGCGGGCCGTAAGGCTGAATGCTTGTTTACCGACTTTGTTGCATAAAAAAAAGTGCCCTCCGTCGTCTCTGGATATAAGCGTATTTATAATTTATACTCTCCCATAAATTTTTTGTTAGTGTGTTCGTGTCTTTTCTTTTTTTCTCTCCTTAATAGTTTGATAACGTATTAAACCTCTCAATTGCTAGAACATAGTAATAGGGTAGTTGACTGACACATCAAATCAGCTACTTTTTAATAAATGTCAAAACGATAGTTTATAAGGAATTTTGTATGAAATATTACATATGACGTCATAGTTTCACAGCATCAAATCATCTAGGTACTCTTAGTGGTTCCACTGGTAATTAAAAATCATAAAATGCATTAAATGTACAACATATTTGATATTTCCACGTATTTTTAGATGTTTTATGCATTGGTTATTAGTGTTTGGTCATTTATTTTTGACAGTGTCAACTACCCTATTACTGTTTCTCAGACACGCAGGATAAAACTGGATTTTAGTAGTCTAGTTTCTATTTCGTAAAACATTAAAATCAAGAGTATTAACGAGATTCGCTTAACAATTCGGCCATGAACGCTAGTAGCTCGATCAATATTTTCGGATATTTTTCATGGATCAATAAACACCTCGGGTTTAGATCGGTCCTTGAAACTGCATTATCTAAATCATTAAAACACTTCGGACTTCGGGTTAGCACTTAACGCCGCCATAAATCCCATTCACATAAAAAGAGGAGATGAAATAAAGTAGGTAGGTATGCGTAGGAGGAACAGCTCTGCATTCCCGACACCTATTGTTTGTAAAATAGAATCTCATAACGCGCGAAGTAAAGCATAGTAACCATTGGTATTTCTAATTATTCTTATTGTTTCCTCGAGACTTAATCTCATTTAAAACAAAGACATACTCATAAGTTGAGAAAACACCTGCTTATGTATGTACAAAAATCCTAAATTTGTGATATTTTGGTCAATTGAAGTTATAGTTTTCCTTCTTAAGATGGAGGCGTCGGTTGGAGCGCGAAATTCAAATTTTATCACGTTTTTTGCAAATTTCAGCTCAGTTATAGGTCGTAAGTTATCAATATCTTATTTGCGACAAGAATGGTAGTATATTTACTGATTAATAACAAAAGAAATCATCAATATATTCCTCCAAGGTATATTAGTAACATTTTCATGAAATAGTCGTATATGTCAGTAATATACCTTGGAGGAATATGTTGATGATTTCTCTTGTTATTAATCAGTAAATATACTACCATTCTTCTCGCAAATAGCATGTTGATAACTTACGACATATAACTGAGCTGCAATTAGCAAAAAACGTGATAAAATTTGAATTTCGCGCTCCAACCGTACGTTTCACCTTAATTTCAGTCCTTGAGCTTATGCTGTAAATTTAGTATTTTTCCGAACGGTTTTAGCTCGACACGTAACTCGTGTTAAGATGGTAGTCAGTTATAACTTGTGCCTTATAATGGACTAAACTGCTTAATAATGTTATCAGGTAGGCCACGATTTTTCAAAATTTTCTACAGAACAGTAATTTCTCTGCGTCCCGTTATTTCTAGAATCTCTAACCATTGATCTTCGGTTTAAATGTTTTTCTTCTTTTATATATTATGTGGTCAGTAAAGTCCATACAATATTATTCATAAACTTTATCACAACAAATGCTTAGATTATTTCATTAAAGCCAGTCATAGTCATGTTTACTTTGAGGATAAATAAACATGGAATTTTCTGGAGCGCTAAAGATCTCTACAACGGGTCTACAGTTGGATTTGTTTCTTTAGCTTTGTTCAGTCGGACGTTATTCTGGTTTAATACTTTACAATACAATATGAGCATAGCAATGGCGTATTAAAATAAGGTAAATATTATGATCGTTTGTCTTCATAAACTATCTTTTCTACAGCTTGTTGAATAGGCGCGTGTTATTGCTATGCAAGGTTGTCCTATTTCCTTTCAACTACAAATTTACGTGATCCTATCACATTTTTCATCAACAAAGGCCAGTTTTTGCTTAATATTATTACGAACATAAACGGACATTTACATAAGTTTGATACGCTTCAGTTGTTTATGTCAAGGTCTTACTATCGAGTCTAGTTTTTTCAGTACCCTTAGAGACTTGGTCTCATTGAATAAATCATCACTTACAAAGTCCTCCCCCTCCCCCTCCCCCGGTAACGCCTTGAGCCGAGGTTCGTACCCCATTCGGGGGTGCCCTCAGGCGTGGTTACCTAAATGTTAACCGGCTGAGAGCCGCTGCGCTCGCTGATTTGTCCGATAAGGTTGCTGCAGCCATAGAAGCTACAAACTTTTGTCCTTTCCAAAAAAAAAATGCCGACCTATTGCCAAGAAGGCAACTGGCTCTCAAGTGCAATTGCCGGAACACACCGAGGAACTTGAGATATGTTTTGAAAAACCACAAGTTCTCGAAGTAACGGTAAAAATGTTAATCCGATAGTACGTGTCCTGTCTCACGTACCTTCGGCCCTTTAAGTCTTCATGATAGTAGGCCTGTAGGGTAATAGCCCACTGACCTTTTGACCTAATAACTGTGGCATTTCTCTCGTGCTTCTAATATTAATGAGATAGGAGTTTTATTTAGTAAACGGAATATGAGAATAGTAATTTTAATGTTAAGTTGCTTTCTGCTGCAATTCTTGTGCAAATGAAAATTATATACTCTTTGTCATCTCTCAATTTTCATTATTTTTAACCGCCCATCCGAAAAAGAGGGGTGCTATAAGTTTGAAGTGTGTAGGTAAGTATCTGTATGTCTGTTTGTGGCATCATAGCTCCTGAACGGATGAATCGATTTCAATTTTGAAAGGTGTCTTAGTTGAGAGTTTTTTTTTCTTGCAGATTCAAGAAATTCCGTTCAGCCGTATGAAGATCATCACCATTTTAGAAGTGTATTTCGGGGGTTTTTTGATTTTTCAAATTTTAGTTATTTTATTATAGGAGCTCAGATTGTAGATACCTAAGTTTCGTTGTTTCATGTAACTTGAATTTTATTTGATTGATTTTAAGACGCAAATCATAATAGTAGATTTCTGAATGAGGTTCCCTTTCTAACTAATACCTTTGCAATAGCCACGCAGCACTGACATCACGGACTGAATACAAATTATGGCATTAGCTCACATGGTTGGCATTTGTGTGCTGATTGCTGAGCGTCGAACGACAGCTCAGGACGCAGGACATCACTCAGGAATGCTAACGAACAGTTGGGACATTAAATGGGAGATTTGTAGTCACTACGCGACGTACAACATCTCCTAGCACAAGTACTTAATTGTTAAAATCACGGAGTTAAAATCAATTTAAAGATTCAGAAGAAGACATCCGCACAGATGTGATTATGCCACGGGTAGCACAATCCAAAGTGTTTTCTTTACTTTGTATAGGCCTGAGTTTGACAGACTCGCTGTAGTCAGTGATGATGTGGCCGATGGTGGTAAGCACACAAAGAAACTTGAGGGTGGTAGCTAACCAGGCGGGTATAAATTACCCTACCACTATACTTATGGTTTTCTCATGCTTGTATCCTATTGTGAGAATCGTCATGATTTTCTCAGGATGAAAAAACATTGATAACCGAATATGAATGTTATTCCTGTACCCAATTCTAGTCCTGGTCTTGCCAGTCTACCTTCTTCTTCCCTTATGACCTTTACGTCTCTCAGACTTAACGAATTGAAAGGTCAGTTCGCGCAGTTGGTTAAGACGCCACTGCGCACTGGTTATTGCGCCGCCGGTCGTGGGTTCGATTCCCATCCAGGACAAACATTTGTGTGCATGAACATGTCTGTTTGTCCTGAGTCTGGGTGTAATTATCTATATAAGTATGTATTTACAAAAAAAAATTAGTATATGTAGTATATCAGTTATCTGGTTTCCATACAAGCTCTGCTTAGTTTGGGGTCAAATAACCGTTTGAAAAAAATAAAAAAAAACGAATAAGTATATTTTCGATATTTGACCAGTTTCTTCTTCATCCACAGTTTCCGGTGCGGCGTGTCCTCGCGTGGCATGTCATGGTGCGTAACGTCGCCGGCAGGGGCGGAGGGGGCAGTGGGTGTAGGGGCGGGGGCGGGGGCGGGGGCGGGGGAGGGTTGCGATGGCTGGCGGGAGCGATGGCGCTGCTGCTGCCACTTGCACGCGCCGACGTCGTCTTCCGAGTGCCTGAAGTGCTGGTAACTATCACTGTATCACTTGTTGGTGATGGACAGATTGCTGATGGGACCTTAACTTATTTAAGGTGATGATAGAGTGGTAATGACGAATATTGATAAGTGAGCTTGAACTGTCGGTGAAGGAAGACATCGTGGGGAAACCATAGCACAGCCTGGCTAATACCCTCAAATTGATTTGTTGCTAAACACTTACGGGTTGCTGAGACAGCTGTTCTAGTTCCTTTCTAGGCTTTGTATGTTTACCACCATCAGCCACATCATCACTGACCACGGTGAGATTAGAAAGAGAGAAATAAATAAATCCTGGGACATTCTTCACACACGGTTATCTAATCTCAAACTAGGAAACCAGATAACTGATATACTACTTTTTTTTTGTAAATACATACTTATATAGATAATTACACCCAGACACAGGACAAACAGACATTTTCATGCACACAAATGTTTGTCCTGGATCGGAATCGAACCCATGACCAGCGGCGTGATAGGTGTCTTAAACAACTGCGCCAACTGGCTTCTCAAAAAAGTGAACTGCTCGCCTTTCACCCCCAAAATCAGTACCAGATACCAGAGATGTAGCTAAAATTAGTTTTCAGCGAATGCTTCTTGGTGTAGGTCCGTCATGCAGCGGCGTCGAAGCCAGTAGGTACTGGGTCGGGGCGAGTGAACACGACGCGAACTAACGAGAGCGCCCCGGAGTGGGGCGAGGAGGGCGCCCTGGAGATGCGCTACGAGGAGTACTTCGTGGAACATGACATCGCCACCGCTGACGCCAGGAAGGCCGCCCGAGCGCTCAACCTTGGAGACAGTCAGTATACATTCAGATTCTCTTGCTTTCTAATCATAAGGGTTATGGGGCTGATTACTTACCATGCGGGCCTTGGGTAGTCATCATGCAACGAGTTAACATTGCGCATTTCAGTTAATCAATCTAAACCAGAATATGAACGCACCAGGATATTTAGATTTGAGGCTTTGCGTAATCAGTTTTTATAGTATCTGGAACAACTTAGAAAAAAAAACTTTTAACAAAAAATAAAACCGCCTTCAAAAGCATAAAATAACTTTCTAGGATGTAGGAACTCTTATCTGACTGTTTTGAATTCTGGTCTGAATTAATTCATGGTTTATTGCATGATTTGGATCATGGTTCAGTGATTGATTAGTTAATTCGAATCCTACAATACTACTACCAAGTTCTAAAATCAGTCGCCAACCATTAGTGTAGAGAGATAGCCCTTATATGTAGAGAAAATTAAGTAAAGTGATAATCACTTTACTTAATTTTCTCGTAACGTCACAACATTTCTTACATTTAAATGTGGCCCCCACATACTGTCGGTACTTGAAACATCCTAAAACACTCAAGAGTTTCATGACGCAACAATTACTTGAGACTCAATTAAAGCCCATGCGCCGACTACTCGCAAATTGGGACGAGGACTGAATTTAACAAGGATTAAAGAATACCTACTCTGCTACATTGCTGTAGGTACCTACATCTATGACTAAACTCGCAAATAGAGGAATGCATGAAATAGTGAAGATGATGACAGAGTCGGGACTATGGAATACCTATTTAAATTTACTATTTTAAATAATGGAATTAATGGGAAAATTAAAGCAATTTCTACATCAAAAATTACAAAATTATTGATTTAAATTTAATTCTGATTTTATATAACTTTTTCTGATGAGTACTCGATTAGTACACATATAATTTAAATTTACACTGATAATATTTAGTATATTTGTTTTTTATCAATGCGGGTGAAACCGCGAGGGACAGCTAGTATTTAATAAAGTTGACAAAAAGAACCTGAAATTCAGTTACAGTGGCTTGGAGACTTGATAATACTTTCGATAAACTGATAGGTATTCTGAAAATGTACTAACTAACTTATCATTAAATTTGGTTAAGCCAATTGTCAGACTGAAGGCGTAACTATTAACAATTAATCGAATAGATTGATAGTGGCATAGTGAGTAAACACATGGATAGGGTTGCCAGGCGTCTGGTTATGGCTTTTCATTAGTTTGTTCGGATTTCGTGAGTAAGTGTTTTTGACGAGCGTATTTCAGCAAATATGTACTTATAGATATATATTAATAAATAGGTATTATAAAATGTGAAAGTTTGTTTGTATTTTAGGATATGAAGATGTTAGTTACCGACACTTTCACGCAAAAATCACTTGAACGAATGTTGATGAAACTGGCACATACATAGATGGATACCCTGGAAATCATGAAGCTTATAAATACTACTATTACCTTTTTAAAGAATATTGAAAATATATAATAAAAATATCATAGGTATATAGTGCGTCTAGCGATGAAGATAGCTCTATCTAACTCCAAAAGAGTTGAGAGAACAAGTTTCTAAAACTGAATTTAAATATTGTTTTAATAAAATTGTTAAAAACTGTAGCCGTGCCTCTAAATCACTCGCTCAGCTGCTCAAGCCCATTATTAGAATCACTCGGTATGCTCGTGATTCAATTCTACTACTTCGCTAGTAAAATCATCATATTACTCAAAAAATACTTTGCACATTTGCAAGTCCGGCAACCCTATGCAGGGATCCACTCCGCACCGGCATATCAGACCTCTCGGTATATAATATATTTATAGCCGTGACTTAGTTCATTAATACTCGTCCACACTAGGGACGTTCTTAATTGCTGCCCAGTGATGACACTTGTAAACCTAATCACTGTTGGGTAAAATAATAAGTAAATAAACCTTATTATTATCTTTTTACTAGTGTCATGTTAGTTGGTTAGTTATCGGAGTCTTTAGTATAGTTAGTTTCATGTGTAAGAAGTAAGAACCCCAAATTGGGTGAAGATCTCCTCCAAAGATGCCCAGTCTCGTCTCTGTTTTTTGCTATTTGGGCTGATGATTCTGGACTTCGTTTTCCCGTCGTATTAGTTTAGTAAAATACAAGTTACAACGTGTAATTACCAAAAAAACTTCATATTAAATTAACCATAATCTCTTCTCTAAATACCTAGTATAAATGTCGCTGTCTGTTTCTCTGCTTACTTCTTCTAAACTACGCAACGGCTTTTGATACGGTTTTCACTAATAGAAAGAGCGATAAACGAGGAAGGTTTGTGTATATGTCACAGTACCGTTGTGAACGCCGTTAGTTCATAATATATATCGCGAAATTGTAAACTGTCGAAGAATTGTGAACTGTATCATACTGTTTACAGTTTAACGTATTCATTTACGATAGTCTGTAATTTATCCATGTCAAAGCGTTAAACTATGAACTGGCATACAAATTGCATCTATGCCATGCCGGTGCGGGTCGCTAGTATTTTTTGAAACGGTCGTATACATTTAACTGTCTGTCTGTGGCCTCATAGCTCCTGAATGGATGGATTTCGATTTAGTTTTTTTTGTTTGAAAGGTGTCTTAATCGAGAGTGTTCTTAGTTATGTTTCAAGGAAATCCGCTCAGCCGTTTGGAAGTTATGACTAATTTTCTAGTGAGTTTCGGGGGTTTCTTCAAAAATTTTAATTTTAGCCATATCATCATGGTAAAAATGCGCCGTACCGTGCCGTTCATAAAGATTACGAGTATTATTTGGTGTTGCAAGTGTTTATTTCGTCGCTCGCCCTTGCGATACTACTGAGAAATTAAGTGGTTGTCTATAAACTGAAATCGTTTGAAATGACAAGGTCATCGCAGACATCGCATCAAATAAAATGAAACGTTGAGAGTTGAAAAGATTTTCATAACAGTTTAATAATAGAAACTTGAATTATACATTTGTTTTAGAAGTGAGAAGTATTGAAAATATAGAGTGATGTACTGAATATTGAAGTACTTATCCAAGTAATATGTATGCATCCAGACGTCAACTCTTGGGGACCGCTGAAAATCAGTGTTGTGTAGGGATGTGACTTTCAACATAAAAAAACGATTTTTAAATAATCGATTAATTTTCTTTGTATTTAAATCATTTAAAAATAATCGATTATTATAAGATAAATAATGCATGCTTCCTGGCAGGGCCACCTAAAAACCCTTATAACTTTTGAACCAGGAGGCGACGAAATCTGATATTCGAGGACAAAATAGGACAAAATAGCGACAGACTTGGAATTCAGATCCGTGATGGTGGCCCTACCAGAAAGTGCCACACCCTTCCGGTGTGTTCCTACAGCTGCAATTGAGAGCCAGTTCCCTTCTAGGCTTTGTGTGCAGACACAGTGAGATGGTGGTCAAAGGCGTAGCAAAAAAAAATATTTATTTTTTCTTATTGTCCGTCTTCACTGCGATTAATTATATAATTATTTAATTAAAGTTGTAACAAACCAGCTAACAATGGGCTGAGTGACTGCAATCTCGGGCTAGCCATGAAATGTGTCGCCAGCCGCTAATTAGATGGTTTGATTGATAACTATGCCGTGCGACTGCGCTCGCGCATCGTCGCATTACCGCTGCAAATGATCTACAATTAAATAGGTGTATAAATTGTATGCAGTCACTCTAATAGCATACAGCGATACGTAGTCAAATTATATAATAGTTTACGTGGGTTTTAACTGTTTGGACCTAGATAAATCTGGAATCGGCTGGAAGTCTGTAAATGCTTGCCTCATATTGATTTTGGTGGTAAATATATGAAATACTAGCTTCCGCCCCGCCGAACATTGTAGCCTAGCGGTTTCATCCGTATTCCCGAGGGATGTTATGTTTTCCCGGGATAAAAAGTATCCTATATGTTATTCCAGGGTATGGTCTATCCATGTGCCAAGTTTCACCCATTTGGGTGTAGGATTATTAAATAGTTACACTGTTTGGAATCCGCAGCGGAAATTTCAAGTTGATCAATTTAATTTGAATGTATGGGTGCATGGTAGTACTCGCGCCAAGTTGACGAGGAATGGTCTTAGCGATTATAGCGAAGAGGTAGGTAGTTTTATAAAAACAAGATAGAAGTGTGCGAAATAAAAACGGATCATAAACTCGAACGGTACACAATCGCCAGAAAGAAAAGTGTCAGTGACGTCATATGTATATCATACTGTTTTATGACTAGCGAACGAAATGCCAAATAATAATTTTATTAGCCTATAGGTATATTTATCTGAAATTCGTGCGTCGAGTATTAGTTGTGAGTCAATATTCAAATTAATTCACTTAGGTGATCGTGGTCGGCGTTTAACAATGGCAAGGTCTGCTGCATACATATTAAAAGAAATGTTTAAAAAAAAAATATAATTAGTTACCTCAGTTAGTTACCTAATCACATGATTGGACAAAATATAGGTGCAGTATCTCTGATTCCGTGTCAGATAGCGATGATTGTTTTATTTAAGAAATACTTACCTTACGTATTTCCATATTTTCCTTAGAAATTGAAATTAAGAAAAACTCTTATAAAAAAAAAACGCGATTTTACTACATAAGAGGCATGTGTTTGACCACGATCTCACCATAGTCAGTGATTATGTGGCCGATGGTGGTTAGCACTCAAAGCCTAGGAGGGAACTGGCTCTCAAGTGCAGCTGTTGGAACACACTGAAAGGCGATAGATTTTCAAGATTCTGCGGTTTGAGCTATCCAAATAATCTCGTTTTATAGATTAACAGCTTCAGCCCCGCGATTTTACTTGTGTTCTCGAGGGATAAATAGTAGTTAATCAAGTATGTCAGATGTCTCCATACCAAATTTCATAAAAAATGGTCCAGCTGTTTGATCGTCGAAGTAACAAACATATCTACTCACAAACTATCGCATTTTTACTATAGTAGGATAGTAAAACAGGTCTGCATTAATTTTGCAAGTTGATACTGCGTGTCGTAATACAAGAAGGTCACCAGGCGGGGTCGCAACGTACAAATTATAAGTTACAGCTCCAAAATGCTGTAGGCCTCAAGGTCTGTATGGGGCGTGGTATCACATCTGTCACAGTATTGTCCGGTACAGAGCGGTAATGCAGCGCGTGAGTAGCATTTAATACATACAGAAGCTATATTATTATATATAAACATTATTTGCGGTGATGTACTATTGAATGATTTTATGTAGGTGCTGTAACCTAATAGGGTAGTTGACAGTGTCAAAAATAAATGACCAAACACTAACCAATGCATAAAACATCTAAAAACAAGTGGAAATATCAAATATGTTGTACATTTAATGCATTTTATGATTTTTAATTACCAGTGGAACCACTAAGAGTAGATGTTTTGATGCTGTGAAACTATGACGTCATAATGTAATATTTCATACAAAATTCCTTATAAACATTCCTTTTGACATTTATTAAAAAGTAGCTGATTTGATGTGTCAGTCAACTACCCTATTATATGACTTTTTCCCTATTGTCTTGTAAAATCGAAATGGTTTTAGGTAGAAAACATGAAAGGCCTACTCATATTATTTTAATAATTACCTACAAACGTCAACTGCATGTTATTTTCAAATTATGTGATATTTTACATTACTCACTTTTACTTTTTACATCACTGACCGCGGTGAGATTGTGGTCAAGTCACGTCAAGCCACATGACTAAAGCATTTAATAACATTTTAAGAATAAGAATATTTTATTGCATCCATATAATTTACAATTGTGATTTGCCTTAAATTAGGTAGAGTATCTTGAAGTCCAATAAGATCTCTCTCTCATTTAAGAGCTCTTGTCGGTGTAGCTTCGTCCATTCCTCTCTGTTGTTCGCTGCTTCCTGAAGCTCCTTGATGTTTTTTATTAGTTCGTCGTGACGTATAAGATGGCCTAACATATTTCTATAAGATATAGTAATGAACTTTATTTCAAATAAAGGGAAATTTCTATAAATAAAATTAGTTTTTGTTTGATAAACGTTGATGGTTAATCCATAGAAGATTGTATACTCGTCGTGAAGGCAATCGAAGGGCAAAACCAAACAGTCACTTACACCGTTGTTTATCTACAATTTCCTATTTATGAGGTCTCATAAAAACGTTGCTTTAATCTGCAAAGCTTTTTACACAGCGCTGTGATCCGTTACGACTGAATGAGCATTTGTTATAAGTTTTTTATCAGATAGAAATCGGACATCGATAACTGCAGCCTTCGGCTTGTCATCGTCTCGAGTATTACCTGGTTTTATATCATTTAAATCACTTTTAGTTCTGCCATGAAGCAGAACTAACCTGCTAATTTCACGACTAAATAAATCTTCACAATAAACTATTTCGTTTGTGTTATTTGATCAAAATCATTTCTCGGTACATTTCCTAGGCAATACCCGGGCATCCTACGCTGGTTGCTCTGTATATCATTATGTACCCAAGTGCAGCTGTAGTAGTAAGTACATAAATCAATACCGCAGGTTCGTGACACATGCGTCGAAATGATGCACCTACTGCGTAGACCCGAGTATTCTATCACCTACTGTGACTTTATGGGTGCGCTATACAGACGCAATAGGCTAGTTGACAGTATGAAAAATAAACGACCAAACACTAACCAATGTAGATATACATTTCGACGGACCCTTGTACTTCTACAATAAAATTTGCAGCTTGAAGTCTTGATGCCCCTGAAACTTTTTACCTTTTATATAATTTTTTTTTTATTTTTTATTTTTTTTCTTTGGCTTTTAGACTTCATTACAATAGACTCTACCACCGGTTCCACATACACTTGACTAGAATTGTATGTGGAACCGGTGGTAGAGTCTATTGTAATGATTGTAACTATCGACGTTCATAAGTGCCTTACCAAGGCCTAAACTGAATAAATGAGTTTTTGATTTTGATAGTAAAAATCTTCCAGTAACAACTTCTACTAATTATCCATCTATCATTTATCAATAAGTGCCTGAATAAATTAGTTTTGAGTTTAAAAACTAGGCAATCGATTTTAATGTCTATACTCTAAACAGATATGATTGGGTTTTAGAAAATCAAACTAACCATTATAGGTTATCAATAATTATACAAACGGTAACATACGTTAAGTAAGATACAATTGTTCGCTTAAGTATTACATAATACTTAGGTAATGAAGTGGAAGCGACAGGAAGATCGAGTGACTAATATTATAATTCAGGCTTTATTTAGACAGTAGTGCACATCGTATATCCCAATATGGCCCAACGCGATACATACCGTCTACCATTGTTCACACCTTGTGATCTCTTCAGTTATATACTATACCTACTTTGTACAAGTGTAGTTGTTAATCGAAAAAAGTAAGACTTGGTTTTATTTTGCTTTTAAAAACACTCGCAATAGCGATTGAGTTTGTTGATCGTATTTACTAATATTAGACAAGTCACCTCTCTTTCATTTTAACCTTATTGAAAAAAGATAGAACATTTTTAATGCTGTCATTTTTATCCATGCCGTCGTAATGTACGGGTAAATAGTCGTGACCAATAAAGATCGCGCTTAAATTCACGTTGAAATGTGTGATCGGATTAAACTGACAGGACTAAAATATCTTGCATCCCTTTCTTATATTTACTATTAGAAAGAGATATAGTGAGATTAAATTTATTTTAGTTCGTAAACAACAGAATCGGCACCAATTCATTAAACTGATTGATCGTCATAGGTAGATGATAATTTTGATAATTTTTATGGGAATTTGTCTTCGAAAATAATATTTTGGCAAAGTGAAATTCAAACTTAAAACTCATTTTATACATCGATTTAGGCCTTGATGAGGTACTTATGAGCATTACAATTAACTCTACCATCGGTTCGGAATATTTTTAAACTGTGAAGACTCCGACATGAAACTAATTATATTTTGTGGATCAGAGTAAGGTGACAGCAATTATAGGCAATTTCCCTGGGACTGCTAACGCCTATAGGATAGGCGATTGTAGCCACCTACTATTAGTAGTGGATTAATGATCAGCTTGTCAATATTTTGATATAAAGAGTACCTATATCTTGGCATTCTTCAATCTATCCTGCATTTTCGTTACATAATCTTATCCGGTACGCTGGGGCGGAAAGGTTCTCGAGTTGCGACCACAAACCGGAAGACGTAGCGTGGGTAGCCCCTCATCGTGGATATATATATGATGATATATATGATGATGGATGAATGATGTTCCAGTACCCCCGCTAGTGGCGGGGTGCGGCACGTGCAGCCGGCGCGACATGGAGTACTGCGAGTCGCGCGTGGTGGCGGACCACTGCTGCTGCGAGCGGCGCTTCGTGCGGGAACCGTTCCCCTGGCTGCCGCACACGTGCTACGTGGGGCCCGCGCGCTGCCGCCCGCTCGCCGGCGACTGCGCCCTCTACACGCGCCTCCGCGACTGCTGCTGCATCAACAAGCTCGCCGAACGATGTAAGGAACACTCACTCACTATTCACTATAACCAAACTAGGGTTCTCTAGGCCATCTCTAAAATCCGCTAAACAGGACAACAAGTGTGAAAACCCCGGATTTTGCAGCATTATACCCGGACGTCATTTATTTGTTTAAGTTACTCGCTGATATAAATTCTACTTTAGTATTATATTTCCGAACCTTATACTTTAAAACCCGGACTACAAATGAAACCGAAAACGGTCGCTCCCCGGACGCCCTCTAAACTAGGATTAATCCGAGGAAACCCAGACAGGTGACAACCCTAACTATAACTCATTAACTATACACTCTGTACATGTCTCTTATTGGTTAGTAGCCGATGGTGGTAAGCACGCGAAGCCTAGATGGGAATTGGCTTTCGAGTGCAGCCGTCGGAACACACCGTAAGGTGTGTGTGGGCCTTCTTGGCAAGGCCACCATCACGGATTTGATTTCCAGAGTTATATTATAACTTTTGAACCAGGGCGCGACAAAATCTGATATTCGAGGACAAAATAGGAACAAAGTAATGACAGACATGGAATTCAAATCCGTGATGGTGGCCCTGCCAGGAAGGACCAGACGTAAGGTGCTTGGCGACAGATTTTCAACTTGTGTGTGGTAGCCAGCCAGGCGGGTACTACAATGTACCCTACCACCGTGCTATGGTTTCCTCACCATGTTTTCCTTCAACGAAAGCTCAAGCTCATTGTAGGATGTCACTCTCACTGAGCTATCAATGCTCTAGAAATTAGAAATCAAATACCATGAAGTGAAATAATTTAATGTATTCAAAGTGAATGTTCTTCCAGGGAAGGGCATCCTGTCCAAGTCAAGTCGCGTGGGGGTGAGCGGCGTGTCGCTGCTGCTGCTGTCCATGCTGCTGTTCGTGGCGTACCTGTGACATCACCACCAGGCGCGAGCCGCACCCGCCGCGCCGGGACCACACCACGTCTAGCTACCGTCACCAACACCACCACCACCACCACCACCACCACCACCACCACCACCACCACCACCACCACCATCACAATCACAACCGTATACCGTAACCAATAGCACTACGAGAAATAACGCATCTATAGGAAGTTGTTCTATCGCAAAATGAAATCAAAAATCGAAAAGGAAATCAGAAAATGATGTCTGTTTGAAATTCTCTTGAAGATCTTGGTGCCTAAAACGACCGCTCGAGCAATATTGCTAATGAAATTCATTTCTGGAATTATAGCAGATTCTGGAATTAATTGACTAAAATTATTTACATTTTCACCAAAAAATATTTAAAATATTTGCCTCTGCTATAAATTCGAGATACGAATTGCATAGCAATATTGCTCATGTGGCCTTTTTTACGGTCGCTTATCGTTTAGTTTTGAATAAATACGATTTTAATATGAGACAAATATGTCCTCGAATATTTCGATCGATCTCACGATGTAGAAAACTACTATGGACTTGACACAATATACCTATTACTAGTATTATTTTTTATGATATAATACGGTTAGATCACTATTAAATGCTATAGTATTATAAGCCTTATTTAAAAATTACAAGTTGTTTACATTATGCAATTAAATTGCTATATAATGTTCTACTTATATTATATGTATTTTAAATATTTAAAAGTTATGTACCTAACAAAAAAATACAAAATCATAGTAGATCACTTGCTTGTTAATATATGAGTCTGAGTTTTGATAACAATCTTTAGTATACTTAAAAATGATTACGAATGTTTTAAAATATGATGCCATCTCTTCACATGACGTTGCTTATTAGTGTTTGTGTATATTTGTGTAATTATTTGTCCAAATATACCTATCTACCAGTGGCGAGGGGTGAAATTATGGCGAGGGTAAGCCGTTCAAAAAACACCGATAATTGTATACTTAATTACAGTGTAATTTATATAAAAGAGGCTTTGAAATGATGATAATGTGGGACTCTGGGATTTCTAAAAGGTAAGCCGATGGGAATCGGCTTGTATGGACCTTTCGCCACTGCTATCTACACTTGGCGATTATGTTAAATACGCAAACACAAATAGGCAAGTAAAGTCTAGCATTTGAGCCTATAAAATAACCATTAACATAAAAATATTTGGATTCAATTTGGTAGTAAAATAAAATATTTAAAACATGTAACGGGGAAGAGGCTGGCTCTTGAGATACAGGCAACCCCTAGTTTGTGAGTCAGAGCTCACCACTAAATTTAAAATACCTACTTGCCTACAAAAATATTGTGTCATATGCATTAATACAGTTTTTACTGATCTTGGCCTAACGCACTGCCGAGTGCGGAAGTCCTTTTCTTTTTAAGAATTATACTTTTTATAAATATAATATTTAAAAACCATTATAAATGTCTATGGTTGATAACGAGCTTAGTAAATGATAATGTAGATACATGCTTGCTGTAGTTATAGAAACATAAAATAATTAATTGATGTAAATATTTGACACTGGGATTATGAATCCATATAATGATATCTACATACCTACTTATAGTTAGTATATTATATTTAATAGAAATATCAAGTCTTTGAATTCAAAATAAACAGTATATTCTCAGAAAATGGGAATTAAAAAAAAAGTTTAATCCATTCGCGAACTAAAATCTTTTTACGCGACTGCCCAAAGAGGAGTGTTTTGTTTTCTTTTATTTTTTTGCGTTAACTGCAACTTGTTTATTAATTTATATAATTTTTATTACAAATACCTAATTATTAACAATATTATTTCAAGTCTTGTAAACACATAACAAGGCCACATTTTGACTATTTCAATGACTAAATTGTACCAAATAATAAAGTAGACTAAATTGTACTAAATATTTAAGTTACCGTTATAAGTTGTAATGTAATTTGATTTATAGTTTATTTATTTTAGTTTAGTTCGGTATCCCACACCAAAGGTGAATTAGCTAAGAGAGTTATTTTGTTGTATTAAGTATAGACCCCATTTTGTATTAAATTAGTAAGCACTGAAATCCAAATATTTAAATATTTTTATATATATAAACAATAAAAATGATGTATACAATTTTAAACATTAATATTTTTGTCTAAAATATTACAATAAGAGTTAACTATACGGTTACTGTTCAAAATCTGTATTAAAAAAAACTGTGTTTAATTCAGTGTTTATGAAATAAATGGAAATTAAAAAGTAATTAAAACCTAATTATTCACCTGTATATATAAAACAAAGAACTCAAGAACAGCTGGTCCGATTTTTATGATCATTGATTTTGTGGATTTGTATCAGTCCCGAATAGCAGAATAATTATGAAAATATCAAAAAAAATGTAAATGCGGACTGAATTTTATAACAAAATAGATTCTTCTACTGAACTACCAGGTTAGCATAAGTTCAAAGGTATGTCAAATAAATGTGACAAACATAAACGCGTTAGAAGTGTTAGAACAGATTAGGTTGCGAAACTACCAGGATAGCATAAGTTCAAAGATGTGTCGAATAAAGGTAAACATACAATTTCGCGTTTTATGAAATATATTCTTCTGAGGAACTACCAGGATAGCATAAGTTCAAAGATGTGTTAAATAAAGATAAACATAACATTTTAAACGCGTTCATTTTTAAAAGGGTTTTATAACAAATTCTGTTTCGAAACTACCAGGATAGCATAATTTCACATATGTGTTAAACAAAAGTAAACATAAAATTTTAATCGCGTTTTATAACAAAATAGATTCTTCTGAGGAATTACCAGGATAACATAGGTTCAAAGAGGTATTAAATAAAGATAAACAATATTTTAAATGCGTGTTATAATGAAATAGATTCTTCTGAGTAACTTCCAGGATGGCATAAGTTCAAAGATGTGTCAAACAAAGGTGACAACGAGTCCCCTCGAGGAGAGGAGAGGACATCTCAAATTTCAAGAGCAAATGGCTAGAAGGAAAATGATCCGACTGCAGCTAGCGGAACATAACAAAATAAACGAATAGCAACTAGAGATCGGTACTAATATCGACTTTAAACTTACATTTATTAGACTATACAATATTTCGAATTATTTACAACAAATATACAAACAACATATAAAAAAAAACCTCGAGGCGGCCGCTGCTGCCGATCAACATATGAGGTTCCGGGTTCCCAGAAGGCTGGCAACCTATGACTTTAAATATAACATTTATGAGTACTTCAAATCAAAACGATGGTTTATGATTTAATTAATGCAAGTCACGAAGTCATTGAAATTGTCATAGTTTATCAGTGCCGATTATCAGAGACAAATAATTACCGCTGTGGTTGAACATGAACCTGCACCAGGACCTCTATCTACCTTATAATACACATTGTTTCGATATTATTAGCCAAACAAGCACGATGAGGACAATAGATCCTGAATTATGGTCGACAAAAATAAAAAAGCGCCGTCAAAGGCCCTACAAATTTGGTCAAAATATTCCATATAATTTGGAAACGTGTTTGAGACAGAGCTTCTGTGATACCGTCAATGAGTTCTGGAGGAACTTCTCTATGGTCGCTACCAAATATATTAATAATGGCTCGTTTTCCAAGTTTGAAAAGTAAGTTGCAATAATTAAGCTTCGGAAGAAACCTTTCTTACAATAATCCATACAAGATTGCTGCGCGATTTCAAAACTAATTTACACAGAATGCTTATTTACTAAAGATCTACCAAATATCAGAGGTGTTAGAGGGTTTGTACGAGAACGCCACCATGTCGGTCCGTCTCCAGGACCGGAACTCGGAACCTATCCAATTGCAGCGAGGCGTGAGACAGGGAGACGTGATATCTCCAAAACTGTTCACCGCTGCATTGGAAGACGTCTTCAAGCTTCTGGACTGGAACGGATTTGGCATCAATGTCAATGGCGAGTACATCACTCACCTTCGATTTGCCGATGATATAGTAGTCATGGCTGAGACCTTGGAAGACCTCAGTACAATGCTCGATGACCTCAGCAGAGTCTCTCAACAAGTGGGTCTTAAAAAGAACATGGATAAGACGAAAATCATGTCGAACGTCTATGTTGCACCCACTCGAGTAAAGGTTGGAGACTCTGCACTCGAAGTTGTAGACTATATTTACCTAGGACAGACCATCCAACTAGGTAGGTCCAACTTCGAGAAAGAGGTCAATCGTCGAATCCAACTCGGCTGGGCAGCGTTCGGGAAGCTACGTAATATCTTCTCGTCTCAAATACCGCAGCGTCTCAAGTCGAAAGTCTTCGACCAGTGTGTGTTGCCAGTGATGACTTACGGAGCAGAGACGTGGTCGCTTACGATGGGCCTCATAAGAAGGCTCAAGGTCACCCAAAGAGCAATGGAGAGGGCTATGCTCGGAGTTTCCCTGCGAGATCGGATCAGAAATGATGAGATCCGCAGGCGAACCAAAGTTACCGACATAGCCCGATGAATTGCCAAACTTAAGTGGCAGTGGGCGGGGCACATCGCTCGTAGAACCAACGGCCGTTGGGGCAGAAAGGTTCTCGAGTGGCGACCACGAACCGGAAGACGCAGCGTGGGCAGGCCCCCCACAAGGTGGACCGACGATCTTGTTAGGGTCGCGGGAAACCGCTGGATGCGGGTAGCGCAAGACCGGCCATCGTGGAGATCCTTGGGGGAGGCCTTTGTCCAGCAGTGGACGTCTTTCGGCTGATATGATGATGATGATACCAAATATGGTCTTAGTCTGGATTTAAACGCCTCCTTCAAAACATCAATCTTCTCTTGTGTTGTGATTAATGCCTTTTTTAATGTAGCTCCTTTTAATCAGCGATTGCTCTGTGAAGTGATGTCAAATGATGTAGCAATGAATGATTATCAATCCGAATCCTACAATGACCTATTGATGGTAGGATATTTCTATACACTCCTTGATGGTTTCCACGGTTCCACTCCATGTGAGAATCAGTTCTGTGTACCACTTTTGGACACCGTCACTTCCCTAGTGGGATAATGGTATAGCCTAATATATAATTTTAAAAATCTTTTCCAGATTGCAGCGCATATCCCTCACACTAGCGATTCTGTGTTGCGGCGTGTTCGCGGTGTTATACAACTGGCATCGGTTCCGCATGAAGCCTCCACTCCTGGAGTCCCTGGTGTCCAACCAGTACTCCATCAGCGACATCCACTTCCCCGCCATCGCACTGTGCTCAACCAACGTTATTAATAAAACCGCTCTTAACAATTACGTTCAGTTTCTGTACGTAGGTATTGTTACAACTGGTGGACACTTTAAGGCATGTTTTCGAAACCTTTTTAATATTTTCATTCTACACAAATCTTCATGGTTCAACATTCATAGTACCCATTTTCACTACCACGGTGAGATTGTGGTCAATCACGGGCCTATAAATAGTATAAATCTAATGTATTCGAGGTTTGGAAAATAAGCCAGTTATAAATATCCACCAAGTACCTACAGTTCTATTATTAGCTTAAAAAAAACTGACCACTCACTGGAATTGGATTTAGTTCCCTAAATCCAATTTTATAATATGTCTCGAGAGCAAATTTTACTTCTATCTATTTACCATTAATATTACAATTCAGGAAACTACAACGAAACCTACCTTCAGAAAATTATTTATAGTAAAATTATAGTATAATGTGCCTTAAGTTTTAAAATAGCAATATCACGTATCTAACTATTTGCTCCCAAGCAGAGCGTCAAAGGATAGAAACCACACATACACTCGCAAGGATATAGAGAGTAACTTGCTGACCTTCGGCACGTTGCTCACGATGGGTGTTCCTTCCACGCCTGTCGACGTCATGTTCATGCAGTTCCTCGGAGAGTTTCAGCCTGACTTCAATGTCTCTGATATTATGTACAGGGTACGTTTGCAAATACTCAATGTAAGTAGGTAATTATTACCTATCTACCCTCTGTAGAGTGACGGACTAACGCCGGTATTTCTTTATATCAGTGGGTTTATGGGATGCCTTCAGCGGTTTGTGATAGTCAGCTAGTTCTTTTTTCGTCACCATCAAAAATATTAGAATTTAATATTTGTCACGTACAGCTCTCCCCACAATGTGCATCACTGCTGGTACGCTGCAGCTGGGCGGGGCAGATCACTCCGTGTGAAGATCTGTTCGCCACTAGAATCACTTCCCTCGGCTTCTGCTGCGTCTTCAACTCTCGATACCAGTGAGTGAACATAATATTGCTGTTTGAATTAGGAATAGTATCTTTAACTAACTAGTATCTTTAATTTTGAAGGCCTGAAGATTGGTACGCTACGGCGAAGATATTGAAGGTGATTGGTCCAGACAATGGTCTGTCTGTTGTCTTCAAGGAAAATAGCGACGAGTTTGCCTTCGTGCGGAGTGCTGTTGCAGGTGTGCAGGTAGGTACTTACTTCATCTCATTTATTGACTGCTTTTCCCTTTCTTTCCAAATGTGCCAAGTGTTCTACCCATTTAAAGATGTGTACTTAGTTTTTTGGTTAATTGACGGTTCTCAGGTCCTAGTATTTGACGGCAGCGAGTACCCTCTGCTAGAGGGTGGTGCCGTCCGCATGTATCCCCTCAAACAGAACACTTCGGTGTTCATATCTCTGAGCGTGAAAGAGCAGCAACCCTCCGATAGTCTGCAATATTACAACGAGCTTTGGGTAAGGCGCTTTACTTATAGTGTATTGCTTGAACAGTGTTATCTTCGCCCATCTTAAACCATAGTATCTATATTTTTAGGCTTTCCGATTAATGTTGCACTAATGCTGGTATACACCCTACACGTGTAAGCTTGCTAGGCGTATCAATAAATCCGTGGAGTTGAGATGCAGGCGCTGTCGATGATAATTTTATTATTAGGTTAGCAAGCTAGATGACTATTAAGAGATGCTCCATTGAAAAGGTTAGATCATCCGCCGGGTTGGGTCATCATGGGGACAGCGCAGCAGTCCATATAAGAGGATGTTCTCCGCATCCCTTATTACCAAACTGACGGGGACAAGCGAGACAGGCGAGGACGAGGGGCACTCAGTAAGGAGGAACTTAGGGTGTCGCCATACTCGCCATAATACCTATTTCGATGGGCGTACAAGTAAACTTAGCCAGCGCGATGTAGATTCTTGTAGCGCCATCTATCCGTTAGTACGCGAACCAGTGTGGTGGCTACATCGTGACGTGACTTATGCAGCGTGGTTGCCGCATGCGCGTGGTGGAGCCGCCCCGCGACTGGCGCAGCAGCTACTCGTGGTGCCTGTCGCAGTGCCGCGCGCGCACGGCCGCCGCGGTCTGCGCGTGCCGCCCGCACACGCTGCCGCAGCCGCAACCGCAGCCGCAGCCCGGCTCTGCACCTGGCTCCCAATACTTCTGCACGCTTAACCAACTCGCCTGCCTTAATAAACATAGAGGTCTCTACTTACCTATTATATGAGCTAGTGTAGAATCATAGCCGTATCTTCAGACTGACTGAATGACTGAAACAGTGGAGAAGTTTGATTGACGTAGCTACTTGTTCTTTTAGACCCAATGAAGTTAGAAATTAATCTGAAATAGAAGTTCAGCTGCAAAACTGCCGAATAGACCACGGTACTATAATCATAATACCGTGAATAGGTATTATCATGTTCAATATATTTCAAAAATATTATAATCAAGATAAGAAGCTTACAACAGAGTTAAAGTAGGCTACTTCTGGAACTGCGAAATATAGTGTAAGTGAGAGTCTGTTGGTCGATGATGCTTGCTTGTCTATGGTTGTGCAGAGAAGCTGGTGTACTACTACCCGGGCGTGGTGGAGGAGGCGATAGAGGCGAGCCTGGACGAGGAGATGCAGAACGCGCAGGATTGCCTGCACTGCGCGCCGGACTGCACCCGCATCACCTACCCCGCCAAGCTGTTCTACTCGCCACACCTGCTGCACTTGCACGGGAAGACCTTGCAGAACTTCTTCTTGTGAGATCTGCTTTATACTTAGTCAGTCAGTAAATGGTCCTACACTTACAATATCTTGAACTAAATTGGCTGTTAATTAATAGAACCTATTAGTTAACTAATACATGGATAAGTTACCTAACACTATTGCATTAGGATCTCACTTTTAATGATATTGGAACCTAATAAATGAATGAATTAATAAATAAATGTCATCTCAAATAACTTTACTGAGATGCAATATATTTTGTAGCTCTAAATTCAATTCAAAATTTTTCTTCATTGTAATGAACTCATTACAAGTATTTTTAATCGAACAGAATCTTTCTTCATTAGATGTGAATTGGTTCCTGCCCGTTATTTATTGAAAAGGAACCAATAATGTATGGATTTAAATAGTTTAAAAAGTATTATGTATACATACAATAATCAATAGATATACGTATCAGGCGCAAATCACATTTTGGCAAACAGACGACCTATTTATCGAGCTGCAATTAGCAAAAAACGTAATAAAATTTGAATTTCGCGTGTTTTTGAGCGTAAATGGCGTGTACACACTGTTCGATGTCTTTATAATTATGTACTTACATATTCAGAATTTAATTTTTTTATTCCAGTAAGGGACTGTCCTTCATAAATGTGACAACAATACAAATATTCTATCCAATTGAAGACCAAAGCCTCTATGCAGTAGAAAGTTACTTCCGGTGGTACGAAGTAGTATGTAAGTAATGCTGAAATCTTCTGCCTGGCCAGACTGAATATTCTTATGCCATCCAATAGTCCTAAGATGATGCTTGATTGCAGCGATATTAAGCGGTCAGTGGGTGTGTGTGGTCGGGGTGTCGATCATCAGTGTGGCGGAGCTGGTGTTCCACCTAGTGTTCCGGTGGCCGCTGAACTTCATGCGCCGACGACGCCGACGCTTGGGACTAGCTGCACAGGCACAGCGCAAGCGAACCTACTACTAGCGACATCTATACCAAACTTGTTACTAATTTCTGCTAATAGAGGCACCACTGAGAGCTAACGTGTTTGTCAATATTTATCCGCACTGCAACGTTAGATTAACAATAATAATTAACATAATAAAATAAGTTGATGCACGCTATTGATTAATATTTTATTTTAAAATTAATAATGTGTATGTATTTCTATTTTATTATAAATCATAGTTATACGGCCACCTACCTTCACTATTATGCGTAGTAGGTACCTAGACCTACATTATTTATTAACTATTCTAAGTAATATAAATAATAATACCTTTCGCATAGCACAGGTGGCGCCATCTATTTGTGAAACATTTTTTTACGGAATCAAAATATTTTTTTTTCTCATACGTGAAACTCAATTGATCTACATTGGTCTTTCAATAATAATATTTTATTATTTTATTTACTATGCAAAAAAACAGTTACACATAAAAGTTACCCTGACTACGTATATTATTATTTATTCTTTGCCCTGACTACCAAAATAGTGTGAACTGTGACATTGTTAGTATATCTAATACAGATGGCGCTAAAATTGTTTAACAATAATGTGACGATCGACGTTCTAGAAATTAGATAATCTATTCATAAATTGTCTGAGCATTCATAATCAAATGGAACCGGTAGGCTATTATAAGTATCTCAAGATCCAGGTCAAGGACCTTCATTCTACGATCAATATCAGAGTTGAACAAACTGACATACCTACCTTACTTTACATAACATAACTTGACCTTTAACCCGAACCAAACATTGAACCACTCGTTTTGTGTTTGTTTATTCTATCGATGAATACTTAAAATAATTTGAATCTATTAAAATCATTAAAAGGTCACAAGAAGTTCCGTCACGGTTTAATTGAAGGCTTCTCACGGAAATGTTAAAAAAAAATACGTAATTGACAGCTTGATAAATTCAGCAAAATTCTCTTTGTAACAAAAAACATTAGAAAAAGATAAAATCAATCAGTTCTCTCAAATTAGTCCAACTGCTTATTTCAAGCGCGATCTTTATCGACTACGACTATTATTGTACCCCCGTATATGTCAATGGCATTAAAATAAATCCCATCCTTTTCACTAATATACAGAGTGATTCATGAGGAAGGTTTAGGTGTATAATTTGTTAAGGTTCTGTATACATTTGTTGAAATATGACGATAATAGGGTAGTTGACAGTGTCAAAAATAAATGACCAAACACTAACCAATGCATAAAACATGTAAAAACACGTGGAAATATCAAATATGTTGTACATTTAATGTTTTTTATGATTTTTAATTACCAGTGGAACCACTAAGAGTAGATGATTTGATGCTGTGAAACTATGACGTCATAATGTAATATTTCATACAAAATTCCTTGTAAACGATCGTTTTGACATTTATTAAAAAGTAGCTGATTTGATATGTCAGTCAACTACCCTATTGTTGAAGATGTCGGAAAGAATCATGCCGCGCGTATGAAGCCATCGCACACCGTGCAATGCGGGCGGGTCGCTAGATGTATTTATAACTAGCTGTTCCACGCGGCTTCACCCGCGTTCCCGGGATAGAAAGTAGCCTATAACCTTCAGGGATAATGTAGTTTCCTATTAGTGAAAGAAATTTTCGAATCGGAACAGTAACATCAGAGATGAGCGCGTTCAAACAAACTCTTCAACTTTATTATTAGTACAGATTAAAATTGCGAACAATGTATATCAAGCTACCTTTTATATAAATAGTAGATATAATATAGTTTAGATTTACTTATTAATTGTTATTGACCGCGTCATGTGGCTCGTCCTCTATGGGCGGCGATGGTGGCATGTCGGAGCCGGGAGCGGAGCCCGGGGTCGACCCGCCGATGATCGCCGGAATCACCTGCAATCATCCTGCAATTCAATCATCCACTTGGTAACTATACTTAAACTCCTACCTGACCCCACGTCAATAACAACCAGGGGATTAAACAGACGAGACTTGTCCTACTTGAATTAACCTTATTAGCTTAGATCGGCGGATTATTCCCAGATACCCCGTTGAAGTTTACGTTACGGGTCTGTTGGGAAATTTTCTCCCAGAAGTCCCGTCACATCTAGGTACTACCAAAGCAATTTGGAAATGCTTACCTATTTGTAACAAACAACATAGGAACGAGAAGATTTTATATGGGTGCCTGCCTATGTATCTACCTATATGTAGTAAAAATAAAAATCACAAACAGTGTGTACAAATAATCTCAAAAGTCCCGTTGCCGGGACTTCTGGACAAAAATTCCCAATAGACCCGTAACGGGACAACTGCAACGGGGTGTCTGGGAATACTTTAGATCGGCATCGTATAATAAATTGACAAAGGTACCTACCTACAAATATACGTAGAGAGAGCTTTACACAAGCCTGGAATAAAATTCCCTGGAATACACCAATAGATTCCTGGAGATTTATAGCTAGGTTTATCGCAGTGGGTTATTGCACAAGATTGATAAATCGACTGTATCCTAATACCTGTTCTCCCAGCATTTGCAGTATCTGCGCCACTTTCTTGATGGCCTCGATGTCCTGAGGAGTGGGCAGCGGCAGCCGAGGGTCCTGCTGCAGGCGCGCGGTGCGGCTCGCCACGAGGGAGCTCAGCTCCGACACCACGGGGAGCCCTGCCCGGGACTCGGGTGGGAACTGGAGAAGAACGTTAACCAGGTCTTTGATGGCATTTCAGTTGACCGCCTAATGGCTACCACCCTCAAGTTCACTTTCCGGTGTGTTCTGACAGCTGCATTTGAGAGCCAGTTCCCTTCTAGGATTTGTGAGATCGCACAGAGCTCATCGTGAAGGGAGTAAGGGTCGCCAACGCGCGAGTGGTACCCGGAGCGCGGATTAGTAAATGGTCTGAGAATACCCTAAAGCATTATAGGCTACGGTAATAAATTTACCGACATTGCTACATAAAAAAAATCTAATGAGTATCTTTTGGTTTGCGTTTAACAATCTCAGCGTCAAATATGACGGTGCAAAAATATCATCCAAGGTTTATTTCACCTCACAACCTCAAAAAGACGTTAAGCATCACTTACAGGACTGCTCCATACCACCGAGAACACCAACACGAGCACAAGCACACTCGACATCCACGATTGCATCTTGCAAACTATCATCACCGACAAACGGAACATTTACCTGATCATATTTTATACTACCCATAATTCTATAATGCAGCTATTTTCATCAATGAGTCTTATTTTCTATCATCATTCATGGATGATTACCGCCATTATTTGATATTAGTTTTCTCTTTTGTATTGTGTATCAGACAGGCGAAGGTCGTAGGTTTGATTGAACCTAAGAGTTTGAGCTGTCGGTAAAGGAAGTTACCTGGCTCGCTATCACACACAAATTATAAATTTCGGGAGCCAGGCAAAACACAGGCTTTAGATTTGTATTTACAAGTAAACAGTATGATGAAATTTAAACGTAGTGCGTTGCGTAGTGAAAAGAGGTCTACGTTTGTACAGCCGTTTGGCTGAGTGGATTTTCTTGAAACATTAACACGAAATAAACAGAATCTAAATCGGTACATCCGTTCAGGAGCTATAATGCCACAGACAGACACACAGAATACACACTACAAACTCATAACACCCTTCTTTTTCGTCGGGGGTTAAAAAGAAAGCTAAATTATCCCCGAGTGCTATAGGCTACTTTTTATCCTAGGAACGCGAGTGAAACCGCGGGTAATATATGAATGAAGTGACCTCGGAAGCGAACCTGACATTTGATCACTATGTCTATGCAAAGTGGCAGAAACAACAGACCTCGTCATATAGTAGGTATACTTTATGAATATTTGATTACTTTGCAACGCAACGTTGTTTTGGACAATTACATAATATCAAGGAGATAAAATTTTGTATTTTTATACGGTAAATATTTACCTCCACGTACCATCTTGACATGGTATAAAATGAAGTCGCTTGGTTCCGCTGTCTGTTCGCTTAGATCTTTTAAACTACTCAACAGATTTTAATGCAGTTTTCAACAATAGATAGAGTGATTCAAGAGGAAGAGGTTTACATGTATAATACATGCATATTATAGTATAGAAAAGCCGTGCGAAGCCGGGAAGGGTCGAAGTCGAAACACCTCGAGAAACCTAGGTCAGTACTGTTTGCCAGTGATGTGAGGATGTTGTGTCCCTTGTAAAGTGTTAAAGCGTTAAAAGGCTTTTTCGAAAATCCTATCCCTAAGGCTAAGTGGATTCAATAGGGTATCGCGGGTGGAAAGCTAAATCATTTAATATACGTCATATAAATCGAATGTAGGCAGTTTTTTGTAATTGAATTCGTTTCGTTGCATTTTTAAGACTATTTTATTAAGCTATAATGAACTCCTTTAGTCTTTTCCAGATGAATAGAATAAATAAGGACTTTACAGGTATACTTTACTAGACAAAGTTTGTTCCGCCTTATTAAAATGATTAGTCATTCAAAAACGCATTTTTAATGTTTTGTTGAGAGCAGTCGGCATTGAGTGATGTTTTATTTATGCATAATGCACACTCATGACCTGATTCCGGCGTGATATTCATTCTGAGCGCGGACACTTCACTAGCTCTAGGCGGGCCACACAGAGGTCGGGGCTTCGGTAGTAACGTTCTACGCTACTGTACTGTACTACTGATTCGTCTCAGTTTTACAATGTGACCGCATAGTGGATATTAATTATTTACTTTATTTACATTATTATATTTTTAGACACATATTAGACAAGACACACATTAATAAAATAATCATGTGGTAATATTTTTAATTTTGATCGGACTCACGCTTGACAGTTATTTTTGATGAAAAAGAATAAAATTAATGATCACCAGAAGTGTCAGAGATAATAAAATATGAAATATAGGTAACTACCAATGTAAAATAGCCTATAGATGTGTTCCAAACAGAGGTTGGTACAATCAGCAACATAAGCAATTATATTGTAGGTATGTAACTCGCCGCACGAAATTGCATTTAAAAAAATATTCAACGTAATACTGTCTCCATAGGCTTGAATATTTGTGTTTGACTCAATTGTCGGTGAGCTGATCGATAACGGCGGAGCGCACAGGAGACGCTCGACATGCCAGCGTTGATACGCGTGCAGAATGCCTTTGATATTGCCTTAGGGCTTTACACACTAGGCGATTTAACGCCGAGATTAGTTCTAAAATGAGAAACTACATGGTTATTCTAATGTAAAAGTTGTGCCTTACTTTATTATCTCCTGAGGAGGACCATATTTGTATAATTAACGGTTTTGAGTTTGTGGGTCTTATCGAGGCTGACTAGGGGCTCTACTGTACCGCATATTTTTGGAAACCGTAACCACAGAATATAAATGTCTAATGAGGGCTCACCACGCCCACAAAATGGTCTACCACCAAAAGATAGAAATAGCCAGACCGGAGATCGTATCTAGGATTCTGTTATATTAGTGAGATACGTGAATATCAAACAAGTCAATTAAACCATCAATTTTCTCGTGTGGGTTCTAAATAGTATATAATTCCAGAAATATAGTCCAGCCTTCAAAGCTTGGTGTCAAACAAGAGCCATATTAAACTATATTCGACTAGCTCAATGATCTTTAAACGCCTAATACGTTTACACCATAAGGTTTAGTAGGCACTGGCGTGAAGCAAGGAGTTTGGGGCGGGGGTGAGTTGCATTCCCATCGTGCCTGTGTCTGGGTGCTCGGTCGGTAATCACCGACGCATCTGCGGCGCGCGACCGCAGCCGAACGAGCATGATCACGACGCGACCGACCCGCTGCATACAGACAACTGAAAAGT
Organism: Tethea ocularis; assembly: GCA_963555595.1. Lineage (NCBI taxonomy): Eukaryota > Metazoa > Arthropoda > Insecta > Lepidoptera > Drepanidae > Tethea > Tethea ocularis. The sequence continues at coordinate 10,515,222 of OY741973.1, forward strand.
TTCTTGCGATAACATTGTTGGCTCACTTTTGTGTAAAGCCGACAGTTCAGCGTTCTAATTGATGTATGGATAACTGCATGCGTTAGTTTAGAATAAGTTCATTTAACTAACAGTCACCATATTAGCCGCTCTTTTTTTTCCTTCAAATAGATACTTTTCCATATACTTACAGGGTTACTTTTCAATGAGTCAATTTTGAGGAATTATTGTAGGTACTCATCATTATAAACAAGTTTTACCTGCAAAGAGCCAACTTACAGCCCAATGCGGCCAATAAAGTATAATTATTATTAACCTTTGATGAACAGTATCTTTTGGTAATATTAGTGAGACTTCTTCAATTGGTAAGACTTTATTATCACCATGACTAGCAAATAAATACTGCCTAATCACCACCTTGGCATTCGGCTGCCTTGGAACTAAGGTCTTTCAATATACTATTAAAAAAATTGGTTGACGATAACAGATGTGCATTTGATTTTGCAGAGTACATATATTTTTTTTAATGGACTGAAGTTGGTAGGTCATCAGAGGCTACCAACTTGGCTACCAACTTCTACAGGGCTCTCAGCCGGGTAATATTTAGATAACAACGCCTGAGGGCACCCCCGAGTGGGGTACGAATCTCGGCTCAGAGCGTTACCGGGGGAGGGGGAGGACTTAGTACGAGTTACGACTAATTGGGGGCGGTCGGATGACTGCAGGCAGCTCGGGCCGCTTGAACGGGACGAGACTGAGTGGGACGTCGCGGCGGTCCTCGAGGCGGCCGTCGAGGACGGTAGCGTGATCGGTTGTGTGTAGTGTGTTGTGTACTTTTACGAGCTTCGTCAGCTTCGATCTGAGCTAATGTAATAGGGTCATCCGGCTCGCTGAGGGCTTGCCTTGGTCTACGGAGTATACGGGAGGGCGTGTAGAGAAAGAAAGAAAGAAAAACGAACAACAGGAGAGAGGCTTGGCCACACATAGGGGTTCATCGCATTCGAAGGGTTCCGTACCGTACGATAACAGAAATATATATATTTCAAATGTCTACCTACTATATCATGAGATACTTACAGCGATTGTTAAGATCGAACAAAAAACGTTGAAAAAAAAAACGTTTTTTGTCTTTATCTTATTTGTTTTAATCTTGTGGTTATATCTTATGGTTCCAATCAAGTCTTGCAGTTTGAAGATCTAGACCTAATGTAACATGTAAATAGCTGATGCATCTAATTGCCACCATGTTACGTGTAGTTACTCAATGAGGCCGTCAGCGGACGTGCTGCTAATGTAAACAAACATGCACTCACGATTTGTGTAAAAACAATCGTTTCAGCAATTTGTTGGATTCTAATTTTGCTGAAGGAAAATATTATAGTATAGTTTGACCACATATCTCACTGTGTTCAGTGATGATATGGCCGAAGGTAAACGAACCCTAGAAGGGAACGGCTCTCAGTGCAGCTAATATACACTGGTAGGTCCTTGACGATAGATTTCCAAATTGTAGGTTGTAGGCAGCCAGGCGGTTAAAAGTACTCTACTATCGTGCAAGGGTTTCCTCTCGATTCGTCCGAGTGTCAAGATTAGACTCGCAAAGAGAAAAAGAAAAAGGTTATAGAAAAAGTAATTTTTTAAGTATATAGATAGCAGTGGCGAGGTTTGAAATTATGGCGAGGGTAAGCCGTTCAAAAAACGCCGATAATATTATACTTAATTACGGGGTATTTTATATAAAAATGGCTTTGAAATGATGAATCTGTGGGACTGGGATTTCTAAAAGGTAAGCCGATGAGAATCGGCTTGTAAGGACCCATCGCCACTGATAGATAGATACCTTCTACTAAAAGTATTTTATTTTTTCCCGGGATAAAAAGTCGCCTATATCCTTCGGGGATAACGTAGCTTTATTAGTGAAATAATTTTTCAAATCCGACTGATAGTTCCAAAGATTAGCGCGTTCAATAAACAAACAAACTCTTCAGCTCTATTATTTATGTATAGATAGATATGACACCTATATTTTGTGACGTCACGTAATAACCAAGTGCCATGGCGATTAGAGTAATAAGTACTTATTGTGGGTCAACACAAAAGTATATTGCTTCAACAGTTTACAATTATAACACAGATGAGTGTTTCTTGTGATTCTAAAACAATTTCATAACAACAGAAATAAACAATTCAGATTTAATTTCGTAACAAGCAATTTGATGTCCGAAGATAAAGTAGCATGTAATACTGCATCTATTATATACTGTGACGTCTTCAGTGACATCACCAACGATCTTCAGAATAATCTACGGCATTATGATAATATCTAATGCCCATTATTTATCAGGAAGCAGTTCACAAACAAAGGCTAATAAAACACACGAAAATAAGCTAACAAAGAAGTTTGCTTGAATTATAAGAATAACTACTTATAAGTCGAATCTACATAATAAAAATTACTAAGATTATAAATGTGGAAGTTTGTTTGTATTGTGTGTATATGGAACCGGTTGGTAGAGTCTATTGTAACTTTCGACGTTCACAATTTCACGCAAAAACTACTGTACGTACGGGGTGAAATTATGGTGAGGGTAAGCCGTTCAAAAAACACCTGTAATTTTATAATTACAGTGTATTTTAAGCATCATAAAAGTGGCTTTGAAATGATGAAAATGTGAGCTGGGATTCCTAAAAGGTAAGCCGATGGGCTTGTATGGACCCTTCGCCACTGGTACCTACTGTTCCGAGGGGAACTGCCTAACAAAATGGTACTAAGCTTAATTCAATTCTGCTTCAATTTCTACTTATCCATAAATGGACTTGTCGGGTGTCTAAATATTATACAATTCCAGAAAATGATACCCAATTTTATTATGCGTATTTGTATATTAATTTTAGCTTGATAACTCCACACGATGCTGAGAAAAAGCTGACACACAGACTGACAACGCGATCCCCTAAAGTTTCCGTTTCCTTTTGTTTTAAACTCGCAGAGTTGTAGCTAAACATTTTACTTTATATAGGTACGTTCAGTTTTTCTTCATACCATGGTATTAGCTCATTTATATACGTTGAACCCTTGATGTCTCAACATTGACAGCATAATGCGTTGAATGATAACGGCACCGGTACCAGGACAACGGTCCCCGAACAATGGCGTCCGGTGAACCTCACTTTGAGTTTAAACTGCCAGTTTATATGCAAGACACCGCCACGACGCCATAATAAATGCTATGGCGAAAAAGTTGCTCCTAACTTTGTGAATCAATCTTTGAAACTAAGTTGCTATACTTATACTATTTATGGTGTAGCTTGGTGCAGGTGGCAGTAGCCAGAGAGATATGAAAATGAGTCTGCAATAAAGTTTATCTATGATTCAATATCTATATACTGATTTTTTAATCACCGTCCAAATTCTCAAGGATTATTGTACTCATCATTATGAACAACTTTTACTATGAGACCATACCTGAATTCATGAAAAAAAAATCTAACTTCTCATACAAAACTTGTTCAGTCAAAATGTAACATTGAATGACAGCTGTCCATACTCAGAAGAAAAATAATTTTATTTTACAAAGGAATAGGCTGTATGGTCATCGACCCTTGCCTGCCCTATTTAGGATGAAGTCATTACTACCTACTAACTACTAGGAAGTTTCTTATTTAGACTTGATACCGTTTTAACTATTGGTACTCATATGAAATTATTTTAACTATAATCAGACTACTATAATCTACATGAATAAAAAATGATTGCCAAGTTTTTTTTAATGTGATCTGATTTATTTTTATATATGTATAGGTTTTTAACTTGAGGGCGGAGTGGACTGTAGGGAATATCAAACTATCGTACTTAATAATTTCTGAAAATAGACACAAGTACCAAAAAAAAAAACTTCAGTATCCCATGGATATGGCGTTTACTAGATTCCAATTGCTCCTCTCAGCAGTGCAAAGTGCAACAGGGTAGTTTCCTGACATAACTATAAAAACCAGCTACTGTTTATTAAATACCAAGACGATATTTTATTATAGTTATTAGATAATTATATGATTAGATTTGTATGACATACTGCACTATGACTATGTTTCACAGCATCAAAATGATCTAGTCTAGTGGTTAAATAGTAGTTTATGATACTGTTGCATAATAGGGGTTATTAAACACGAGTGTGAGTTTAAGTACCGAGCCGTAGGCGAGGTTCTTAATAGTATCACACGAGTTTTTAATACCTAATTATGTGCAGTATCATACAGTACTTTATCTAAACTCATATAAATAATGTAATTTAAAGGTAAAAAATCGATAATATTTTGTCGTAGGTTTTCATGCCTTACGGGTATCGATTATTCGTCATTTCCATTGCCGCCTCCACTATTTCAGATCCAAGTTTATTTCACCTTAGTATCACTGCTATTTTTCTATCATTTTTGGCCAAAATAAAATATGAATGCAAAAAATCAATAAAATAAACAAACATTAACACAAAATAACAACACAGACAAAGTAAATTTTCATCTAAAATTACAATTGTTTAGTCCTGCCTGATGTCTGGCCACTTATAATGATTTTTTCTTTATTATTTTGTTTGACAAGTTGACTGACAGGAATTGAAGTATTAAAACCCAAAAAACATTATAAGTGGCCAGACATGTCCAAATACTTGTACTTTAATGAAAAAAAGTTATTTTATAGCATTATCTTGGGAAGAAAACTGTACTATAATATAATTTTTTAATTTCATTATAGCCGGGTGTGCCTAAAGTGGGTCATTAAAGTACTGTTTTTGATTTCATAATTAGAACTTTACGATATGAGAGTAGATAAAATCATTAAAAGCATTAAATTGACAACATATTTGATGTTCCTATATGTTTTTAGATGTTTTATACATTGGCTAGTGTTTGATAATTTATTTTTGACACTGTCCTCTAAGCTGTTATACATAATGGTAAACCAGTGTAGAGCCAAGGTTACAAAATTGTTACCAGCTCGTGATCGTCATGGTGTTTAGATCCAATCGTATATTACGTTTCATTGACACGTTACGTGAAATTATATCGAGATATGTCGAGGTGAAGGTTGATGAGTCGCGCGTAGTGATGCACGTGTTACTCTGTCGATATCGATAACCCTTTAGCTATTTTATTTTCACAACGATGCGCAGGCTATTATTAAGTATTTTTTTTTGAAAACATGTTATTTGATACTTTTTTTGTGTAAAAAATCTAGCTGAAGAGTTTGTTTGTTTGTTTGAACGCGCTAATCTCAGGAGTTACTGGTCCGATTTGAAAAAATCTTTCACTAATAGGAAGCTACATTATTCCGGATATAGATGAGAGATTATAGACTATTTTTTATTGCAGGCTCGCGAGTGAAACCGCGGGGAACAGCTAGTAAGATAATAAAGCTGAAGAGTTTGTTTGAACGCGCTAATCTCTGGATCTACCAGCCAGTTTCGAAAAAATCTTTCAATAATTGGAAGCTACATTATTTCCGACCATTATAGGCTACTTTTTATCCCGGGAACGCGAGTGAAACCGCGGGGAAAAGCTATATTAAAAAATAAAAATACTTTAAGGAGTACCTACATAAAAAATCCTCGCAAATCCCTTCAGAATGTATTCCGAACCAATGTTAGTGTCAATTGTAACTTTTTTATAAGTCTTATCGGGGACTAAACGAGTTATGAGTTTGAGTTGAGAAAATTAATATATTTATCTATAATGTTTTAATAATTTTGATGTAATGTTACGTGACGTCATTAATATAGGCACCAAAACGGCATAAGTACCGTATTGAGGTCCAGGACACTTCCAATTACTGGCATTTAGAACCTTTAGAAATACAAATCTACATTATAAGAGGAATTGAGATAATTCGTTACCTAGACCCAGCTATATTTCTTTTGTTTACAAACAAGGTAAAACTGATCTTTGAGCTTCACAGAATAAGTGATAGTATCAAATAGCAAGCAAGTAAGATCGACGTGAAATTAGTGTTTCGTGACGTCTCAATTACATTATTTAATTTTTCAAGTAGGTAAACGTGAGTTTATAAATAAATCGGAGTCATAATTGCATTTGATGCACTTATAGTTTTAAATAACAAACGAATTCCAATTTCAAAACATCAACAGTGAATTCAAAAAAAGAATTTGACATTTAAAATTAAATTGAATGAATTTATCGATGTGTGAAGCTCGTCACTAATAATCAAGGGTACAAAACAAATCTCGGCTATTGTTTATATTAAGTGTTATATAAGGTATAGCACAGTGTGGGCGATGCGACGCGCGGGGTCGGCCGCCTTGGCCGCGGCATTGGCGTTGGCGTTGGTGCTGGCTATGACGTTGGACAAGCCGGTCTTCGTCAAAGCCGAGACCCTCTCCGGACTCGGGTCCATCCTACCATCGTTCATCGTGAACAACTTCGAGGAGCTGGTTAAAGCCGCGTCTGCTTCATGTACGTGTATTGTTTACTCACGAGGAAATGTTTCCGTGGAAACGTGACAAGTTTATAAACTTTCTCTGATAGATAGATTACATTCTATGGTTGTGTTGAAAAGTGCGTGATGTTGGAAAGTGTATCTGCGGTATCAATTTGTGAAAATTTCCTGGTTTTTATCACATTATATCATAAACGTGATAGTACTTAACACTGTTATTGTTATCTCATCACGATGATTTTTTGAACGGATGGATAAAATTTAGTACGTAGATAGCCTGTGATTTGGAAACGGATATACATATTTTGAACCTGGTAAACCATGGTGAGACAGTTAGTTGGATAAAAATTAATAGTAGTTTATGATACTGTTGCATAATAGGGGTTATTAAATACGAGTGTGAGTTATAGAGTTGTGATATATGTAGGCAAAAACAATAAAATAAACAGACACAATAATCATATACCTAATCAAATCCGAGTTGCCAACTCCCAAAAATTCTTACCTCTAAAGTTCAAGTAAAAAATTTGTCACATTGTCATCGTCAAATTGAATTGATACTGATTGATTATACTATTGATAGGTCCAAAGTGTACTTTAATAGAAAAAATAGTTATTTTATAGCATTATCTTGGGAACACAACTGTACTATAATGAATCATTATACACGGGTGTGCCCAAAGTGGGTCATTAAAGTACTGATTTTGATTTCATTATAAGAACATTACGATATGAGAGTAGATAAAAATTATTTAACAGAGTTCTACTATAATTTGATGCACATATTCGTAAATAAGCACACCTAATGAACTGATGTTGATACACGTGCCGGTCTGTTAAATTTCAGCTAGGAGCTGGATATTTTTGCGTTTTTTTAGACACAGACTATCAAATAATTCAAATTAAACCCAACACAAAATGTGACCTTTATAATTCAGTTAGGTAGTACCTAACCTACTACCATCTAGGTTCATAAAAATGAAAATAATATACGACAATCTAAATAGCATTGATTAAGGAATCAAAAGGCTATTGCATGCACTATTTAGCAAGCGCAAAAAATATTCTCACGTTCTTGTTCACTTGAAGTCACAAACTGACCTTAAACGCTTCATGTCACCCAGAATATCCACCAAATATGGTACGTTTCAGGTGAAGCTCTGCCGTTGGACATCCTGTTCTCCCGCCAGTACGCAGTGGACGTCCCGCATCTGAGCGTGGTGGAGTACTCCCGCGCCGGCCGCCGCGCCTACCGCGCCTCGCGGGCCCATCTCAAGCTGCAGGAGCACCGGCCCTCCCAGCTCGTGATCTACGTGCCCGGCTGGTGGAACACGCCCACCGACGAGTCCTCCGCGGCCCTCGTCGCCGCCCTCCTCAACAAACACCCCGTGGTCGTAGTCCTGGACACGAGACTATCCTTCTGCCGCGGCTACATCGCCTCCGCGTCGCGAGTCAGAGCCGTGTCTCATCTCTTATTCAATTTAATCAAGAATTTAGACCGAACCGGTATTCCGACGTCCTCGGTTCACTTAATAGGCTTCAGCTTAGGTGCCCACGTGGCTGGCATGACCGGGAAACTGGTCCAGAGGGGACTGAACGGGAAAATTGGGAAGATAACTGCGCTAGATCCCGCGAAGCCGTGTTTTGCGAGGTCGGAATATAGATTAGAAAAAGATGACGCGACTTTCGTTCAAGTGGTACATTCCAGCGCGGGAGTGCTCGGGCTTGAGGAGCCGATAGGGCATGCAGACATCTACGTGAATGGGGTGTATGTGAAGCAGCCGGAGTGTAGCGATAGGAGTATAAGTGTGGAGTGTGATCACGCTCAAGCGTGGAAGCTGTACTCGGCATCGGTGATGGACGATCAGTCTCTGATGGGACGCAAGTGCAACACTTGGGATGAGGTGATGCGAGGCAGTTGTTCTGGAGACATGACGGTGGTCGGCTACGGATGCAGCACAGATTCTCGCGGCATGTACTTGTACAAGTCCGAAGGAGCGAAGCAAAGGACAGAGACGCAGTTGCAAGTTTTTAATCCATTCGATTTCCGGACATGGTGGCATAATTGACAAACTGATACGCCATATTTTTAGTGAAGAATTTGTGATTTTGATGCTGTGATAATAGTTAAGATTGCTTTTTAATTATTTTTAGTTATAAATTATGTAAACTAGATAATAAAATTAAATTCCTTGGTCATAGCAACATAGTTTTATTTTACAATCCCATAGTGACATCTAGCGGTGTGCTACGGAACTAAAATATATAAATATGTGCGTTGAACATACAACTTGTAAACTTTAACTTTTAGTGACGTTACTATTGGCAAGATGGCGCCACCGGCGGTTTAAGCACGTGGTTACACACGAGAGAAATTTAATTAATGGGTTGTTAACGTTGGTGCATAATTTATTCCATATCCTTAACTCGAATAATTACGAACATTCTCTTGCACCGCCCACTGCTAAGGCATTCAAGTTATCCGCCAATTCGAGTCTCGGAGCTCGGAATTATTGGTAATATTTTTCGTTTGGCGTAAAATTCAATTAGCCGCACTAGCGAGGCCGTTATGGAGAGTTTGGAAACATTTCATGTCGGTCGACGCATTTATTATCGATCGGTGTTCATTAATTTTTCTCTCGTGTACCTATCGGGCGTGTGGCGTTTGGCGGGTGGCGGGTGGCGGGTTTGGTTGCGTTGCGTGTCTACGGCAGGCACGCCAGAGCCAGATTAATGGTGTTGTGGAGATCAGAGGCGGGCGCGGTGACGCCACTCCCCGCTCTGCTGTTGCCGGCCGTCACTCACCGGAACAGATTAGGCCCGCGGCTCGTATCCCGCTAATTTGCAAATGACAAACCCATGATTTATTCTGCACTTGAGTTTGCAACTCTGTCTGCGAGTAATAGCCGTATTTTAACTGGATGCTCGCACGCTGCGGCTGGATTACTAGCTCATAAATAATGCGGAAAGCCTCATTAAAGTTTAGACTGTTCTTCGTAAACATGGGTCGGGTAACTGAATTGTACAGTCAGAAGAAAAAAAATATTGTTCTGTGATTAATGTTTAGTAAATTTGGATCATTAGGTACTTTATGGTAAATAAATATAGGTACCTACATTATAACCTACATCTATAGATAAATTACAAATTATAATAAAGTACTTAATTGAATTCAGATTCGCAATTGATCTTTATAGCATTGTATAAAAATCTCCAAAAATTGCTTATTAAAATAAGATGATGTATACCCGGCGCGTACGGGCTCCAGGCCTACATTACAGGTACGGTAAATTCCACGAACTCTTCGTGAAGATACGAACACCACGAATAGTTCCATTAATTTGGTTCTAGGAAACTGTAATTAGTTGCGCGCCGAGACCGATCGGCTCTTTGGACGTATCGGATCCGCCCGCGCCCTCGCGCCGGATCCCGGGATCTATCCCGCGACGCACCGCACTACGTGAGCCGCATAACGAGCCCGGGGCCCGGGGGGGCTCGGCTCTCCTCTCTACTATACAACATTATGGGTTGCTATTAAATGAAATTGCTATGATAATTATATGGCATTGTGCGAGGGAAGCCTGCCAAAACTAAGTAGGGTGAATACAGGGCAGGATTTATATAATAAGTAGTTGATTGTCGAAATATGGTAAAATTTTGAGCTGAGCGAAATATTTTATTGTTAGACACGCAACACTATTAAATGGAACATATTTCGCACACATTTTTTGTGCTTCAAACGTATCACATCTTTTGAAAAGGAATTGGGATCCAACTATGGCTCCCTAATCGGTTTTTGATAACGTTCAAGGTGGGTCATTTACAAAATACTTAGAATATTAGGGATGTACGCACCTACATAATACATTCACTAATGCTTTCCTAATGTTTCATCATTATCCTTTGTATGAAGTATATTTTTTATGAGAGTGTTTTTTACGATAAGAGTATTATTAATTTCAAATTTAAATTGAATAACATGGGAGTGTAATAGGCTTAGTAAGATTTTATAACGAAAGGAAAAGGAATAAATAAACATAAATAGGTATAGTCCGTAGCATTGAGCGTTAGTCAAAACTATCAACAAAAAGTTTCCGCCCCGCGGCGTTCCTGTGGTATCTGGAGTTTTTCTGGGATAAAAAGTATCCGATTTATTATTCCAGAGTATGATCTATCTTTGTGCCAAGTTTCGTCCAAATCTAATAATCGTTCAGTCACAAAAAAAAATCATTAAAAAACTCAAAAATTGAGTCACAAATCCGTTGAGTCGTTGATGCATTATTGAGTACGCACTTATGGTTAAATATTTGTACCTGAACATATTTTATGATATTATTAATTAAATTATTCAAGAATTCATACATTGTATGTAGGTGGCAAACGTTCGTTTCAACAGTAGGTACAACAAGAAGGTAATTGAACACCACCTACCTCTATCGACTTCCAAGGGCTGAAGACAGGTTCAGGCATAAACGGTATTCAACTTGGAGTCCAGGTTTATGAGATCTCAGCACGGCTAGATCGATCACCTTAGTTCAATGTTCGTGGAAAACTACACTGCACGGCAATGAGGATATGACACTGTCACTCTTGAGAGGGGGTGAACACAACCTTCCTTCACAACGTCAAAACGATACCTGACCCGCGAGCCGCAGCCACCAGCGAAAAAAGTATGGCTGTGAATTACCAACTACCCTCAATTCAACAGCAGAAATCGAACAACTATAAAAAAGGTATAGCGAGGTACAGTATGACACAACTTAGATGAAGCATCGGTAAAATTCGTAAAATCGATCATTTCCGAAAAGAGAGCGCTTACAACATTACCCATGGTTATTAGTACTTTAGACGAAAATGTTGCTTGTTGAACGTTGAATGGCGCGATAATGATTTTTATTAGTTGTGTAAATCGGACGTGAAGTGTACTAAAACGATTTGCCGATGCTACATCTAAGTTGTGTGATACTGTAATTCAGTTCTTTTATAACCGTCCGTACCTGTAATTATAGACTACAGTACAGTGACATGTGACAGTAATTAGACAGGTACCGTGTAATTATGAAACGTAGTCCTGTCATCAGTTCGTTAACCGCTGCACGCGCTGTAACTCGCCCACTGGCCACTGGTCGTAGTTGAACTGTGCTCTATACTTACGGCGATATTAGATTTCTTTTGTAACAAGATATTGTTCTATGAGGAAAATGAAATTCTATCATATTATTGGTTGTTTGTGGGAATTCTTTGTTCATTATTAGAAGATATTTTTGACGTTAAATAGGTAATGAGATCATGAGATATTTATTAATTCAGATTCTTTATTAAAATAGGGATGATTTGTCTGGTAAGGTTTATGCAGTCATCAGAGGCTACCAACTTTAGTCCTTTCCGAAAAAAAAAAGATCATGACTAAAAAAATCGAATAGTCCGTCAGTTAGAATACCAAAAAATAAAATTTTGCTCCGAAAACAAATAACGAAGATACTGTGTGTTAGAATTTCGCGTGACATCACGTCTCTGTAAAAAGTGACGTCACAAGCCCCCCCTCCTCACTCCTGAACTTTGATGCGCAATATCTTTGTAATTTTTTATAATAAAAAATACGTAGGTACATCCAATATTTTTTTATAACCTAACTGAAGGACTAAACAGAATCACCTAATTATTTTTTACCTAATAGTCACCCTCCCTATATTAAATGACTCGACAGACGTTCTGTCAAGATTTCGAGTCCTCACCTCACAAACATCCCGTTTAAAAAAAAAATTTTAGATTTTCCCCAATTTTCCAATGTTTGTAGATAAAAATATAATTCAGCCTATTACATTCGGATTATTACTATTGTATTTTAAATATAGTACCTAGGTATGTTAAGCAAATTAACCTAAATTGTTTCACGTCGCTACTGGCACTACACGACACCTGCTAACTACCGACACACATACCTAACTATTTAACTAACGCATATTCTACATTCATATTATTATGAGACGAGTTATGTCTGTGCGTACATAATATACCTGCCCATATGTAGGAGCAAAGTAAAGTGTGGCCTCTAAGAGAACGTCTAATCCGATTTCGATTGTACTTTCGCAGAAAGGTTGAATATTTATTTAGGTATAGTTTAGTGAAAGTCCCATCAAAATAGGATCAACCGTTTCCAAGATTAGCCCAAGAAATGCATTCCTTCGCTCTGGTCAAAACAAAAGTTGTTCATGTTTGTTCTTTAATCACATCCTTATTACTGAACGGATTTAGATGACATCTGGCAAATAGATAAATCATAATCTTGGAATAAAATAATGGATATTTTTTGGTTTCTTGTCGAGCTACATTTTACATTTTTTTAAAGGTACCTACCCAAATTCATGATTTGCATCATGTCCGCCCGCGGTTTCACCCCTATTTTATTTCCCATACGGGCTGCATTTTCCAAAATCCTTTTTTTTCATTTTGTGTATTTTGTCAGTGTCAAGTGGAGTTCATGTATTTTATATTCTACATATATTTAATCGTCGTCAAGTAAAAGTTTTAGTACAAAGTAGCCGTTCTACTAAAACTTTACATGGACTTCTTGATACAACTTGAAAAGCCACTATACACGTAATCATTTCATTTCACTTCACTGGTGCACTTGTATTGATCTTTATTGGACAAATTAACACGATATTACATATATGACATTATACACGATAATCCTACTAAATAAACGTGAAAGTTTGTATATATGTTTGTTGCTCTTTCACGCAAAAACTACTAAACGGATTTGTATGAAACTTGGCACATAGATAGATCATACCCTGGAATAACATATAGGCTACTTTTTATCCCGGGAACGCGGGTGAAACCGCGGGGGACATCTAGTATTCAATAAAACTCAAAATACAAGACGTCACTTCCTCGCAAGTTCCTTCCAAAAAGACTTCTTCAAAAATTCTTCCTATCCTACGTAAAAATAGTTAATCTGCAGTCCGATCTGTCGAATGTTTTGAGCTCTGCGTCGATAACTTCAATCAGTGACGTTCTCCTAACTAATATAGACCATTAACTATGCCAGATGAGGCCAGGTGAGACCAGGTCACATAATTGAATACCCATGCATATTTTAAAGCATGCAAATGCCCGAAGCTAAATTCGTGATCGCCTTGTTTCCAACTCTCGCAGCCCTGATTGGCTGTCATGTCACATGTCACAATGACTTTGAAGCGACGTCATGTGTCGTCTGCATTGTCGAGAATCATATTACTTTCGGCCCCAAGACCAATGGACAGTGATGACGCATCGAGGACGATTTGTAAACAAATGGGTCGCGAGCGCACTCGCGGTCTAATAGCTAGTCTATACAAATAAATGAAATTGAAGTGTCTGTTTGTAATATCAAAATAACAGCTTTTTACTAAATAAAGCTTATAGCAGTGTTTCTCAAAGTGGGCGATAACAGCTCCTTGTGGGCGCTGGGGAAAAAAAATTACATGGTATTTTTAAATTTTAATAAGATTTTCTAAATATTAGAAAGTTGCATTTTAATTGCTCGCACTACTTAGTTACAATGTATGTAAGAACTATTTATATCCTCCTTGGTATGGACTCAGTAACAGGATAAGACTAATATGGCACGCTATAATTAAATTAATGTAATTATTGCCATTGTAATGTTTACGATATATAAAGTTAAAAAAACACTCTCAAAGAAGACAATGGTGCCGATTCTGTTGTTTACGAACTTAACTAATATTATACAAGTCACCTCTCTTTCATTTTAACCTTATTGAAAAAAGATAGAACATTTTTAATGCTGTCAGTTTAATCCATCCCGTTGTAATGTACGGATAAATAGTCGTGACCAATAAAGATCGCGCTTAAATTCACGTTGAAATGTGTGATCGGATTAAACTGACAGGACTAAAATATCTTGCATCCCTTTCTTATATTTACTATTAGAAAGAGATATAGTGAGATTAAATTTATTTATTTAAACAGAATCGGCACCACTGTTTGAGAATCTCTGGTTTAAATGTTTGGTATCTACCTACCTATACCAAAAAAATCTGTTTTTAAAAATTCATTTGTTATTTGACTGTTTCTTCCGGCTAATCTCCGTCTGAAGTCCCGTCAATTCTATCGTCTTTTATTTTAGAAAAATAATTAGGATTCGGCCCAAAAGAGAAATTTTCTCGGAAACGCGTGTAAATCCGCGGGGGACAGCTAGTTCACAATATAGTTTTGAAATATGTAAGTTTACTGTTTGTATTGAAATAGTCTGCGCCCTCATTTAGAGTTAGGTACTTGTAGTTCACTCGTCTAAATACATTCATGTAGTTTTATAGAAGCCTTATTTGTAAGTAAAATACAATATTGATTTGAATACAATGTTCTCGCGTGGGTTCCTTCCTATTTATCTAGAATACTATCTATCTTTTATTCTAGTTTGTTTCGCCGAGGTTTACTTACCTACATAGGTAGGCGTATTGGATCATAAAACCTCTTGTTTTCCTTGTCTAACTTGTTTTAACGTTATTTACCTGTTATTTTTTGGTTTCATAGAAATTGCTTGTTCATATAATACGGCTACATTTGTATCTACTGTCAAATTTATTCAAATATTTTATGAACTAAAAGCAATACAAATCCATACTAATATTAGATGCGAATGTAAGTTTGTTTGTTACCTTATCACGCCTAAACCACTGAACCGACCGCGATGAAATTTGGCACCCAGATAGCCTATGATATGGCTACTTTTTAACCAGGAAACGTGGATGGAACCACGGGGAACAGCTAGATTATAAAGAGAAACGAGTCATACAAAGATCATCAGTTTTTCGCCGGTAGAATAATAATGATAATATCCTGGGACATTGTTCACACACGGTTATCTGATCTCAAACTAAGCAGAGCTTGTACTATGGACAACCAGATAACTGATATATTACATATACTACTTTTTTTTTGTAAATACATACTTATATAGATAATTACACCCAGACACAGCCTAGATATAATTTTCAAAAAATAAGCGATCCCCACGAAAATGTAACAAATAAAATAAACATCAATCTTATTAATTATTAAGAAAATGCGAATGTTTGTGAGTGTGTATATTTGTTACTTCTTCACGCTCAAACTGCTGGACCAATTTTGGTGAGATTTTTAGCAACCGCGGGGCGGAAGCTAGTATCATATAAAAAAAAATTATCGCGCTTATTTCAAATTACCTTTAGCCAACCGTCTTAAATTCAAATGAAACCTCTTTCACCAAAGTTTATCGGAGGTACATAAAAAGTAAGTAATATAAGATTCGATCGAGTTACCCTCGGGAGGTAATCCCGGTGGCTGAGCTGAGCTGAGTTAATTAAACCATCAGATATTATATCAGCTATTTGAGCGAACAACGAGGTTATTAGCCAAATGTTAGTAATTTGTGGAGCTATTACAACTTTAAACGACTCTACTTGGAACCAGTTTAATTCTAACAGCATTTAAGTGTGGAGACTGTCTCAGTAGGGTTCCCATATGTCATTATTTTTTATGACATGTCATTACTTTTTATCAAGATTTATCTAAACATCGCCTTCGGATTCATATGAAAACATTTGGCAGAAATATTCAAGTATCTATCTACTAAATAAATATCCCATTCTGCTACATCACGGCAGTTTATTTTACATAATTAGGATATTTATCGAGAGTGATGCGAGGCAACCCTGACGTCGGCAATTTGAACAATCAGTAACAGCTGCCGTGTGGTGTTAGTGCTGTATATGCAACTATTATACAGCTATCAGCTCCATCATCAGCTTATTAGTCGCGTACGTTGGCTATAACGCAATGAGGAATAACAACAAAAAAATCTAATTAGTCCGTCAGTTAGATTATCAAAAAATATTAGATACGTATTTTTTATTTTGATCCGAAAACAAAAAATAACGAAGATACAGTGCGTTAAAATTGTCCGGTCTGCAAAAAGTGTACTAAAAAGTAGTTGTACAATGACGTCACAAGCCCCAATCCTGCACTTTGATGGGACTTATCTTTGTAATTTCTTATTGATTTGATAAAATAAAAAATACGTATCCAATATTTTTTGATAATCTAACTGACGGACTAATTAATTTTTTTTGTTGTTATTCCTCATTTTAGCGACACTTTTTATATTGCAACATTCTTATTCTCCTTACAGACATATAATTAGAGTATGGCAAATCTAAAACTCAGTGATCATAATTTGTTAAAGGTAAACAATGTAATAAACGACGGGCCAGTTGGCGTGGTTGGTTAAGAGCCGCAGGTTGTGGGTTCGATTCCCATCCAAGACAAACGTTTGTTTGAATGAACATATCTGTTAGTCCTGAGTCTGGGTGTAATATATATCTGTACTAATAATAAAGCTGAAGAGTTTGCTTCACTAATAGGACGCTGCATTATCCCCGAAGGTTATAGGCTATTTTTATCCCGGGAACGCGAATGAAACCGCGGGGATCAGCTAGTTATACCTAGTCAGGTCATAAATTCTGCCACATGTTTAATATAAAATAATTGAAACAAGTTTATTCATTATGCAACCATTTATATACCAAAATGAACTTAACAAAACATAGATTCTTATGACACTAAAGTTTATTTAAGCGTCCACTCCATATTTAAAAATGAGTAAAATTCTAAAAAGTATACATTTTTATTTTCATGAACAATTCGAAATTCGAATTCAATAAACTTAAAGAAAAGTTTTTACTGTGTGACAATACTTATGACCTGACTAGGTATACCTAGGTATTTTGGATTCCAAGCTCTGCTTTGTTTGGGATCACCATGTGTGAATTCAGGCAACTAACAGCATTTAACAGTAGGTACGCTTGTCTAGCTACCAGTGCTACCACGATAATTTTGAATATTTAGCGATGTGTTTCGACAGGGGAGTCGTTTTCTTGGTTACGATGAGATTACTTTGGCCTCATAACGGAACCTTAACTTAACACAGATTAATTAGATATCAAATTCTTATCATACACAACACTGTAGTTACTTCACCAAAAGGGCGGATCCAGGATTCCAGTTAGGGGGGGGGGGGGGGGGCTCGGCCACGTCGTAAGTTTGTTTTTAAATTTAAGTTGGAGGAACAGTAGCAGAGGAAAGGTAGCTGACCTTGTGGGGGTGGCCATGCCCCCCCCCTGGATCCGCCACTGCTTCACCACACTATAAATGAGAAAGTAAGTCTGTCTGAAATTTGGCTCGCTTTGAATTTTAGCACACATATACCTTAAATAGAGAGAGTCATAGGTTATTTTAAATCCAGAAAACGCGATAGAATCCGCGGGGGAAAGCTATATAATGAGACCTAGAATATCTTAAATAAATAAATATCCTCGGACATTCTTCACGCACGGTTATCTGATCCCAAACTAAGCAGAGCTTGTACTATGGACAACCAGATAACTGATATACTACATAAACTACTTTATTTTTGTAAATATATACTTATATAGATAATTACACCTAGAGATAGGACAAACAGACATCTTCATGCACAGAAATGTTTGTCCTGAATGGGAATCGAACCTATGACCAGCGGCCCAACGGGCTTGTCAATCTTATTTTATTTTAGGGAACATTTTGGTTATATTGATATTAAATTATTTGCTTTGTAGTTGGAACGGTACAAGTAGGTAGGTAGGTAGTAAAACGAACCATTACTTATCGAGAGCAAAGCAAATGCTAAAAATTGACGTTAATCGATTCAGAGAACTTCGACACTAACGCGACTTAGGTACGGTCGGCCAAGAAAGTGGTATGCCAGTTTTGATTTAGTGTCCTAGTCATCGAAAATTACAACAAGGTTCAAACCTGAGGTTCAAACTAAGAACAGCTGTCACGTAACAAACAGTAAACAAAATGCAAACGAAATTAATAATTATCATCTATGAATCTGCAAGTGTCATTCAACCTTAGGGTGGTACAGTATGACACAACTTAGATGTAGCATCGGCAAATCGTTTTCGTACACTTCAATTCCAATTTACACAACTAATAAAAATCATTCATTATCGCGCCATTCAACGTTCAACAAGATCATTTCAAGAGCAAGAGAAGGAAAGACTTGGTCTGTTTTGAACCACAAACTAAACATGCATTTGTAAATAAATTTTACATATTTTTGGGACCGTTTTTGTATAATAAGTTTAATAAACTATTAAACATACATAATTTAAACTATAAAAAATGCAGTATCATACTGACAGATTACTTAGAGAAATTAAATTATGGAGACACAGAAAAGTTGCTAGAAATTATAAAATGATTGTTATTTAACTTAATTATAATATATAAATATAAATAAATGTACACATATAGTTTAGGATTTTGCTTAATGCTAAAATATAAATTACCAACATTCCCTTTTGTGACGCCAGTCCCTCCAGCAATGCGTATTTTTTCCCCAATTTTGTAAATCTTTTTATGTTCCTTACTTAAACCATTATTGCTTACGCCCCTAAATAACCGATGAGTAGGCGCTAGCCTGAAACACAGGTTTAACCAACCTAGCTCAGGCAGACCGCTAGCCAATTTGATGAATTAATATTTTATTTCCATGCATATGTTCTTTTTTTTCTGTTTTTTTTAGCTATAAACTAGTTTTTATCGAGCATGTAGCGCAACTTACCGCATAGCAACAGTTCATGACGTCATCAAACACGGTAAGGTTCTGAGGTAAAATATACTGTATGTGATGGTCTTGAGTTTTATTTCCCTGTCTTGCATTAAATGGTGAATCTTGCATGTTGCTTTATTTCTAACCTCCTTGGTAACGTTTTGGTTATGGTTATGCTGAACGGTATTAATGGTATCTGTTGCTATGCGGTATGTGGCGCTACAAACATTTACACATTTTTTGTTTAAATTTTTATCTTGAACATTTATGTAACAATTGCTGTAAACTTTTTATCAAATAAATTTATTATTATTTATTATTATTATTTTATTTATTTTCGCCGATCATTTTTTAACACATGAGTAATGATGTAGGCGCACTCTTTTCGAGAACGATCGATTTTCCGAATTTTGCCGATGCTTCATCTAAGTTGTGTCATACTATACGGTCGGCCAAGAAAGTGGTATGCCAGTTCTGATTTAGTTTCCTAGTCATCGAAAATTACAACAAGGTTCAAACTAAGAACAGCTGTCACGTAACAAACAGTAAACAAAATGCAAACGAAATTAATAATTATCACCCATAATGAATCTGCAAGTGTCATTCAACCTTAGGGTGGTACAGTATGACACAACTTAGATGTAGCATCGGCAAATCGTTTTCGTACACTTCACTTCCGATTTACACAACTAATAAAAATCATTCATTATCGCGCCATTCAACGTTCAACAAGATCATTTTCGCCGATCATTTTTTAACACATGCGTAATGTTGTAGGAGCACTCTTTTCAAGAACGATCGATTTTCCGAATTTAGCCGATGCTTCATCTAAGTTGTGTCATACTATACACCACTTTCTTGGCCGAACGTCTACATTAACAAATATTTTATGTCAGTCATTCACTGCCACGGCGATAATAATGCAATAAAGAAATTAAATAACGCACATAAAAAGTGTTACTCATAAACGTATAATGTTTACCGGGAAACTGGTGCACTCAGCCTTTATGGTCTCAAGAAATGGACTACAAAACATTGAGAAAAGTAAACGAATCTTTATTGTACCTGTTCACATTTAGATCTTAGCTTGCCTTTAGTTGTATAACCGCATTTTGCTGCACTATACTGCAATGTCTTATCTTGTCTTATCTTTTTTCCTTTGCCCTATTATTAATTAGTAGCTTTTTACCGCGTTCCTGGGATAGAAAGTAGGCTTTTTTAGAATCAGCCTTACTTACCTCCTAAATCCGAACTTACAAGCATATTACCTTTAAAATATTAGTATAGATGAATAATAATATTATGTCGGTTTAATAAACACGCTAGCACAAAATCAATATGTACCATCAACAAAGTTGAAGCATGATCAGTTTTGAGACCTTTTCGCTTGCAGCTAGTAATCATAGTTCGCCATATCCATTGTTGACAATAAAACGGTCTCTTGTAAAATCTTTTGTCTAGACTATTTACTGACAATGACAATCTACTATTTTATGACAAGCGCATTATATTGTGTGAGACACAGGTAGCGGCTGGTCACTGCACACAAAATACACCTTTAAGGTGATCATGCTTCAACTTTGTCGATAGTACGAATCGACAAAATAAAACGGAATCAAATAGCTTCCAACATTTCTATACAACTGAAGGCATTTGGCAGCATTATTTTCGCATATTCGTAACTTATTTTTCATGTGACTCTTCAAAGTCGGAGCTTTGTGCCAAGGTTTCACATATTGCCCTATATCTTTAGTGTGACCTCCCAGGGTCATAAAACGTACATTTGCTAAATTACAGCCAGTCACAAAATTAATGCATTGCTGCATAATAGCTGCTATGAGAGCTCCAAAACTACTATTGTTAAGAAACTAGAATGGCTCGTAAAGGAATGAAACCCCACAGCGATGTGATGGCGTTTCAAAACAAAAGCTATAGGTTTTTAATGGTAATAATAAAATGGCGCGTAACGGGGAAAGCTCGTAAAGTGCTAACAAATGAAATATAAAACGTTGGCGCTATAAAAGAGAGGTAAATAACTTTATTGGCCGTTGTTATTTTAATTTGGACCTCGATCTCAGGGCACTAGGAGCCGGCACCGGCATCGGCCGATGCTGCCCGCCAATTGTTACCTGACTAAAGGCGGTATAACAATAGTGCCCCTTTGAACAGCTTTTTTTCTATACGTTATTGTCTGGCTCTGTGTATGAATTTGTGGCGAGATTACAGCCTTTATGATGTTACGGTAAAGGTGACGACGTTGTTTGGTAAAAAATAAATGAATGGAATAAGTCACGACCTTAGTCAGTAGGTACTTATAGAAAAGTAATTTACAGCAGAAGACGTCAAAGGCGATTTCTCCTTGATAAGTCTGAACGATGATTACTTTTTATAAACTCATTTTATTGGGCTTACGATTAAAAAATTGCATGAAATGAAAAACCCCAATATTTCTAATTTAGATTTACTGAGCCTATAAGGGAGATAATATTTATGCCGAGTTTGAAAAAGCTACTAGGAATAAATATAAATATTCTATAAGAGAATCTTTACCGGAGGGAATTCATAATAAAACATATTTGAAAGAAATAATTTTTTTTTTTTTTATTTCTTTTCTTCTGATATATTTTGAACTAGTCCTGCAGAATTGCCCGCGCCCTCGTGGGACCTGGTGCCTTATTCCTGGAACTATATCATATGAATCTTATCCTTATAATTACTATAGTATAATATATAGTTTATCTACGTACCGTAGCCGAAATAGCCGTCAAAAAGTGAAATTAAATCGGCCAAGAAATACGGTAATTAACATTATAGACATACAGATCCGACTTGGTATGTGACATCATATACCATAGACCACGGCCATATACTCAATGCTAAATTCTGTTTTGCTAGAAAGAGATGGAGATGAATCCAAGATATCAATTTGGTTATTTTTGTAATTATTAGATTTTTTCCTTCCGTTTTAAAAAAAAAATATTTTCTATTAATCTTTTACATTTTTAGTCACACCAACGCAACGGTACGATTATGTAATAAATAAGAAATAGGTATATTTTAAAAATATTTTTACAGAAATGTTTTCACAATCTCGACTCGCTGAGTTGTTTCAAAAGAAATATTTCCTTCCGTGCGTGTTGTAATTGCCAAAAAATATTTGTTTTGTTGCTAAGATTGTGTGAGGCTTCACTTATTAAAAAAATCATGTTTCTTAAGGCAACTTTTGATTAAAAAAATTATTTTCGGTTTTTCTTGCTCAATATTACTTTTATTAATTCGTTTCAATATTTAGAGCTTCCTTCCTACTTTGAAACAAATATGTAAGATTCAATCCGACATAAAAATAGGTGCCTTCAAATGTTTTGATGGAAAATTATAGTATGATGAACCGAGAAGTTCTAATAGTTGTTATTAAAAGATTATTAGGATTTTAAGCTTACTACCTTTGATCACATAAAAAATAAAAAAAAACAGTTTTCATAACTATGCATTCTGAAGGTGTTTTACTTTTAAATATATGGAATTTGACATGGATATTTACACGACTGCCCGAAAAAAGAGGGTAATGCTTTCAGACTCCATGTTATATGTAGGAACATACATGTAAATATAATTAGCTACCGACCCGCCCCGGTTTGGCATAGGTGCAATTTAGATTTAAAAACTTGACTATGAAATATTTTTTTTTGGAAAATATATCTAAGTACATGACGGTGAAAACGTGGTTTAGAAGGAGTTAGAGGATAAACAGACAAACATACGCGGCAACTTCCTTATTAACTTCATATACTATGTAGAGACAAAACTTTTTTATGTAGACAAATGGCGGTAATGTTGCAAATTTCGCATCTATTGTCCACCTTATTGTAAAAAGCAGGTGTGATTTCGCATATTCTTTATTTCTTAGCTGAAGATCTGTCAAATAGGTTTTGTTGTATTCTGTGAACACATTTTTTGTGATATTCGCCGTTCATGGTCGGCGTGGGTAGGTGTAGGTAGGTAGATCGCACGGTCAGGTTACATTGTTAACAAGGATTTCCGCCGGGCTCCCTTGTTCCTCTCGCAGGCATTCAACTCTATTGTAGAGCTAGCTATTAGTAGGGTTCCGTACGTAGTTGTAGATTTGCTATCACATATCATCGGTTAGCAAATCACATCACGCTATTAAAGAAGAGGGAAAAAATTGTCATGTTGACGGGTGTGCCTTGAGCACTGTCACCATTTTTTGAATACTGGCCTCTTATTGATTGAAATGTTCAAAATGTGAATATGCCATTGGATAAAACTTCTCATGACGCGTAAAAACCGTCAATTTTCGACTTGAGCAGTGTTGTTTGCTATGCGACGAAATTTTATCAATTACTATTCTTTTTATGAACTTAGGGTGGGTTGCACCATCCAACGTTATCGTTAAATTGTCTGTCAAAACTGTCTTTTGCTAGCAAAACCGTTGCTCTGACAGACAATTTAACGGTAACGTAGGATGGTACAACCCACCCTTAGTTTTTTTTTTTATAATGATTCACGTTGTATTTTTTTCGTAAATAAGTAGGTACCTATGTAGGTAGAGCCTGTTCAGAAAGAGACCCGTCGTGGAAATGGAGGTCGGTGCTGTGTTTAATTATTTTATCTACTCTCATATCGTAATGTTCTTATTATGAAATCCAAATCAGTACTTTAATGAGCCACTTTAGGCACACCCGTGTATAATGATTCATTATAGTACAGTTGTGTTCCCAAGATAATGCTATAATAGTAGTTTATGATACTGTTGCATAATAGGGGTTATTAACTACGAGTGTGAGTTTAAGTACCGAGCCGCAGGCGAGGTTCTTAATAGTATCACACGAGTTTTTAATACCTAATTATGTGCAGTATCATACAGTACTTTATCTAAACTCATATAAATAATGTCATTTAAAAAAATAGAATTTCTACCAAATTTGCAAAAAAAAAAAAAAAAAATTGCTATTTTTGTGACATTTTTGGTGTCAAAATGATATGTGTAGGCAAAAACAATAAAATATAATCATATACTTAATCAAATCCGTGTTGCCAACTCCCAAAAATTCTTACCTCTAAAGTTCAAGTTACAAAATTTGTGACATTGTCATCGTCAAATTGAATTGATACTGATTGATTATACTATTGATAGGTCCAAAGTGTACTTTAATAGAAAAAAAGTTATTTTATATTGGGATTTTAGTTCCCAAGCATTATCTTGGGAACAACAACTGTACTATAATGAATCATTATACACGGGTGTGCCTAAAGAGGCTCATTAAAGTACTGATTTTGATTTCATAATAAGAACATTACGATATGAGAGTAGATAAAATAACTTTTTTTCTATTAAAGTACACTTTGGACCTATCAATAGTATAATCAATCAGTATCAATTCAATTTTAGATGGAAATTTACTTTGTGTGTGGTTACATGTGACGAATTTTTGACTTGAACTTGAGAGGTAAGAATTTTTGGGAGTTGGCAACACGGATTTGATTAGGTATATTTATTTTATTGTTTAGGATTAGGATTATTGTGTCTGTTTATTTTATTGTTTTTGCCTACATATATCATTTTGACCAAAAATGTCACAAAAATAGCAATTTTTTTTTAAAGTTTGTAGAAAAATACTATCGACTTTTCAATTTTTTTTAAATTACATTATTTATATGAGTTTAGATAAAGTACTGTATGATACTGCACATAATTAGGTATTAAAAACTCGTGTGATACTATTAAGAACCTCGCCTACGGCTCGGTACTTAAACTCACACTCGTGTTTAATAACCCCTATTATGCAACAGTATCATAAACTAGTATTTTTGTTTAGCGGGCAATACAATAACGTCAATAACGTGTCTGTTCCGTTTTGATCCTGTTACAACTGTACTATTTCATTAGTTTATTAAGTATTTAAATTGCCGACGGAATGAAATCAGCTCCTAATTATAGTTGTTATATAAAATTGGAACGTTATTTCACAATTTGGCCTCGACGGCTCTCTTTCTGAACATACTTTTTATTTTATTTAATTAAATTCTTAATGGTTACGTATTACATATTATTTTGCTTTTCCTTTAACATTACGAAACGATGTACCGATTGAAATAGTATTATTGAATTTTACGAATAATTTTACCTACCTACATATAGTTCTAGGTAGGTTATGGTCTCCAAACTATTGTTTCAACTTAGCTACTGGTTATTTATTAAAATTAGCGAATTACGATAATAAAACTAACCCGAAACAAAGCCGCGATGTATAGGTGTTTGCAATGTTTTTTAACTGTATCAGGAACCATAACCAAATATGAAAACTTCCTGCAGATTTTTATGTAGCCTGTAACCAGGGCCAGGCATAAGTGGGGTAACTTTGTCACTTGACAGGGCGTCGCCCCCCGCCCCCCGCCCCCCGCCCCCCGCCCCCCGCCCGCCGCCCGCGGCTCGCGCTTTGTCGGCCGCTTTCAACTAATGATAATTACGGGCTTTCAAAAAAACAGCTCCCAACTTTGCGTTAGAAATTAAAAGGTTGTTAAAATAACCGATTTGGAGAGAAGAGGGTCCCTTTCTTTATCTTGTATAAAGTTTGGAGTCGGTATCTTCTACATCAATGAATTGGTATTATCTTCTAAAAATCGTTATTGAGAACAAGATGTTGAAGATCTATTGTCTTTCTTCTTACTCGGTGCTTTTTGATGTTAGGGTTTGTTTTTAATATTTTCTCTTTTCTGTATATACCCACTTTGTCTAATTTTTGCCTACCACGTAAGATCGTAGCATATTTCTCATGTCAAAAATAGCGTTGATACCACTGAGGTATATTACTAGGTATAGAGAAGCTATCCTAAACAAAGGTCATGCTTCATTGTTAATATTCGCTGCAGCGCTGAATCAATAACGAGACAGTTTAAACACGTAGCGGCAGATCACTTTAGGATGTAGTTTTTTCGCGACCAAAGATCGAAAGCGCTGTGATTTTCATGGCGCTTCGCTTACGAGTAAATGAAGTGCTGCCGAATCCCTGCACTTGAACGGAAGATAGTGGTTATGTCTGGCGCCGTCTCTATACGTAATAATATACCTCAGTGGTTGATAGGGAGTTAGCTGAGTTTCTTGTCGGAGTTTTCTCAGTTTAAGCGTATTTCGACCCGGTGGTAGAGACTATTGTAACTTCCGACGTTTATAAGTGCCATAACTGTATAAATGAGTTTTGAGTTTTCAATAAATCAAGTCATTTAGTACATACATATCTATATATCATATGCAACCTTCATATTCTCGTCTTTGAAAAACTTAAGAAATAACCCAAATATTTCACAAGAACCTATATAATCTAAATTATATGAACAAACTTTCTTTGGCCCTCATCAAACAATACCTTAGGAGAAGTACCAACTAAAGGCCGTAAAATTTTATTCCCATGCAAAAAACCGAAAAGATGCTGTAAAGAATATATTTTTCCAAAGATATGAGTCGCAAGTTACCCCTTCAGTGAACGAGCGACTCTTACAAATATAACAATTATAATGCAGACCGTATTTCCTTTCATTCGAGTCGCTTTCATGAAATACAAAGTAGGATGACATAAAAGAAGGATACTTTGTGACAGCCGAGAGGCACGGGCACGGGGGGCAGGGGGGCACGGCGGGTCGGGGAGGGGGGCACGGACCGTGGCGCTGAGCGGGGCTTCTGTGCGTTTGCGATGGGCATTACTATAAAATTGTTTTGTCACTAAATTTTGTCAAAACTGGAATATTACAATGATTCTAGATCTATTGATCTATGTCTGTGTTTATTGAGAGAACAATAAAAACTTTTTTTTTGTTTTACAATTGGTAATTTCATTGATAACAATATTTTATTTATAATAGTTCTTTTTAATATAATATTGATAATTGAATTAAAGAAAGAGGCAAGAAGGCTGGCAGCCACGCTGAATGGCAATTCCAATTCTTCAGGAAAAGTAGGTTCTAGTCAGCCCCCTTGTCAGCCTAGAAAACTTCTTCTTCTTTAGACGTTTACTCAAGGCCCCAGAACTATTCATTTGGTCACAAGTTATCTTCGTGAAATCTCGTAAAAATTGTTATTTCTAACAATTCCTTAGAGATTTGATATTTTCAAATTGCTAAAGACCTGTCAGGAACGAATGAATGGACGGAGCAATTATATAAGAGTTAGTGTAGTGCTAACAATAGAGTTCAGCCACCCTTTGGTTGCGAAGCCCTTGCAAGTGTTAGCGCCCTACGCCCTGCGCTTGATCGCCGGGATAACTTGGCAAGCTTGATCAATTGTTCACTTGGCAAGCTTGACTAATACCATTAATGAATGTCGCTGTGGGAATATCTCCCGAAATTAAACTCGCTCAGTCAAAAAAATCTGATGAATTGTCATAAAATATTGAAAAAAAACATTTTCTTAAAATTTTGGGTGTTTTATTTATCAATTGTAGAGTTCCATTAATTAATCTTTAAATTAGGGTTAGGTAAATAGATAAATTGTGAAAAATTAAAAAGTGTAATACAGAAACATGATTCGAGTATTTTAATGAGTCTTCTCATTTTAAGTGTATTACGAGCCGGTGGTAGAGTTATAAAAAGAAGTTGTAGGTAGGTATATCGCATATTTTGTTTCCGTAGCCCTGCTTAGTTTGGGATTAGATGTGTTGTGTGAAGAATGTCCCAGGATATTACAATATAATAACATGTATGTATAAATACACAGTTTAATAATAATAAATATCCTGGGACATTATTCACACACGGTTATCTGGTCCCAAACTAAGCAGAGCTTGTACTATGGAAACCAGGGAATCGAACCCATGACCAGCGGCGTGATAGGTGCTGTCTTAACCAACTGCGCCAACTGGCTTGTCTATTATATAGTTTATTTACAATCTTGCGATAAAAGTATGAGTGTGGGATATTTTCTAAAATTCCCGATTTATAAAAGTTCCAGCAACATATAATAATTGAAATGATACATTGCTATGGTAGCAGACCTTTACGGCTCTTATCGCTCTTCACATAAACTGGTATCTCGTTTATTGAATCGTTGGGAATGTCTGAAAATAACTCTTACATAGTTACAGCTATACCTACAGTAATTGTAGCTATAAGCTTGCAGCTTGCTATCTTTTAAAAGAACTAGCCTCCGCCCCGCGGTTTCACCCGCGTTCCCGAGGAATCTTATGTTTTCTCGGGATGAAAAGTATCCTATGTGTTAATAGATAGATAGACAGATAACACTTTATTGTACATAAATCAACATTTAAAAATAAAATTAAAAGCTTATTTTTGCCTTTTGCGGTCGAGACCATGGGTCCTTGGGGGTCCGAGACTCGCCGATTTTCTCGAACATTATCTTCAAAATTAATTGAGGTCACAGGGGACCGGCGGGCGGGGAGCTTTTTCCACCAACGCGTTAGCTTGGCCATACAAAGAGGGAACGCTGCCAGCCTTCTGGGAACCTTGCCGTTGATTGGCAGCAGCACACGCCTCGAGGATATTTTTTATATATATTTGTTGTAAATAATTGTAAATATTGTATATTAATAAACAGTACCATTTAAAACTTAATATTATGAATGTACAATGGGCGGTCTTATCGCTAAGAAGCGATCTTCCAGACAACCTTTGGATGGATAGAAATTGACATACGTTATAGACGGTGGTGTACATTTAATAAGTGCATCTTCTATATTTAAAAATGAATAATAACAAAAATTAATAAACAATACATATAATTAATCTAGGTTAATCTAGGTTATAAACTTTCTGTGCTCCAAATTTCATCCAAATCCGTTCAGTAGTTTTTGCGTGAAAGAGTAACAAACATCCATCCATCCATACTCACAAACTTTCGCTTTTATAATATAAGTAGGATGTCGGGTTATTTACACCATTTATTAGGTAGGTAGGAGTAGGTAGATAGACCTACCTATCTAACCCCCTACCCTACCCTACCCCCTAGATTTAGGTAGGCATTGAATGTTTTTTTTAGGATTTTTTACGAGTTGCGCTAGCTTGATTCAACCTCCAATATGTATGGCGATAATTTTACGAAATGACAGACCCTTAAGGTGGAGGCGACGGTTGGAGCGCGAAATTAAAATTTTATCACGTTTTTTGCAAATTGCAGCTCAGTTATAGGTCGTAAGTTATCAACATGTTATTTGCGAGAAGAATGGAAGTATATTTACTGATTAATAACAAAAGAAATCATCAACATATTCCTCCAACGTATATTACTGACATATACGACTATTTCATGAAAATGTTACTAATATACCTTGGAGGAATATGTTGATGATTTCTGCCATTTGCAAAAAAACGTGATAAAATTTGAATTTCGCGCTCCAACCGAAGCCTCCACCTTAAGTTGCGTAGAACCGCAATAATAGTGTGCAGGCGGGGGTCGTGCGCACCGCATCGTGTCGTGCCTAAACACAAAAGCAATTGAGTCGCAAATCGCAATCAACATTGTTGTTGGTACCAAATGCGACCACAGTTACACAGGAATACAATACTCAGTTCACAAGCCCTACCTAGAAGGTACAGACAGTCACACAGTTTTACTCGCTTTCTTAAGAGATTTAAAGAAATATAAAGTCTTAGCTTCCGCCCGCGGTTTCACCCGCGTTCCCGAGAGATCTTATGTTTGCCCGGTATAAAACGTAGCCTACACCTTATATCAGGTGATGATCTATCTATATGCCATGTTTCATCCAAATCCGTTCAGTGTTCGCGTGAAAGAGAAACAAACATCTGCACATACATACAAACTTTCACATTTATAATATTAGTACGAATGATTTATCTATGTACCAAAACTCTTTCAAATCGACTCCATTATCGTGTGATCGAGTCATAGGCATCCATTTTTCAAACAGACTTCCATTTTTATTTCTGAAGTTCTGAACCTATTTTTTCATCCTGGGAATGCGGGTGGAACAGCGGACGACAACTCCTAGTCTATATTTCTGATAATACAAATAATATCGTTCAATAAAGAAGCCCCTATATTTTATGCGATCTAAAATATAAATAGCATTTACCCTTGCTTGTTATTGAGTGAGTACTTACCCGCGGGCGGCGCGCGGCACAAAATAATCAGTGCACAGAAGTAAACCTCGTTTATGCTTCGCGCTAGGGTTTTATGCAACAACTCTGGCTTTATGCGAAAACTATCATGGTAGTAGGACTCGGACCTAATTATATGATTGATTGTCGAGAACAGGAAGAACGAAAATAAAAACCGATAATAACTATAATCGACTTAAAAAAAGAATAAAACCTCTTTCCATGACAAAGAAAATATGGGACCACCTTGGAGCTATACAGAACCTAAAACAAAAAGAATTGCATAAACTATCGTAAAAAAAAACGATTGATAACCTCCTCCTTTCTTACAGTGTTTGAAGCGGATGGCACTCGCGCTCGCACTGTTCCTAACCGTTCCGAGATATCGTGTCGAGCGCGCGTTGTATGTAGCTTGACTTCTGTACACTGATTATTTTGTGGTTGCGGGGTAGCGTAGGTACACTCGCGTTCACAATAACATCACTTGAAGCGTTCGTGTATTATGTCTCCTGCTGATTGCACCCGCACACACGCGCGTTGCCATTTAAACATACACAAAAGAGTTTTGTACTCGAACGTACAATTTTGGAATACAAGCAGGAAGTTTGAAGAATACCCCGTTTAAGTCTCGCGTGACCAATTGCATTTTCGATCAGTTTATAGATAAAAATTATGGGTTTTGTATTTTTGATTCGTTTAATTTATTATAATGTATATTTTTTTGTAATTTAAATATACCCTTTTCTAAAGGTACCATGGTAACTTCGAAATAATAACATATTTTTATTACGAACGCATCATTGAATAAAATTAATTAAGTTTAATTCAGTGTGAAGGATTTAGAAACATAATACCATGCTGCAGGGTCGGTCGCGTCGTGTCCAAATAAATTTGTAATTAAAACCCTCGCGCAGATTACTGCAGCTATTGTTCGCGCCGCGGCGCCGCCCGTTTCATGTGAAATAGCCCATTATAGAGGAAAAAAACATAACAAAAGCAGTTCTGATGCGCGCCGTTATGAAATGAAACGTGTCGGGCCCGGGGCGAGGCGGGGACGAGACGGGACGAATCCGAGCATTAATGGGAGAAGGTCTATGTATCGATTCACTACGTTTTTCTATTACGCGCCGTCATTCGCAGCTGACGCCTGCACAAGTAGGTACCTACTAGGGGTTCTCGAACTATTTGCTTTTATGATTATTATAATTGGTTGGATCCACTTTCCAGTCTGTTCGTTTCGTTGTAATAAAAACCTACTGTTTACTCGTACGTACTCACATGATACTCGTAGTATTTGCGCTACGAGTGGCGTCTACGGCTCGTAGCAGATGTAGACGTCATATCTCAGTGAAGTAAATGTAGATAAATAATATTCCATTTGAATTCGACTTCAAGTTAGTTTACTTTAAACTCTTGTTAGTTACATTAAGAGTTATTTTAAGATGGTTTACTTCGAATTTTACGAAGCGTCTTGTTTCTCAACATTTATTATCACAGTTCAAAGAACCTTTCAATTCTTTGTATAAAAATGTTTTCTATTCATTAAGCCCTCACGATATTAAAAAAAACGTTTCGATCCATTAACTGAAGAATTGTAATTCGGTCCGCTTTACATTTTTATATAGCTTTATTTTTTAAATAGGTAGGTACCTAACAAATCCTTCTTTAAATCCGCTTCAATTTATCACAAAATAATGTAATTGAATAGTGATCGAAAACAGGGGCCGTGGTAACGAGCGAGATACGTCTCGGGGCCCGATTTCAACTTCACAAAGGCTTTATATAAAAAAATAAATAAAAAAAACTTCTTTCATCTCGGATTGACGTCGCGCACACCGGCTTTTGATGGGAGCTTGTTATTATAACTTGTTTGTTTGTGAATCGGCGGCGAGCAACGGGCCGACTCCATTCCGTTCCTGCCGACTGTCAAAGCAAATTTAATCTCCTACAAATTAAAAAGTAGTATAGTTGAACCGGTACCTACATATGTCGTGGACTCTCATAAAGTAAATAAGCATTATTATGTAGTAACTGGATGTCGGGCACAATACATTTTCTTTTTGTAAAGGTGATTTATTAAATAATCTCTCGGACTCGACAAGTCTCGCGTTACGTTCTACCGTCGGTTCGTTTGGAATAATGAGCTTAAGTTCCAAGTAGTTGTAGTTTTCTACGAAAGAGTCCTTGGACAAAGTTTGCTTGTACTTATTGTGTAATTATATTAGTTTTAATTAAAGACTTGACAGAAACTATCTATTGATTTATCTACTCTCATATCGTAATGTTTTTATTATGAAATCAAAATCAGTACTTTAATGACCCACTTTAGGCACACCCGTGTATAATGATTCATTATAGTACAGTTGTGTTCCCAAGATAATGCTATAAAATAATTTTTTTCTATTAAAGTACACTTTGGACCTATCAATAGTATAATCAATCAGTATCAATTCAATTTGACGATGACAATGTGACAAATTTTTTACTTGAACTTTAGAGGTAAGAATTTTTGGGAGTTGGCAACACGGATTTGATTAGGTATATGATTATTGTGTCTGTTTATTTTATTGTTTTTGCCTACATATATCATTTTGACCAAAAATGTCACAAAAATAGCTTTTTTTTTTTTTTTGAAAAGTTGGTAGAAAAATACTATCGATTTTTCTTTTTTTTTAAATTACATTATTCATATGAGTTTAGATAAAGTACTGTATAATACTGCACATAATTAGGTATTAAAAACTCGTGTGATACTATTAAGAACCTCGCCTACGGCTCGGTACTTAAACTCACACTCGTGTTTACCACCATTATGCAACAGTATCATAAACTACTATTATTTACGTACCTATATGTCATTCTAAATAAGAATATAATTAGTATTCTTGGCTCGAATCTTGAGGAAACCATAGCACGGTGGTAGGTACTTTGTAGTACCCGACTGGTTGGCTACCACCCTTAATCTGTTGCCAAGCACCTACAGGTGTATTCCGACAGCTGCACTTGACAGCCAGTTCTAAGCTTTGTGTGACCACGGTGAGATTATGATTAAAAACAGGTCTATACATTGTAAAAAAAATATGTGAAAGCGTCAATTTATTGTAGGTATGTATTTACCTTACTTTTGTAAAAGTACTTTCACCATCGTTATTAAGGTAGGTATATTAATAGAACCTCTATCTAAAGGTTGTCTGGAAGAGATCCGACGATAAGACCGCCCGTTGTACAATCATCTATCTATATCTGTATATATCTATACTAATAATAAAGCTGAAGAGTTTGTTTATTTGAACGCGCTAATCTCCGGAGTTACTGGTCCGATTCGAAAAATTCTTTCACTAATAGGAAGCTACATTATCCCCGAAGGTTATAGGCTACTTCTTATCCCGGGAACGCGCGCATTTATTAGTGAGCATATAAAGTAAATAAATATTTTGAAAAGAAGTATATTTTTGCTGGTTGCAAATGCAAGCAAGAGTCACAACTATTCTGTTATTTTATTAAGTGCCTAAAGTTTACGCGAATAAAATAATTATGGATTCGAATTTCCATTGAAAACATAAAAAAACAATCTAATCCCTGATTGGCTGTCGAATCAGTTATATCTCACACGCGTTTAATTAAAAGCTGTGTATTTTATTTGACGAATAAAATACAATAATTATATTTGGCTAGATTCAATTCGCGAAACTCAGTTGACCTTTTGTATTTTAGAAGCGAGAGTTTGACAGTTTTTTTTTCTAAATCTGGCACACAGATAACTGTGGAATAAAATATAGGATTTATTTTAGCCATTTCATATTTTAAAGCGAGAGTTTTTACTATGTATACCCGACTAGTACAAACTGGTTGCAAATAGGCTTTGGCGTGGTAAAGGCAAGGAAGTATATATCCTATATGCCTGAGTATACTTATTTATATATTTATCAGGATATTCAACAGCATAAGAAGTATATCTAGGTTAATGAAACATGTTCAATATATGAAAGTTCAATGTATGATGTTTAACCACAATCTCAGTCAGTGATGTGGCCGATGGTGGTAAGCACACAAAGCCTAGAGTGGATCTGGCTCTCAAGTGCAGCTGTCGGAACACAACGTAAGGTGCTTGGCGATAGATTTTCATCCTAGAGTGGTAGCCAGTCAGGCGGGTACTACAATGTACTCTACCACCGTGATATTATTTCCTTACGATGTTTTCCTTCACAAAAATGTAGGATACGAACCCGCGACGTTCGTCTCGGCATTCGACGTCACTACCACTGAGATTTTGAGCGCTACGTATATCATTACAGATATTCGAAATGTCACAGTGTAATCTTAACTGACTTCACAAAAAGAGGTTCTCTCATATTTCATCAATTAGATGCTCATATGTTTTCTAATACGTAAGTAAGTAAGTTGCTTATTAGAGACTGGTCGATCAGCGTGATTCTTTTTTTTTTTTTTATTGAAAGGCAACGCTTCTAGCTCTTTTAACATTAATGGTGGATCTGATGTAAGTAGGCACTCAATTAAGAACAGACCAGTTGTTTTTTTTTGTTCCTGCTAATGGCTAACTGCAGACAAGTCATGTTCAATGTAAACTTTCTATAAAAAAAACATTTCTTCATTTTTTAACTACAAAAAAGATAATCCATAGGTATTAGGTAACGAATATAAATGCGAAAGTAATGTTTGTCTGTCACCTTTTCATATACAAACTACTGTACCGATCGCGATTTATGGCTATAATTTTACAACATGACAGAGGCTTTTAATACATCTGCCAAGAAACTTTCTCGATTCTAAACACAATAGGATTCTATTATTGTTTCATACATAAAATATAAAATCTCTTGGTCCCACCATCACCTATTCCTCGTTTATTGTTATCGCAGATAGATTGGGTAGGTATTACTATTCATTAATCATGTTGGATTGCAGTATACAAGCCATAAACGTACCGATTTCCGATTATGCAATATATAAATGATACCTAATAGGCACCTAGCCACAACACTAATTTGATTCTGTTATTAATTACCGCAGTTACTCATGTAATTTGGCAGCTAATTAATCTGTCACTCATGGGAATTATCAAAAGCAAAATACCACTTACTGATTCACTGAATAATATAATCACGAAATCTAAATGGTAAAATGTATGCCCATGAAACTGATTTTTGCAGGTATCAGTACAGGGCGCCAATTCTGCTAAATTACAACGTTTGACAGCCAATTTCGATTCAGTTAAAGTTCGTTTCCAATCCAATTCTAATTTTACTAAAAAAAGTATTCTACAAAATAAACGATACCGAACCACGATTGGATTATTATGATTAGATTGTAATCGTTGTTGCCCTTGGCAACCGAAACATCGTTCGTTCATCGTTGTCAGATTTATTAGTGGAATACGAAAACGTGCAAAAGTCGTCATTCAGCTGCGATCCAATTGTAATTTAATCAAAATTTATTAGTGGAATTGGTCCCCAGGGAATGGGACTCTGTTTAAAAACTAAACTGTCAGCTTAGGGCCGGTTGCTCGTACACTTTAATTAAAGTCACAGTCAAAGTTAGCTTAACTACTAACATGCTTTGAGTGAACTTTGACGATGACCGATCTTCCTCGGTCTACCGTCCTCGACGGCGAGGACCGCCGCGACGTCCCACTCAGTCTCGTCCCGTTCAAGCGGCCCGACCTGCCTACAGTAATCCGACCGCCCCCAATTAGTCGTAACTCGTACAAAGTCCTCCCCTTCCCCCGGTAACGCCCTGAGCCGAGGTTCGTACCCCACTCGGGGGTGCCCTCAGGCGTGGTTACCTAAATGTTACCCGGCTGAGAGCTCTCTGCGCTCGCCGATTGTCCGGTAAGGTTGGAGCAGCCATCAGAGGCTACCAACTTTAGTCCTTTAAAAAAAAAAAAATCTTCCTCGGTCGATTATGGTTACGGTTAAAATTTTAGTTAAAGTGACACGAGCAACCCAGTTTGCAGTCTGCTTTTTTTCGGCGGTTAAAGTTAACTATAACCGTAACCTAACTATAACCTTGCTATGACCGCGTTGTATGCAACCGACCCTTAGTGCTGTCGAATTAGTAAATAGTCGTGTCTATTAATCAGTCGAGTTAAATTAAGCCACGGGCTAAATATGTCAATTTGACAGATTCTCTATACAAAATCTGTCACACAGCCATATCATTCCGTTCAAAAACGACACGGATACCTAAGGTTAATGGTTATATTTTTTGTTCTCAAAAAGCTATTTTCACTAAATTTTTTCTACATATTTAAACACAAAATGTTGAGTCAGCCAGCGGGTGAAAAGAAAAGAAATCCAAAGAGTACCGAAGATGGCATCGTTGCGGTCGGGTATGTTTTAAAAAAACCTACTCGTAAAATCGAAATCTGAAAGAGTACCTGATGTTAATTCCGTCAGTGACGTCACAAATGTTAGGTAAAGGTACATACGTTTTATTGAATTTTCGATTTCTGGATTTGAAAATATACCCGACGGCAACACGATCTCTGACGTCATGAGCGTTGTGTGAAGGTATAAATTCCAAATACGCTACGACGTTTCATAAGCAAGGCTTGTCCATGAAATTAATAAGTACCTACTACGGTACAAACTTATATTTTAAATATATAATGTCAGTTTCTTAAACCGTTTGACAAGAGCCAAGGCAATTCTTGGTTTAGGTATACCACGTCACGTTATAAGCATTTCCCGCCTCTAATGCACGAGTAGAAACACTTTTATTCTTTCACTAGCTGTTCCCCGCGGTTCCACTCGCGATCCCGGGATAAAAAGTTATAAACTTCGCGGATAATGTAGCTTCCTATTAGTGAAAGAATTTTTCGAATCGGACCAGTAACTCCAGAGATTAGCGCGTTCGATAAACAAACAAACAATCTCTTCAGCTTTATGATTAGTATAGATATGGATAGATACATGTCAATATAATTTGGGCAGGTGACAGGTTGGGATATTACGTATGCCTACTTGTCGATGATCAGTGCCAAATGGAGCCGATGTACAGTCCATAATGTCATACTAACCTGTCAGGTTGGAGCTTATAAGCTTATAAAAGTGACGATGTAAGCTGGATTCCCGGTTCCAGCTCGAGGGCTTAATCATGCCTGAGAAGGCTTAGGATCCAAAGTGTCTGTTAAATATTTATAAATCTGTAGCAAAAGCTTTGAATAAAAACATTTTGAGACTCGGGTATTTTTTTTAAGACATGATATTAGTTGGCTTGATTCATCCTCAGGATTAGGTGTTGGTAGAGATACGTTTCTAAGAATAAACAATGTAATAAACGCTTTGACAACTTAAGTAGGATCGTAAAGGCATAGTACTTTATTTTGCTTTGAAAGTGTAGTTTTGTTTTCAATTTATTGTTCAAAAACATCCATAGAAACCTATTTATAATGTAGCGACCGAAATCTGACAAGCTTCTTTCACTTATTAAACCTGTCAATAAATCAGATTTTTTTTGCACATTAGTTAGCGAATGGTAATTAATTTGACAAGTAATAAAATAAAATCGTCTAACAGAAAAAAACGTAAAAGAGCAATTGGTCACGTTCATATTTCTTTGGTTCGAAGACAACGTTCGCAATTTGAAAATACATATCCATAGAGCATGACGTGTGATAAATGAGTTACTCCTTAACAGCAGTGCTTTATAGGCAGCGGCAGCGTGGGAGTGATCTCGACATTAAGGCGCATTTCTCTCGGCTCGGCTCGACTCGACCACATGCCATGTGCTTCGTGCGCCGTCATTAGATACACCCTTTAATTACACGTGACGGAGCCGAGCTCGTGACGTCAGCTACACGGACACAAGGCTCCTTAAAAATATCTTCATTTTAATCTGCGCGTCTTTGCAAACTTAATATCAGAATTTTTCTGCAAACGTGTTCGAAAAATATTCGACATAAATCCCGTGCTCCGTACAGTATTTTCGGTAATCTCCGACTTTTTCACGAAGTTGTCTATTTCCCGGCCAGTTCGAAGCCGTCTTCATAAACTTTGCAATAGCACAATATTGAGCGACCTAGTTCCTGTCCTTTTGGACACGTGAACCCGTCGACAGCTGCACCGAACGATTTTCTTTCACGACTAGTGAATTATTTCTCTGAACTGCCACGTTATTTATTACCGAAAACTTGAAAAAAAAATCACAGAGTAATCACACATATCTTTCTATTGGAGTCGGACAAAAAGCGGTAATTTTAATGGCTCCCCGAAGCGCTCGAAAGCACTAAATGCGAACAAAGGACACCCCAATTTCGTACAACACTCCTGGAAAGTAAATTGGTTGTTTTTTTGTGCCGTGCGACTGGCTGGGTGGCTGGTGGGACGACTGTGTTCACAATGGGTCATTATGTCGCGTCGCTGTAGAACGGAGAGCGGAGAGCGCTCTCAGAGAGCGAAGCACTCCACTGTACGCGGCTTTACGACTTTTCTTTTACGATTGACAATTAAAATGTCGCTTAACGACTTTGCTGAGCGCGCATAAAGATGTTTTCGATCGTTTCAGCGACGAGTGCGCGAAGTTAACAATAAAGTGAGCACGGACTCCCAGTACACGTATTAATGATTAGCATTTTCATCATAAATTTGTCATCACTTAAAAATGTTGTTGACGTGAACATTGAACAATGTAGCAAGTAACTTCCTCAATAAATGTACGACAAATAAAGCACTGGTCTCATGTTTTTACCTGTTTTAACGTGGATCTATTGATAAAATATATTGGCTGACATTAAATAAAACATAAATACACCTTGTTACACCAGGAAAACATTCGGGAATGTGTGAAAATCCGCGTAGCACAAGCTAGTCTTAAATAATTTTATAAAATAGTTGTACACAAATAATAAAGTTTGAGTAACTCGACACGAAGGTCTCGCTGGTTGGGTGAGTCTGGCTGGGATGCCAACATGCGATAACAGACGCGCCAATGCAAAACCAATTATTCGTTCACTAGTTTAAAACCTTTTACACAAAAATCCTTCGTTCATGTAACGAATGTAAGCCCTGACCTAAAATCTAATGTAAACCGTATTCCCAAAGACCTTCAGTTAATAGCATTCAGCACGAAGAGCTCAAATTATTGCGCATTGCGAATGCATTTGATAATATTTATTGCTGCAAACGAGGGATATTTCAGCGCTCCAATTTTGTGCACGATGCGACACAGTGTACATCTGGTATTCAGAAATAAGCTTGGTACTACTTAGGTACAAAACTACGTATAGAGAAGACGCCACATATAACCGTTCCGATCAAGTGCAGCCATCTTGCTGCTTAAATCAGTTGCTTAAACACGAAACGCGTAACCGGCTGAGAGCCCTCTGTGCTCGCCGATTTGTCCGGTAAGGTTGATGCAGCCATCAGAGGCTACCAACATTATTACGACATTTTGGTCGCTCGTAGCGTTCTATTGCTATGTGTTTAAATTGTCTGTTTAGTAATTGTTGTCTCAGCGGACAAATGGAGCATAACGGTTGTTTAAAATAGCTTCTCTATACGTAGTAATATACCTCAATGCTTGGAACCTATTTCTGTGTGAGCAGATGGAAAGCGGGGGATGAGTGAGGCCTCACTTAGGGAAGGCTCCGCTTTGACGTCCGCGTCGTCCGCAGGGGGCTTAGTTCAGGCTTTGATAACGTGACAGACACAAATATATCTGTTTCCGGACGTACCTACTGCCACCCTAGCAAGTAACGTCATAGCATGATATTTATAGATATCCCGTACATTATTCAGATTTATCTGAGACGTTATGATTATTTATGAAGCAACGCTAAGCTGTTTCGATGATGGCCGCGTTTGTATAAAAATAATACCTATTAAATATGCTCCTTTGTGGCTAGAGACATTTAAAATGTACTATATGATATGATGTTGGACTAAACGAAAAATTTGCTCACAACGTGTGTGTTTAATTCTGGAACTACAAATCCAATTCTAAAAATTATTTCACTAATAGGGATCTACATTATCCTTGAATGTTATATGCTAATTTTATACATACCTCCAACTAAGGACAAACAAACAGATGCACACAAAATGTTTGTCCTGGAAATCGAACTTGGGGTCGAAACTCTGGGTCCGTGTAGTGGGGGCCGAGTGGCCACCATCTTTTTAAAGAAATATGAAAACGGGTCGAAGCATCTCGGGACCAACATGCCGGCGTATACTTGAGTCAGAGAATCAGCATTGCCATACAAAGTCGCAATGCCGCTAGTGTTCTGGGAACGCCTTCTGACGGCGACTTTTTCATTTAATTTAGTCCTTTTTATTTAAGGGGGAACGTTCGGTCGGAGCGCGAAATTCAAATTTTATCACGTTTTTTGCAAATTGCAGCTCAGTTATAGGTCGTAAGTTATCAACATGTTATTTGCGAGAAGAATGGTAGTATATTTACTGATTAATAACAAAAGAAATCATCAACATATTCCTCCAAGGTATATTAGTAACATTTTCATGAAATAGTCGTATATGTCAGTAAAATACCTTGGAAGAATATGTTGATGATTTCTTTTGTTATTAATTAGTAAATATACTACCATTCTTCTCGCAAATAACATGTTGATAACTTACGACCTATAACTGAGCTGCAATTTGCAAAAAACTTGATAAAATTTGAATTTCGCGCTCCAACCGAAGGTATACCCTTAAGTAGTTTTTAGTTTATTTTGTCATAATAAATGTTCATTTTTGTTAGTAAAATATACGTAATAATAAAGTAAGTACTTACCTATATGAATGACTGCTTTTGTAAACTTATTAAAGGACACCCACACTTGGTGTTATCTGGAAGCGACAGAGTTCCTCGTACGACACCTTCGCAGTTATTCAACCCAGCTGTCGGCCGACTGCTTTATCTCCGATACCAGCCGATGATACCCGATGTCCGCTGTTCGGCCTTATACAGGCTGGAGAAAACCGCATCTGGAGACAAAATTACCGCACTCTAAATACTGAAGCGAATTTTACTCAAAGGAAACTTTCTTTTATGTTTAAAAAGAAAGTAATCTGCATTACATTTTTTTTTACCAATTTCAAATTAGATTTCGAATTCAGTTATAATATTAGTCAACTACCCTATTATTCACGTATGTACCTTAGTTATAAACGTCGATGTAGGCCCTGGGCTGGGCTAAGCGGGGGCGAAGTCCTGAGTGTCGAGTGCGGGCACTCACCGCGCCGCGTTCGCTTTGTCGTCAGATCGACGACCCTTATTGCTTTGATATACCGATTTGCTGTTACGTTTCTATTGTTTTTAGAGTTACGTGCTAAAGCGGTGAAACGGAACCCTATTGTCACAGGTAAACGGAGTATTACAAAAATCTATAAAATAGTTCAGTACTTATTTATTTTGTTTACTTTGTAGGTATAGGCTTGTATTTGACCACAATGTCACCGAGGTCAGTCAGATTGTGGCTGAAGGTGGCAATATGTATTCATGTTTCCTAATTTTCTTACAATATCAATTTTTTACTACACACCTAAAGTAATTTCTAGACAAATAAATAAAAAAATAAAAAATATCCTGGGTCATTCTTCACACACGGTTATCTGATCCCAAACTAAGCAGAGCTTGTACTATGGACAACCAGATAACTGATATACTACATATAATACTTGTTTTTGTAAATACATATTTATATAGATAATTACACCCAGACACAGGACAAACAGACATGTTCATGCACACAAATGTTTGTCCTGGATGGGAATCGAACCCATGACCAGCGGCGTGATAGGTGGTGTCTTAACCAACTGCGCCAACTGGCTTGTCGAATGTATTTTTTAATCACATGTCTGTTTAAAAGAGGTTTAAGTATTGTTATAATGATGTCTAATAGATACATAATCCTATAATCTCAATCATTTAATCTAAATAACGGTAATTAATCATAAATTAATTTAATACCTCGCAGCGATACCAATAACAATAAATTATATCTTATTATTATATAGAATAAGTAATTTTGTTGCATTATTGTAATTTTTTATATCCCGGATTATGTTATATTCCTACGAATCACATAAAGTCGTATTTTCCAATGAAATATGCCGAGTTCAGTCGAGTTCTTGTACTCTATATGTATTGTATATTTGTTATAAAAATATTCATAGTCTAGGGTTGCCAGGCGTCCGGATAAAGT
Source organism: Tethea ocularis (assembly GCA_963555595.1). Lineage (NCBI taxonomy): Eukaryota > Metazoa > Arthropoda > Insecta > Lepidoptera > Drepanidae > Tethea > Tethea ocularis. The sequence goes on from OY741973.1 coordinate 10,557,543, forward strand.
CGGACACAATTCACACAGCAGGCTTTTTGGTTGCGTATGTGGCCAAATTAAACGGAGTGCGCCCTGTCCGGCTTTTTAAATTTTACCATTGTTTCAATTCAATTTTATTAGAATAAATACCTTGTTTTACAAAAATTGTTGTGTTATACTATAAATAAATAAATACTAAATTATGGTTGTCCGGCTAAGCTGGCTGGTCTGTCCGTCTTTTCGGTTTTAAGACCTGGTAACCCTAGTCATAGCTTTGAGCCGTGCCTGCGACGGGTCGATGAAATATGTCTAGACGATACATTTAAATCGGATAACTTATTTATAAATGCCTTCTATCTGTTATAAATGCAAACCTGCGCGGATTTTTGTACACAGTGGTGTCAAGTCACCTCTCTTTCATGTTAACCTTACTGAAAAAATATAGAACATTTTTAATGCTGTCAGTTTAATCCATACCGTCGTAATGTACGGGTAAATAGTCGTGACCAATAAAGATCGCGCTTAAATTCACGTTGAAATATGTGATCGGACTAAACTGACAGGACTAAAATATCTTGCATCCCTTTCTTATATTTACTATTAGAAAGAGATGTAGTGAGATTAAATTTATTTAGTTCGTAAACAACAGAATCCAGCCAGTATCTTCATAGAATAATCAAATATCTTTTCAGTAGAAATAAATTATATTAATATCATAATATTATTCAAATTACGAGCAGATATATGTTTATAGTATATATATGTATGTATTTACAAAAAGAAAGTAGTATATCAGTTATCTGGTTGTCCACAGTACAAGCTCTGCTTAGTTTGGGATCAGATAACCGTGTGTGAATAATGTCCCAGGATATTTATTTATTTATAGACTAACTTCGCAAAATCGCTCGCCCGCGCTATTAGGTACATTTTTATCGTTTTGTTTTTTTCTCGGATATAGCGTGATGTTAAATACTTATAACCTTCCTTTTACAAATCAGATTGTTTTTTCTTGAGATTAGCCCAACAAACAAACTCTTCAGTTTTATATAAGCATAGATATTTGCTTATAGCCGCCTTGCAGTTGCCCCCACGTTCCCCTACTTTACCCCCTTAAATATGGATGTTTGGAAATTCTTTCTTTGGAAAATTTGTTTGGAAGTTATCATAAGCAAAGGTCTTGCTCCATTTTGTTAATATCAGCTGCAGCGCTGGAACAATAATTAGTTTCACCAGACATTTTAAACACGTAGCGCTAGAAGTTGCAGTTTTTTCGCGACCAAAAAGCCGAAAGCGCCGTGATTTTCATGGCGATGCGTTTCGTGTGAAGTGCGGTCGGATGGCTGCACTTGAACGGAACATACCTAGTGATTGTGTGTGGCGTCTTCTCTATACGTAGTAATAAATCTCAGTGTTTCTATGACGACCGGTTTAGGCTGTGCGGTATGGAGTCAGTCAGTGACTTTGAATGTTATAATACGAGAATGGAAAATCCATAGCCTGGTCTGCACTGATTTCCGAACCGGTGGTGGTCATTTGTAACTTTCGACGTCCATAAGTGCCTTATTAGGACTTCAACTGAATAAATGAGTTTGAGCACGATACAAGATACATGTTCACATGACAAACAGACATGTTCATGTACACAAATGTTTGTCCTGGGAATCGAACCCATGACTAGCGGCGTGATAGGTGTCTTAACCAACTGCGCCAACTGGCTTGTCAAATATAAGTAAATAGTTTTTAGGTACCCAACTATTGTCAACTCAAATTTTATTCAGTTTAGGCCCTGATAAGGCACTTATGAACGTTGTCAGTTACAAATGACTCTACCACCGGGTACCAGGTTTTATAAAGACTATTCAAAATAATGGCTGCTCTCCGTACTGGATTAAAGCAAAAATAATAATTTTTGCTTGACTGGTACATTATAAGTATTATTGCAAATAAAAGTTGTATACAAAAGCTTAATTCGGGGCGGGTATTATGTACCCATGTGACGTGGCAGCATCGTCACACAGAATAGTAGGTACCTAAAGGGTGCTGAACAATCATCGCATAAGTGAAACGAAACATGATTCCGAGAGCAAGGGACGGATTGCAAACAAACAAAGTTATCCTATAGCAATGTCATACGAAAACACTGTTTTTACTCAATAGAGATTAGTTTCGCCTGAAAAGGTGATATTTGTGTAGCGAAATTACGTTTTTTACCTGAACGTGAAAGGTGGACAAAAGAACAATGTTACTTAGTATTTGCGTTTTATATTCCTCGGAATCGATATTTCATATCTTTTATGCTCGGAGCCCGGCATCGGCATGGGGCTGAATAACTCAGTGAAATATTACTGGGACTGTTATACCTATTATATAACTATAGATGCTCTACGCTGTCTATGCCTCTACGGGGAGTTTCAAATAGTGCGCATTTTTTCTAATATTCCAGATTTTATCTATAGACGGTTGGCGATTACTTTTGTCACAGACAGACTGTTTGTTTCGTTTTATGTGGTCGAGACACGATCTGTATGTTAACTTGAGCCGCGTACGACAGCTGTCGCTTGAATTTGAATATCTCTTGAATATGTTATGGAAGGAACTCGATGTTACAAGATTAACTGATGTTTATGGAAATAATTGTTTTTAGTATTAGTAGTTTTTTTTGAAAGGACTAAAGTTGGTAGCATCTGATAGCTGCAGCAACCTTACCGGACAAATCGGCGAGCGCAGAGGGCTTTCAGCCGGGTAACATTTAGGTAAATACGCTTGAGGGCACCCCCGAATGGGGTACGAACCTCGGCTCAGGGCGTTACCGGGGGAGGGGGAGGACTTAGTACGAGTTACGACTAATTGCAGGTACGGGACGAGACTAAGGTAAGTAGATATGGACTGATAATGTGATACAGAAATAAATATCTTTCCATCAGTACACCTACCTGATTAGCTGCCCCCCGCGGTTTAGCCACGTTTTCGGGGTAAAAAGTAGCCTATAACCTTCGGGGATAATGTAGCTTCCTATTAGTGAAAGAATTTTTCGAATCCGATTGTTATATCCGGAGATTAGCGCGTTCAAGCAAACAAAGAAACTTCAGCTCATTTAAGTATAGATAGATGAGACAGGTAGAGGTAGGAATGTATCTGATACAGGGAAATAAAGTAGACATACTGGAATACAAAACAAAAGCTATACTTGAATGAAAAAAAAAAAACTTGCTGTTTCTTGCCGGAGTCTTCTCAGTTTAAGTGTATTTGGAACCGGTGGTAGAGTCTATTGTTTGTGCCATTCAAATGTGTCTATCAGGACTTAAAAAAATACTTTTGACTTTACTATATACAGTTTAGAGAAAAACACAACGCTGAAATTAATGGTAATATGTTGTCAATATCAGTTAGAAGTAGTAGTATTTGATGGGAATATTCGACATTGTCGTGATTTCGTGATATCCCTGGGGAATTCGCAGGGAAATGAGGTTATCAGGGACTTGAAGATGATATTTACGAGATATTTTTCACTTCTAAAAACAAAATTTTTTTTTTTTTTACTATAGGCCTGTGTTTGACCACAATCTCACCGTGGTCAGTGATGATGTGGCTGATGATGGTAAGCACACAAAGCCTAGAAAGGAACTGGCTTTCAAGTGCAGCTGTCGGAACACACCGAAAGGTGCTTGGCGACAGATTTTCAACTTGAGGGTGGTAGCCAACCAGGCGGGTACTACAAAGTACCCTACCACCGTGCTATGGTTTCCTCACGATGTTTTCCTTCACCGAAAGCTCAAGCTCATTGTAGGATTCGAACCCGGGACCTTTGTCTCGGCATCCGACGTCACTACCACTGAGCTATCATCGCCTAACCAATGTAGAGCCATCATAAACACAAATAGTATGTTTATTTACCTTTAAATATCACATAAATATAAGGAAAACCATTGTTATATACCTTACAATATGTGGCTGGAACCGCGAAGCTATTAAATCGGTTCTATAGAACTTTGACCTCCGAGCAAAGCCGAGACTAGCCGACAAACAAACGACGCAACTATTGTTTGCCGAAAATTTTAATTTCCACAAGGGAGCGAACGACCCTTTGGTGAAAAACACTTCACTACAAATGCTTGTAAGTACCCTATTCGGAATTCTTCGAGCCCTTTAATGACGTGTGAATAATTTGTCCCATAATTTTACATAAAATCTGACCCGTGTTTTTTTATTGAACGTATTTCCTACAAACATAAATACATTTTATTTTACGATGTCTTCTACTTTAATGTTTTCTTTCTGTATTGATTAATAATGTTACTTTATTCATTTATTTCTATTACTTTATGTGTTTCTATGAAGAAATAAAATCACTTCTAACTCATAACACGAATGTTAGCAGGGAAACCTATTGTTCCACACGGTTTCACTCGTTTTCCCGGGATAAAAAATAGCCTATAACCTCCGGGGATAATGTAGCTTCATAGTAGCACAATATTAGTGAAAGAATTTTTCGAATCGGACTAGTAACTCTGATAATATAAGGTAGTACACGTTCGAATCCAATCGATATCAAAAATTCATTCACCGTCTGTCGTTGAATTTATTTGATCTATAATGCAATATATCCCGGAAAATTTAGCTCCGTTAGGTTCAACTACAATTTATAATTCTAATAAAAACCGACCTAGAATAAAATCCCATGGTTCCCACGGGATTCTATAGGAGCTTATCTTTCTCATCTTTGCCATATAGCCCACTGGGCTTAACCTTCATCACATGAATAAATAGGGAGCATTCACCACGGAGCCGTGTGGTGTGGAAACCTAATTATGCTGCTTTGAATTCTAAGCAGGTACAACAAAACCTCATATCTGAAACTAGCTGATACCCTCGGTTTCACTCGCGTTCCCGGAATAAAAAGTAGCCTATAACCTTCGGGGATAATGTAGCTTCCTATTAGTGTAAGATTTTTTTTAAATCGGACCAGTAACTCCGTAGATTATAGCAGAGTAGAGTAAGTATAGATGTGTAGGCAGTGGGTTCGTATGAAATGTTGCTTTACCGGTACTGATAAATTATTCTTATAGCCGAGTTATGGTGATTTGAAAGTCCGCTGTGATCCTCGGTTTATGTCATGATACCCAGTAGTGATGGAAACATTATAAATTACGCAAACACCTTCTGCGTATTACCACAGTGTAATTATATTCTCCATACAGTGTGGAATCGCGTTTGATGTCGGGCGATGCCACCGCCCCTACATACGCTTTTGTACGCTGATGTGCCAGGATTGTCACATAATGGAATTATAATAAACTTTTAATTTAAAAGTACCTACCTCATAACCGTTAATTATATCATAGGTCCACTCCGTGCAGTTGTTTTTTTTTTAATTGTTGACAAAGTTTCGTAAATCACGCGGGACTGCAGCGGTCTGCGCGCCCGCGTCCAATATTCGATACCGAACTGTTAAGAAATATTTAAACTGTGGTATTACACTCAGACACAAATGGCACAATATATTAATATAAACAATCCCTAGAATAACCTACAATACTTACATTTGAATTTTAAATTCGCCATTCTCATCTAAGTTCAAACTTTAGTTGGTTCGTGATTACAAATACCATTGAATAATTCAAGTTGTGAACCCGAAACGGATTAAGCGTATTCTATTGTATTGTAAAAATCACAAATCTGAAGCAACGCAAAGCAGCGTATTTATTGAACTAGCAACAAAGGATAACCCACTTACAGCGCTACAATCGCTTCGTGAACAATCGGCGCGCGGGATCTGGTCCCTTGGACCCTGCGAAAAATTTCCGACCCCAAAAAAATAAATAAAAATAAGTGGGAGCGGAAATGAAAAGGGTCAATCTGATCTCAGCAAACCCCTCAGGACTCGGGAGTAAGCGCCAACAATTGGAGGATGCGATCAAACGCAATCTGTATCCTTAATTTATCTTCAAAGCTATGAAGCCTTTTATAGGTACCTACCTACCTACCTACGTTATCAGAAACTCACGCAATTATATGATAAATAATGGTCTAAGCTTGACCACTAACTGAATTGAACTTTAGACTCTAAAGGAAGGTTTTGTCTGCATTCTTTATTGCAAGGAATTTGTTAAAAGTTATCACTAAAAAGTATAAAATAATTACTATGTAGGATAGAATAAGTATCCTATGTGTTAATCCAGGGTGTCAGCTACCTCCATACCAAGTTTCATCAAAATTGGTCCAGCCGTTTGAGCGTGAAGAAGTAACAAACATACACACTCATAAACCATCGCAATTTGAATGTAGGATGTTACACAAAAACTGCAAACTTAAGCTCGCTTTTTTTTATTCAATGACATTAGTTTTTGTGGACACCCCTGAAGCAAATCAATAATGTAGCACAAGTTGTATTGTCGTTGCGAACAATGGCGCCACTCCGAACTCTGATCCGGCGATTTTTTACACAATTTCAAAGGAAACCTTTCTATTAAACATTACAGTAGGTACCTTATATTTGATTTTGATGCGTGAACGTAAATTGCCAGCAAGCGCAGATGTTCTATTAGGTATTATTAACACCTTTGCATCATTATGATTTTATTTTGTTAAGGCGACGATATCCGAGAAATGATGATTCTAGATTAAGTTTTTCTCGGCATTCTTTGTTTCAAGAGATTTGTAAAAAATATATGTTAAACTAGAAAATATGTGACGAGGAATAGTTGTTATTTAAATTTGAATTTTTCATTAGTAACGTCAGAAAAAAAATGTGAAAATGCTCCTTTTTAAAACTAAACTTGAGCTTTCGTTGAAGGAAAACATCGTGAGAAAACCATAGCACGGTGGTAGGGTACTTTGTAGTACTCGTCTGGCTGTACCCTTAAGTTGAAAATCTGTCGCCAAGCACCATCCGGTGTGTTCCGACAGCTGCACTTGAGAGCCACTTCCCTTCTAGGCTTCGTGTGCTTACCACCATCGGCCACATCATCACTGACCACGGTGAGATTGTGGTCAAACACAAGCCTTTACATAGTAAAAAGAAATGAAATGACAAAAAAAAATTGTAATGAGTAAACTCAGAAACTACTGAACCGATTTAAAAAAAAATCTTTCACCAGTAGAATGCTATAATATTAACACTCAGTAACATGAAAAAAAATGCAAAGATAACAAAAAAAAAAATGCGAAGTAATTAACGACATTCGAAAAGAAAACAAAGAATTCGTGTGCCGTCGACACATCGACCATTTTTCTGAGAAACGAAATCACGAAAATAGAACAAAGGGTCGATTTGGATGACATTAGACTATTCACTATGCCTACTCTACAATAATTTTAGTTATTTTCTTTATTTTTATTCTATGTAATGTTTTTTTTTATTTACGTGTTGCGCTGAAGTCGCACCAAAAAACAGGTCAGATTTGTCTACTTTTTCAAGCGCGCTGCGTCACCCTGGCATGCTGAATAATAACAGTTCTTGAATATTTCTCATAAAAGTTGGGGAAAAATATATTCTGAAGCATTTTAGGCACAGAATTTGACACTTGGCCAGGGGGCTGCAAGTACAGAGAGAAGCTACTACAACCATGCCTTCTTATCTTCAACGTAATGAGCCAACTTAAAATAGGCCTTATATTCTTTGAATTTATTATAAGACATCTTAGTTACTTCATATGGGACCACCGAGGCCGCTGGGGCAGAAAGGTTCTCGAATGGCGACCACGAACCGGAAGATGCAGCGTGGGCAGCCAGCGTGCCCCCCACAAGGTGGAACGACTGTCTTGTGAGGGTCGCGGGAAACCGCTGGATGCGGGTAACGCAACACTACCGCGGCCGTCGTGGAGATCCTTGGGGAAGCCTTAGTCCAGCAGTGGACCTTCTTCGGCTGATATGATGATTTATTATCCTTCATTATATATTATATAGGTATACAAGAATGTTTCAGGTACTCGTAAATAAACGTTTATAATACCCAGATTAAATCCAGAATGTTTATAGTGATCATTCAAGCTCGAGTGAGTTTTTATAAGATGGCTCCCTCCCGCAGACGTAAATATAATTTCTGTATTTTATTGTAATAAGAACTGTCCCTTAAGTTACATTGTATTATTATTATTCTTTGGATTTATTATCTGTCATGTAGAAAAGGTGATGGTTACAGTAGTGAACGAAAAGACGATTCTCAATTTTGGATTAGTGTTGTGCATATTATTTATCGATATTCGATATACCCTAAATCCAATTTTTATTTAGAAATACCCAAAAGTACGAATATAAATTTATTGATAACCATTTTTTTATTGAATTTACGTAGTTTTAACATATAATAATTTATGATATATCGTTCCCTAAAATATCCTCTAGCCATCTGTATTTCTACGACATTTCAATTCTATCTTGAAGATAGGTATAGAAGCGAGTCCTTCTTGTGCGTCTGTTATTCAATCTCGGCTACACAATACGGGTTGGTTGGGTTGTCACGTCCCGCGCGGGCGGGGCGGGCGGGGCGGCGGGGCGGCGGGGCGGAGGGGCGGCTGGCGGCACGGTGCGGTGCGCACTGCTGACTGCACTCCACGTCGTGTCACGTTACATCAGATCGGACGCAGCCACTCGGCACCGTGCACCATCTCCTATCTACCATCTGTCCTGTTCTTAATATACCTCTACCCTTTGTTCCCGCCGGTATCACGTTCTTGTGGTCTGTCGATGTAGGTATTCTATGACTAAAGTTACGTTCGTCAATATCAGTTCTATTCTAAAATAATGTTATCTGCTACTGAAAATAAAATAGGGACCGCCTAGATTTTAGAGGTACCTGCGTACTATGTACCGTATCATTAAAATCATATTATATTCATGATTTAAACAATGTTATTGTTATAAAGATAGCCTGATCTAATTTGAATGAATGTTATTGAACAGTTTATTTATGGATTTGTACAATACGAACAGACGAGAGTTGAGTTGGTCACTCAGTCACCTGGTGAGCGAGTTATTTATTTATTCGGTTTACCAACGTATATTACACATAATCTTATGGTAAAAATCATTTGATCTAAGCGTTATCATAGCATATCATGTATTAACTTGCATAATCTTTTCATGTCTCTATGAATTTTATTCTGGTAAACAATGTTAAATTGATAAGGCGATTGAGGCAATTCAGCCACAAGATTTTGTATTAAAAAAAAACTTCTAAAACGCTTGGAATGTTACGAGAAATGCTTGAAAGAGATTGCTAATATTATAAAAGAGCATCGTTTCTGATTTCAATTTCACAATGAATTTGATAAATGTAATGCATGCTTTGGTTTAGTCAAAGATGCGTTCAATTTTAACCACGAGGATTGAAATGGAAAAACGCTCATTCACGCTCGCGTAACTGCGTCTCGTTCGTCTCTTGTTTTATTTGAACTTCTTTGTAGTCAGCTGTTTGACATTCGCATCACACCCTCCCCCCGCGGGCGACGAGAGACGTGAACTCGCGTGCGTACTGCATTTCTGCGCAATATTCGCATCGCTAGTTACGAGCCATCGCCATTTTTATCGATCTGTCGATGGATTCCGCCACCCGTCGCCAGGACGGCGCTGCAACCCTCCGCACCTCCCGCCAGAGAGACTCATCGTCTTCGGTCCTCGTCAGCTCGGGGCTAAAACTAGACTCACTCATATCGTAATACTTCAATCCTAGACTGCGAACGTTGCTTTGAACTAGAAGGCTTTTCTCCGAAACGCTACGAAAGGACAAAACACGGGGCGAGTGTGGCGGGAGGCGGGGCTCTCCGTGTGTATCGGGATGAACGGTTCCACCGCGGCGCCGTAGGGGGCGCGCGGCCTATGGTAGTGGGGCGGCGGGGGGCGGCGGGGCGAGGGGCGCCGGCGGGGACGGCGCGCAGGCGCGCGGGGTCGGTCGTCAGTCTCGCGGCCGCTGTCACTTTGCGCGCACGTCAGCGCGCTCTCGCTCGCCTACACGATCAGCTGATCGGCGCGCGCCCCGCGGCGCACATGCCGTGAGGCCGCGCTCACCGTCATGACGGGCTACGCCCGAGGCGAGGCCGACTTCGCCGCCGCCGACCGCTTCCGCCGGGACGCGCGGCCAGCCTCGCTCGCCCCCAAGGACTACTCGGTGCCTTTACACGTAGACTGCAGTATCGAATACGAGCTTCCCGACTGTGCCAAGCCGCCGCAGGGCGTCAAGATCGAGCCGCTGCTCATGATCCACCCGTCACACTTCCGTAGGCTCGAGAGCCTGCGGCGCGTGCCGTTCGTGAACAACCTCCCCCGGGGCGACGCGGCCGCCGCCGCCGCCGTGACGCCGGGCAGCCGGGCGCGGATGCCGCGACAACCGCGGCGGTGCTGTCGCGCGGCGCCCGCTCCTCCGGCACCGCAGCCACAGCCGCAGCCGGCGCAGGCTCAGCGCCAAAGGCTGCCCACGGAGGAGCAGCCGCGGCAGCTCGCCTGCTACCGGTTCGAGTCGTATGCGCCCGATGGCGGCTCGGCTGGCGGCAAGCTGGCGGCGCGGGCGCGCCTGAAGCCGCATCCGTACCTGCCACCGGAGGCGCTGGACTGTGATATAGCGCGCGCGCTGCCGTCCGCAGCCGCGCACTACGACCGCTTCGACAAGCGAGCCCTGCAGCAGCTGCCGATCTACATGTAGCCGAGCGGCGCCGGAGCGGGCCCCGGTCTCTGTGATGTTTCGTTGTAATTAGTTAGAGTGATAAGTGTCGGCGGAGTCCGGCCCCGGGTGCGCCCGACGGCTCCGCCTCGCGTCTGTGTTCGGGTGGCGCGCGCCCTCGCGTCACCGCGTTCGCGAACGAACCTAATACCAAATAGTACCTATGTACGTTGATATTGTTTAAACGTTGATTTATGTGTTGTTGTACCGGACGATTATGATGTGTTATTTCGCCGAGGACCTGGACCGTTTCGTGTTATCGTTTCGTACGAGGCGCCCGATGGGCGGCCGAGCCGGCACCGGAGCACGGTACCGACGCGACCGCCGATCGGCGACTCGTCACTAGTGCATACCCACCAACGAAAATATTTATTCGCAAACGCAGTAACCGACGCTTCACGATGAAATTACTGTACCGTCGCCGATTCGTTGCGTATTTCTGTATAAGATATCATATCGATAATTATATGTTCAAAAATTGTATTATAATAAATATGTACCTATAGAGTAAAAAAAATGAAAGTGAGAAAAATATTACGAATAAAACTAGACATAGTTATGTTTTCGAATAGGTGATGAGTTCTAGAGCAGTCCCGAGCGGTAATTAGAATCGTATCTCTACTCTCATTTTGTAAGCGGTTATGTTTGTTAAAATTATATATAAAGAGTCCTCTGATGAATAGTCTGATTAACGAATATTCGGCATGTAAAAGTCTTTATAAAACGCTTACTTAGCATATCATAGTATTATATTGTGTCATAGTCCAATGCCAAAAATATAACTATCTTTTTACAAAAATCCCTAAAGCATCGTTTTATTTACCTTCATACGGCACGCCCTGTGCGTCGGTCCGACGACCGGGAACGGAACGGATGAGTGCGATCGATGTGCAACAGTGTATGCGGCTAGTGTGTGCATTATAATGTCCATGTAGTCAATTACTGAGTGTCACCATCACCATCACCATCACCATACATATACTAGCATGGAACATTCGCGGATGTCGCGGGATCACCACTGGACCGTCGGCTGTGTCGCCAAGCGTCAGGCGAAACGGCAACTATCCGGTTGCATATTGGCGCTGACGTAAGTACCTACAACGTTCACGGCGAAACTAACCAAAAAACGTCCCGTATTCTGCCAATATTTAGGCATAAAACAAAAAAATAACCACGCATGACATTATTACCGGATATTGCATTGACATTAATTCCAAATGTATCTGCTGTCACAAATGGAACTACCTACCTACTTACATAAAACCTGTTAATTATACCAACGATGTCATATAATGAGCTTAAACTTGCAGTAATAGCATAATAAAATCTAGTAAACGTTCATACTGCATGGCAAAATGTGTGATATTTTGTGATAAATAGAACCATATCCACAATTATGAAAATGTTGAATTATCTACGAAGATATTGTGATCTAAAATATCATCAGACTTAGGGAAATAGTGTGTATTATGAAATATAATCTCTTAGAAGCTTCTGACAATCTTATGATAATTATAATCAAAACAACTTTCTCTATTTCCAGACTAAAATGGATGTCAAAGTAGTAGAATAATGATTTAACAGAATTTGCTTAATATTATGAATATGTGAAAGTAGAACCTTATTATTTGAAGGAAGCTGAAGGATTCTGGTTGAAAAACTTCAAGCAACATTATGTTTATAATGTTTTGATATAGATGTTTGTTCTGTAAATTCAAAGCCATCGCTTTTATTCATACTTATGTAACTCTTGAAATGGCTCATGCGACTTGCAATATTTTAATTTTGTGACTTCCATAGACTTTATGGCTTGTCTTTGGTCGCTAATTATCTATTGGTAATGTTTTTCCAAATCTGTTAGCCATTTACTTTATAGTCAAGTTGATATCGTCTGTAAATTACTTGATACATCTGTCTTAAAGTAGAATTTGTTTCATTATAATGTTATGTGAACAACCAAATGAGATTAAAAGATTTTGTCCCTGGCTTGGTGAAGCTATGGGTATTCAAAATGCTTACCAACCAAATAATAAGGTAAAAAAAAAGTTATATTCATAAAACAAGTAATACTGTTCTATTATACGAAAAATGTGCTAATATCTGTTAGTTCTTTATTAACATTGGACTACTTTCGAGGTTTCTTTTATGATAAAATCGTGAACAAATTACGTTTCACTTTTTCAATGGGTTATTATGTTACTGAACAATAAAGAATTGTGTAAAAAATGTTCCAAAAGATTATACATTTATCGAACTTTTCGCCTTCGAGACGAGTCATTCTCCCATTGTCTCGTTTCAATGACAACACATCCAAAATATCCTCTAAACAAAAGCCTAGCGCATTGCCTCGCGCCATGCCATTCATTCGACAATATTCTCTTCTGTTTGAAAGGCACTTATACACAATGAGTCGTGAATAATCTACAATGGACGTTGGGAAAGAAATTATTCATACTGAATCGCCATTCAGGGAAATAAGACTTCAGACAAAGCCATTATAATAAAACATTGATTATTATGATTCGTTACATTCATGCGAACGTCTAAGCAATTAGACGCGGAGAGTCTAATTAAGATGCAGTCAAATAGATTTGAGCTGCACGCAGACGTTTTAGTGGGAAACGTGCTCGCTCCGTATCGAGCGGCAAATGGACCATTACCTCAGCACGCACGGCACGGCGACGGCTCGCAGCCAGTCGCAGCCCTGTGAGAACGTACCTACTCCATTATCCAACATCAGAGCGAGCGACGGCGTTAAATTAGCGTCCACGTAATAAACACGAAATAAACATCGAGACTAATGGATGATTGCCTCGTGCGTGGCGTGGAGCGTCCGCCGCACGCCGCCCTGCTATGTTGCTTTCAACCTCTGAGCGAGTGTAGCGAACACGACTGCTTCGATCCCTCCGGGGCTTTTCCTTATAGAAACAAAGATTACACCCCACAGTACCGTAGCGATGACGACGGACAGAATTAAAGCTATATTTATTTTATCTTCGCAGCGATAATAAAAAAAGTTTATTGTTACTTTTTACGGCTCTGATATTGTGCCGTTCTGATTCATGCGGTGCCCGCCTCTAGGTAGGTATCATGTTATTGGAGACATCATTCATATTTGACTGTAATACGTATAATAATATGGAGTAAAATATACCACTTCCAAGAGCTCCTAACAATTTTATGAAAGCAGAAAGACATATATCTTATATCCATATAAGTATAACTTTATAGCCAGTCATGAATTATTTATTACTATCATTTCAGGTTATCTCGGTTATAAATGCATCTAAAGTAATTTCTGCGTCTATATTTCACATATTGCGGAATTAAAAACTGGCGGTAACTAACAGTAATCGTCAAGTTTTGCACAGTGGGAGCTTAAGATAAGAATACACTTACTCATAATAACGATCGCAAAATATAACGAGCTCCTTCGTCGCGGTCCGATAACGTTGCTTTACGATCGAGCGGCAATTCCGTAATTACCTCCTTCCTCGGAACACATCACCAGTAGTTACAGTTAAACGTTGCCGCGGCCAATTTGTATAAAGTGGAAAACACTCCGGGTGAAATTCGATTCCCGAAATGCGAGTATAATTTATCGTCGGTATTATCTCTCGTAAAACGAAAACCCAATTTATGTGCGCCCACCACCCGCTGCCATAAAACATAATATTATCGACATCGCCCCCTCCCTAGGCGATCACGAAACTAAGCAAGCATCGGCCATTTTAAGTACCTACCGAACTTGACAGGCCGTGGTCCCGCGGCGGCTCCAACCTGCGTCTCTCTCTACCATACATCGACAGGCCGCCCTGGAGAGGGATAGCAATAGGGAACGGAACTCTTTCATGTGCCGTCTCCGGAAGAACGAGCACTGCGCTCGATTTCTGATTTATTTTATTAATACGCACAACAACTCAGCCGTGAACTTAACATTTCTCAATCGTGACGTATGCACGTAGAAACAAATGTCTGCTTAAATTAGCAGTAGGTAGAAATCTTCAATAATAACAAATATTTGGATTGTTTATTTACTGACACCACAGTAGATACACTGCGGTAAAAGTGAGATTAGTAGATGGAATGATAGAGAAGCATTGAATCACTTCGGTATAATTGTGCGGTGACGGCGTGCGGCGTGGCAGCGCTGCGTGTCTCGGCATTCTCGGTTCTCGGCGACCTAGTGCGATCAGCTGATTGGCGACGCGGCCGTGTGCGCGGGCGGGCGGGGGCGCGCCGCGTGCCGACGGGCCATACCGCACACACACACACACACACACACACACACACACACACGCGAGCGCACAGCTGATATCACATCAGTTGAGAAAAAATATGTGATTTGGCTCCTTAATTTCGCCATGCCCGGTGGCATTTAAATTAAGAGAATGATATTTAAATAAATTAAGCATTTTCTCTGTTTGCTAAGTAGGCAAGTTTATTTACACTGACCGAACAAAATTACCAGTCTGTCGGCCATACCATACGCAATCGCAGGTAATTTAGGTAGGTCGCTATGGTGGCTTCTATTCCTTTTTATGTCTCATGCTCTGATTAAACTGAATAGATGGCTTTTCTTCTGAACTTCGTCAGTAATTTAGTGTAATCGATTTTTTAATAATTCGATGATTCTGAGTGCTGTGGTAAGATGAAATGCGCACTCACATTCACTCGTTCCAGTCAGTCATCGTGATTGCGCTTCATGCATACCGTATGCGTTTTCATATCGATAAAAAATAAAGTCGTAATGTCTCAACCCTAAATGAAAGACTTTCACGGTGGCCCAATGTAATTAACTAGCTTTCACGCAATTTTCAGAGAAAGCTGATTTTAAAAGTAATCCTTTGACTTTCCCCAAAACATGAGTAATGTTACACAGAAAAAATCGAAGTCCCATTAGGCAAAAGGAAATCGAATAGGAAAAGCTTTATCGCTGCTTCCGTTTCAGGTAAAAGAAGTATTTATATAGGACGACAAATACTTTCATTTGAGATTCGAAAATGTTCTGGAAGCCGTAATTTTTTTAACTCAAGTTTGCTGTTATAATACTTTGGTGTATGTAGTGGCACCAGGCAATGCAATGCAACGGCAAGAATCTACACGTGCGATCGAAAACATCAGCGGCATGTTTACAAACGGGCGACGCGACGGCGACCGGCGACCGACGATGTGGCGGAAACGCGACCGACACCAAATGAGTTTTGAGAAACACCGCGATAACGCGACCATAAAAATAATAAACTTAATGAAAACGGCCACTCGGCCGATACGAGATTAATTTGCTCCGATGCGATAACTGAAACGTTAATGCTTTGTTTGTTTGTACTTGTACCTACATGTGGGTTTAATTGCTAACTGATTTGATATGTGCGGGTTTCCGATCACGTTGAAAAAATCGTTACCACCCACAAACTCCTATGTATGCTTGAACATCGAGTGCATTGATTTTTGTATTTGTAAAGCATGTTAGAAAGGTTCTCGAGTGGCGACACCCCCACAAAGTAGACCGACGATCTTGTGAGTGTCGCAGAAACTGCTGGATGCGGGTAGCGCTAAACCGGCCATAGGGGAGGCCTTTGTCCAGCAGTGGACGTCTTTCGGCTGATATGATGATGATGATATTTACACTAAAAACACCCCATAAATTGCTACTTGCGAATAGCAAATAAACCTTAAAAAACCGAAACAAATATATTTAAAAGTATCGATAACCAAATTGCACGTTTTGCAATCCTTATCCACTGTAAAAGTCACTAGACTCTAGCAGTACGACGCCAGTCAAAACCAAAATCTTTTTACAAGACTTAATTGTCTTTGCTTGTCCCATTCTCGTGTGAATTTCCTTATAGGTATTACTAGTTTAATTAATCTGCCTAGTTAATACATTATGGCGACATCTAAATTACCGTTGTAAATGTTTCGAGACACTTGTAAAAGGCTTTGCGACGGTATTGAACTGTACTATACCATGTAGGTATGTATTATATATGGTAGGAAGGGTGAATGACTGATAAATACTAGGAGCCTAGAATAAAAGAGTATTTGAATACCGTAATAATACCAAAAACTAGCAATGGAGAGGGCTATGCTCGGAGTTTCCCTGCGAGATCGGATCAGAAATGATGAGATCCGCAGGCAAACCAAAGTAACCGACATAGCCCGAAGAATTGCCAAACTTAAGAGGCAGTGGGCGGGGCACATCGCTCGTAGAAACGACGGCCGCTGGGGCAGAAAGGTTCTCGAGTGTCGACCACGAATCGGAAGACGTAGCGTGGGCAGGCCCCCCACAAGGTGGACTGACGATCTTGTTAGGGTCGCGGGAAACCGCTGGCTGCAGCTAGCGCAAGACCGGCCATCGTGGAGATCTTTGGGGGAGGCCTTTGTCCAGCAGTGGACGTCTTTCGGCTGATATGATGATGATGATGATGACCAAAAACTTTAAATTCTGTCTTTTGTTTGTTTGTTCGGGCTAATCTCCGACATGACAAACGTATGTAAGAAAGTAAGAAAGGGAAAACCGCAGGGGTAGCTAGTCCTCCTATCCTACTCATATAAATGCGAAAGTTTGTGAATATGGCTGTATAGATGGATGTTTATTACTCTTTCACGCAAAAACTGCTGAACGGATTTAGAATAAATTTGGAACACAGATAGTTTATAACCTAGATTAACACATAGATTACTTTTTATCCCGGGAAAACAAGACCCCTCGAAACTCGGGCTAGTTCATTAGACAGTATAATCGTTGTTCGGAAAATACTGTAAGAATGCCGAACGTCGGCTAACCGCGGCATCTCTAGTGACTACACAGTACCTAATGATTACATTACCCACCACGTGGCGGCTGATTGCTGCCAGATGTGAAAATAACCATCGACCGAACCGATGGCGGTATACATAATTTTACCTACATTCAAATTGGATATATTATGATAGTACTAGCTGTCTAAGTTAGGATAAAAAATAGCCTATGTCCTTCGCCAGATAGTCTATCAGGTGCAGTTCCAATTTCATCGCGATCGGTTAGGTGGTTTAAGCGTGAAAAGGTAACAAACAAATCATTAGGATTATGTATAGGTAGGTCCTACGTAAGAAAGTGAAAAAAAAATTGCTTTAGAAATAGTATTACTTATTATGCTGGGATATGATATTAACTGACGGATTCGCAGAAACATATCTATTTCGCCTAAAATTGGGCTTTTTTAAGAAACTCTATACAAATCTGTCAAGAATGGTAGTATATTTACTGATTAATAACAAAATAAATCATCAACATATTCCTCCAAGGTATATTACTGACACATACGACTATTTCATGAAAATGTTACTAATATACCTTGGAGGAATATGTTCATGATTTCTTTTGTTATTAATCAGTAAATATACTACCATTCTTCTCGCAAATAACATGTTGATAACTTACGACCTATAACTGAGCTGCAATTTGCAAAAAACGTGATAAAATTTGAATTTCGCGCTCCAACCGAACGTTCCCCCTTAAAGGTGATGACGACGAAAGACGCAGCGTGGGCAGCTAGCGTGCCCCCCACAAGGTGGACCGACGATCTTGTGAGGGTCGCGGGAAACCGCTGGATGCGGGTAGCGCAACACCGGCCAAGTGAAGATCCTTGGGGGAGGCCTTTGTCCAGCAGTGGACGTCATTCGGCTGATATGATGATGACGTCCGTCATATGTCCATATTACGAATTCACTTTATATGGAGCTGTAAATGTGGCTAAATTAACCCCCATGTTTTATTTTCTGTTATTAAATTGCTTACGTCAAAATAGTTCGTGCTCAGCACTGATTTTAAAATGCAGTAAGTAGTTAATTACTATATCTATATACATGAGTTTCCGGGGGTTATAACATGTACCTATATAATAGTGAAATCGTGAATATTTATTGTAACTAATATTAATTATAGATTCAAGATAAAAAAAGGCGTGCTGTTAGTCACGAGATTAGCATAAATATGGAGTTACAACGTACACGTACAACTGGTGTTTAAAAACAGAATAAACGTGAATTATTTCTTATGTTTTTTTTTTATGAATTATAAATATATTTGTTGATAATATTGACTCTTTTTTTTTTTTTTTACCATTTGTTGTTTGCTTTAGTTGAATAAAAAAAAGACAATTCGGGTTGGTCTAGTCTAAATAAAATAAACAATTTCAATAATATTTAATACTTATAAATGAAAATTATTATTCCAAATAGGTACAAACACCCATAATTCTGTGAAGGGGCGGTTCTTGAATGCTGTATTTATCAGAACGAATGATAGATAGTCAGTAGTTCGTATTTTTTTTAATAATATTTAGAAAGGCTAGGCAGAAGTTAATTTTTCATTCTGCCATTTTGTTAATAAATCTTTATATAACCAAAGAATAAATAATATAGGATATAAGTGATATTTAGATGTTATTTTCCGTCGTTAAGAATATTAATTAACTGCGGAATTGTTTCACGGTTAATTATAACAACGGGGTCAAAACAACTAGTTATTCTGGTCTGTTTATCAAACTACATTTTCCGCTAAATTAAATAAAACATTAATATTATATTTATAATGTTATTTATATGGAAATATTCATTATTTAATTGGTAACGAAACGACGAGGCGACAAACATAAGTACACGGAAAAAAAAGATTTTGCGACTTATTTGCGCCAAGACCATAAATATTCTTAAAAATATCATCTAATTCTAAGAGAGTTTTGTTTTCAATCGAAATTTGATTCTTACTTAAAAAAAATGATTCTCTAAACTGAAGGAGAAAAAAAATATTTATATTAAAATTATGTATCTTAGGTCAAGAACCCAGGTTTTTTGTTCTGATGAAATTAGTTTACATTCCATTTAAGACATCGAAAACTCTTGTTTTGATCAATCTTTGTAATCCACATGAGATATTTAATCGTCTATACTCAAAAATTAGCTTGTATCATTAGAAATAAAAGAAATCTTTTTCTGTGACAATATGTTATCAATTCAATATTAGATAGTAGTCTTGACAAAATATACAACAAGTTTGTATCCAAATTGAAGATATATTTATTACGAAACAATTATCTTTAAGCAAAATTTCCAAAAAATCAAATGAATATGAAGCTGCATAATTTTATATTAAGAGTGCTCTCTTTTTAATCAACTTTAAATTGTTTACATGAAGATAAAACAATTCTCATAGATCGTTGTAAATATCTCATGCCGGCCGCCATCACCGTATTTACTGTCGCACCGCGCCGGTGACACATGCGCGTCCGTCGAGTTCCGAAGCCAAAGTTTTGGTTTTTTTAAATTTGTTTTACTTTCATAAGTCTTGGTGAGTGTGTTGTACATTAATGGAGAAATTACTCAAAACCTGGTAAATGCCAGCGGAAGTTAGAGCTATCTTGGTTCTCATCAGGGATGGCTGTCCCTGGTGCCTGAAGTACAAAAGAATTCCAGGAACTGGATGCCATGGAGCATTTTAAGTAAGTGTGTTTTTTAGATTTTTGTGTGTATAAGTAGTATAAGGATATTTACCTACTGTTACTATCTTTTTTTTACTGATTAATACTAATGTCTGGCTAACTCACTTCTATATAGTGCCGAGGGTACCTGGAGGGAGGCACCTAATAAATAATTATCTTATTAACAAATAAGTATCTACTTTGGGTACTTAAAGCTGTTTCTGACCATAGTGGCGGCAGCAGATATGTATGAGATTTATTTAAATCCTAACTATTGGTTTAAACTTACAGTAAATTGGATTCAGACGAACCACATAGGTTCTCTCATGGAAGAAAATTTGAAAGAACTCAGACCATTGCTGGGTGTGCGTATTGACTTGAAGATAGACTGGTAAATATAAAACTTTATATTTTCTATAACTGATCATTGGTTTTATGCCCAATATCCTTTGAAATTGATTTAAATTGAATAAACAACTGGATACTACTTAGGTAAACCACTGGATATTAGCAAGATTACCTAGCTAATTATTTTTTATTTTCAGGCTACAGTGGAGGAGGAGGAAATGCATAATTAGTTAGATGTTTAACATAAGCCTGTCTGATGTCTTCATTCCAAGACTTTGACTTCAAACTCATCTAGAGACTTCACCATGTGGAAAAAGCATTTTACAATTCTATAGCAGTAATGGATTATTTATATAACCAAACGCAGAAACTGCTTAAATAACATCTGGTTACAAGTAAGCATTTACAATTTATACAGTTATTCATTTTAGTTATTATATCCCATTTGATTGTAGGTATATGTGTATGATAGATAGTACACACTAAATATATAAAAGGAAAAGGTGACTGACTGACTGATCTATCTATACACAGTTCAAACCTCGAGCTGAAATTTGGCATACAGATAATGAAGGCATCCGCTAAACTATACTCTTCACTTCGTAAATTCATAAGATATATAGGTATAGCTAGTACAATATAATAGTAAATTTATTATTAAAGAAATAGTAAAGGTAATGAGAGCTAACTATATTTCTTTTCAGGTGTTTGACATATGAAGATTATACTTTTATATCTGGAATGATAATAATTAATACTCTCCCCTCAAGAGTCCGCAATTTACCTACTTCACCCAACCAATAAAAAAAAGTGATACCTGGTGATAGTGGGCAAATCTATCACAGCAAAAGGAACAGTGAGGAACTTAATCAAGAGAAAGGAAGCGAACATTTGTTGGCAGTAATACACACCGCACCGTCAAAAAGATACTTGAAACAGTGAATGGTAGGTACCAAAACCAACCAAGATTATTTTGTTGAAATTTAATAATATCTTGGGATATTATAACACATGGCTATCTGTTCACAAACAGTAGAGACTTTACTATGGAAACCAGTTAACTGGATATACTAAATTATTTTTACTTAATATTCTAAGAATTATTTATATGTAGGTATAGATACAATTATTATTGAAACATAACAACTATTATAACATATATGAAATATTAATTTAAAATTAAACTACAATATCTATCTTATATACATTACAGAGTAACTATAAATAATAAACCATAATACCTTCTAATTTTTTTAATTTATTTTTCATTTTCTTTTCAACTAGATACTACTGCAGAAGGAAAACAGGAAGACCTTGATTGGCTAAAAGAAAAGAACCCTGGGAGGAAGTTATTGCAAAATAGAAAGCTACTGCTCAATGTTAGCAAGGCAGGATGTATCCCATTATTTCACTACTTTGCAAAAAAAGAAATATTAAGTTGAGTGAAAAATTCAAAGCCAGTTAATTTTGCAAGGAGATCGGTTTTCTTATCGTTCATCATTTTTTTTTATAAAGTAAATATTGGAAACAAAATGTAATTACTTGAATATGTTTTATGTACGTAGATATATATTTTATTTTGGCTAAGTCTAAGTTTTCAACCTTGTATAGTTAACATTTTCTTGAGCATATGTAATTTTATTCTGTACATATTAATTTTATTTTTTTGAGTACGACTACACCCTACAAATGTCATTATTATTATTTAAAGATTTTAAATACTTGGGTCAATAATGAAAACTGAAATCAACTCATGATTTTGTACGTTATTTGGGATCTCTTAGCGTTAAAATATTGCGTGGTTGTTTTTTTTTTAATTGTACGTCTTTGGTTGCAGTTTTAATTACTAACTTACAAAACAGGAGTCATATTTTTTAAAAGTCCGACTTACAAATTTAACGCTGAAAGGTCCAAAATGGCATAAAGGATCCATGTTTTCAGTTTTCGTTAGATGCTCGATGCCACTTACTCCCAAGTATTTAAAATCTTTAAATAATAATAATGGCATGTGTAGGTTGTAGTTATTATTTATGCTGTATTCAATAAATAATGATTCTCAAATTTAAAATGTCGTGGTTTTTATTGAATCGAACCAAACTCTTCCATACAGACAATCCTGGCTTCCATTCAAAAAAGCCAAACTATTTTAGTATTAAACGAAGTTATCGATGCATTAAATAAAAATAGTTTACTACTTTGATCCAAAATACCATCAATGATAGTAATAATTTGGATCAAATTTTCTTAAATTTTTAGTCAAAAGATTTAATATTTTGAACCCTTTAGTTCAAAGTGTTTGTTTTTTCTTCGTAATACGATAATTACCTTGAACTAAGCATCTACTATTCTATATCGAAGACAACTCGATTCTTAGTCAAAAATCAAATAATTTCAATCAAGAACATGTATGTTTTATAATAAAATAGAAAATATCTTGATCTAAATAAACGATTGTCTTAAATCCAAGGCAAACTGTTGTCTTAAATTAAGTGAACTCTATTATTTAAATTCAAAAACAATACATAGGCTTCAGTGAAGAAAACTCGATTTCTTAAAATAAAATAATATTTTATTAAAATAAATAGTTCGTATTCCTTTGCATTAAACGTATATCAGTTTAACACAAGGTTATATTTTTAAGAACACCGAATACTGAATTTAAGAGAAACGAAGCGTTTGAATATATATGAATTAATATTTTCTTGGCATAACGCATTTTCTTTTATTTGAAGAAATCGTTTTTTACCGTGTAGGTATAGGTAGGTCGAAATAAACATATTTAATAACCACTATATGTTAAATACCCATCATTATTAACAAGTTTGGTTCTTTTTATTGCAAAATCGAAATTTATGCACTCGTTTTCGCAATAAAAAAATGCTTAAAAAATATAAGGTCAGATAACCTGGTAGCCTTATCATTCATAGACACAAGTATGGTCTTGAATAGGGTTGTCAGGCGTCCGGCTTTTCCCAGATATTTTGGGCTGTTCCGTCTGACCATAATTACGAGTCAGGCATCTTGGCGAGCTAGCCTCACATTATGGATTATATCTTTTGGGGGAAATGAAACTAGCAAAGGCTTCAACGTACCTATAGCAAAAGCTGACTTTAGGCCCTATCTTATCCTTCCTTATACTATAAATGAAAGGGACTATATTATACATTGGTTGTTACATTTTCACGCAACTAAACCATTCGCGAAGAAATGGCTGATAGACAGATAGAGAAGGAGATAGGCTTCCTTTTATCAGAGTGAAAGCAGGTAATCAAACGGTGCTTTGTTTGAAAAATACTATCTTATAGTCCTACTATCTAAATATCAGTTTTTTTTAATGGCATGTTAAATGAAAAACACCTGGCAACCCTAGTCCTGACATAAATGTCATCGAACATAGGTATTAAATATCCGACTACATAATATTTTAAATGCGAAAGATTGTATGTATGTTTGTATTATAAGAATGTTCCCTGGATTTTTTAAATCTATGCGTGTTCTTCGTTAAATCCTAGGAACGCGAGTGAAACCGCGGGATAACTATTTGTGAGTAGTATCGAATGGACTAAGATGATTATAACTTATTAAAAATTTAAAGAAACCCCTGAAACTCACTAGAAAATTGGTCATATCATAACTTCCAAACGGCTTAGCGGATTCTCTTGAAACTTAGCTAAAAACACTCTCGATTAAGACACCTTTCAAACAAAAATAACTAAATCGAAATCCGTCCGTCCATTCAGGAGCTATGAGGCTACAGACAGACACGGCAAACTTATAACAACCCGTCGATTTGCGTCGGGGGTTAAAAAAAAAAAATTATTATGGAGTAGGTACTTACACTTTGCACTCAAAGTGTGGTTCCTTGCTGTTACTAAATGATGAAATGAAAGTACAGTCAGCGTCAAAAATTTTGTAGGTAGGGTTAGGACAGTTTTAATACAAACTATCAAAATTTTGTCAGATTATTATGATAAGGTTACTAAATTCCAGGGGCGGCATTGGGGGTGGCGAGTAGGGCCCGGGGCCTCGCTCATGGTGAGGCCTCACGCACTCGCGTTACAACCGATATAGAAAAAATAATATTTGAAAAATGTCAAAGTCTAAAGAATCAGGGATTTAAATTAATACACCTTAGTTTATCATAATTAATATTTAGTTATCTTTATGTATATTACTTTTTGATACAAACTTAGCATTTCTCGTGAAGCATCATCATTAAAACTAATTCCACAAAGACACAATCTACCCGTCCGGGGCCTCGCGATGGCTGAAGCCGCCCCTGCTAAATTACTAAATTCAAATTGCCTTATGATATTTACATTATGAGGGTAAATTCAAATTCAAAAGTGTCTTTATTAAATGAACTCATTGCAAGTATTTTTAATCGTCAAATTTGTAAAAATAAAAAATATGTATATAAAAAAACTATAGAAAATAAAATATTAAAATTAACAATATGAAAATAATAATAACAAAAATTATAATAACAATAAATAGCATGTGAAGCGAACAACTCATTGAAATGCGTTCTTGTCCTCTATAAAATCAGAAACTTTATAGTACCCTTTTTTGTACAACTTATCTTTAATTAGCTTTTTAAATTTTAACACGGACAATTCTTGAATTTCTTTGGGTACTTTGTTAAAGAAGCGTATACATTGCCCCTTAAAAGAATCCCTAACTTTGCTCAAACGAGTTACAGGTATAGCAAGTTTATCCTTATTTCTAGTGTTTAAACCTTTGGTTTAAACTATGAGTATCGCTATTTTTGGGAAAGTTATGGTACCTACGGTATATCTAGATATGGCCTAGCTTAGTAGGTATATAATCTATGTGTATAGATATCCTGGGACATTTCTTCACACACGGTTATCTGATCCCAAACTAAGCAGAGCTTACAAGCTCTGCTTAGTTGGACAACCAGATAACTGATATACTACATATACTACTTTTTTTTTGTAAATACATACTTATATAGATAATTACACCCAGACTCAGGACAAACAGACATGTTCATGCACACAAATGCTTGTTCTGGATGGGAATCGAACCCACGACCTGCGGCGCAATACGTGGTGTGTTAACCAACTGCGCCAACTGGCCCGTCTAAGATAGTGGTAAGCGACAGGACAGGGCACTTAGCACAGCGTGGCGTGGCGTGGTACAGCGCAGTAGATACGTGCGTTTGTTTATCAGCGGTCGTGCCGGTATGTGGGTTACATTCTAATGTCATTGCATGATAAACTGCGATCAGCTGTTTTGACATGTGAACATTATCTTATCCATAATTTATTTAAATAATACATAAACATAATAAATTGTACATTTTTACCGCTCTGTCAAGTCACGAGGAATATTATTTTATTTATACCTACGTGGTTTTTGTATTTTTCCGCTGCGAAATTTTTAATTCTAGCTTCCGCCCTGCGGTTTCATCCGTATTCCTGAGGTATTCTATGTTTTCCCGGGATAAAAAGTAGCCTATATGTTATTCCGGGGTATGGTCTATCGATGTGCCAAGTTTCATCCAAATCTGTTCAGTAGTTTTTACGTGAAAGAGTAGCAAACAATCATCGATACATCAATACTGACCAACTTTCACATTTATAATATTAAGTAGGATTAGTAGGATTTTGCTTGCTGCGACTGTTTTCATACAGTTTTATTTTATTTGTCGCAAAGTTTAGTCTCTAATTCAAAGGTCAAGTACTATAAGTACCTACGATGCGATAAAAATAACAATAGGGCTAACTTTCCGTTTTTGTGATGTCGTTACATAAAAAGTACGGTTTACAAGGAAAATTATTTGGTTTTTGTACATAAACACCTAATTCTAATAGCTGCTTACATAATAACAAGACATTTTAGGTACGAATTCGTAAAAGTAGGCAACAAAAATTATAAGTACGTCAAAGTGTAAATTTTCGTTGATTCAAAAAAATATAATACTTTCTCTATTTATCTATACTAATAATAAAACTGAAAAGTTTGTTTGAACGCGCTAATCTCCGGAATAGGGTAGTTGACTGACATATCAAATCAGCTACTTTTTAATAAATCTCAATTTTGTATGAAATATTACATTATGACGTCATAGTTTCACAGCATCAAATCATCTACTCTAAGTGGTTCCACTGGTAATTAAAAATCATAAAAAGCATTAGACGTACAACATATTAGATGTTTCCACGTGTTTTTAGATGTTTTATGCATTGGTTAGTGTTTGGTTATTTATTTTTGACACTGTCAACTAGCCTATTACTAGTCCGATTTGAAAAAAATTACACTAATAGTAAGGTACATCATCCCATTAAGTAATAGGCTACTTTTTATCCCGGGAACGCTAGTGAAACCGCGGGAAACAGCTAGTTAAATATATTTTTATTTACGAACTCTTGACATGATAAGCATGTGGTATATAATATGTATAATTTAATCAGTAAATTAATTTTAATTGGGTTTAAAATATCTACAAATAGTAGGTAGGTACCCTATTAAATTACTCGAGCACTCAGATTACTATCTCGCCTCGCCCCATTACTATGTTTCTGAGTACGACTTATGACTTTTACCAAAGGTTGTTACCCTAAACTTCTCTCGGGCTCCTGAAATTTTATAGGATTACGAGTATGAGAGGATACTCTCCGCGAATGACTCTTTCCCTTACTAAACTGATGGAGACAAGCGAGACAGGCGAGGATCACTTTTTAGTAAAAAAGACGGTTTTATGTTAAAAAAAACCGGACCGGTGCGAGTCTGCATGACTCGCGCACAGAGGGTTCCGTACAAAACTAACTTTGTAATTGAGTGTAACAAAAAATGTATGCTTTTCGCAATTTTTCCTTTATCTGTGCTACAAGACGTTGCTTCGTGCCAAATTTCAAGATTGACAACAAAGTGATCCTATAAGGGTTCCGTTTTGCCTTTTGAAGTACGGAACCCTAAAAATCTAAGCCTTTTTAAAAAGTAATAAAACTATTCTGTTGTTACTATGAACATGTCTGTTTGTCCTGTGTCTGGGTGTAATTATCCATTTAAGTATGTATTTACAAAAAAAAGTAGTACATGTAGTATATCAGTTATCTGGTTGTCCATAGTACAAGCTCTGCTTAGTTTGGGATCAGATAACCGTGTGTGAAGAATGTCCCAGGATAATTATTTATTCCCTTTCTATTAAATCACAAATGTATGTTCATATTTTCAAGTCATTTGGAACAAATATCCACGATTTGTTGTATAGTCGGTAGCCTCTGATGGCTGCATCAACCATACCGTACAAAAAAAATGGTATTAGGTTAAAATTGAAATCTAAATATTAAATCAGGGTGAAACCGATCAAACTGACTAGCCTGCCTAGACTAGTTGAACCTGTATACTCTATATATAGGTAGGTATCATAAAAGATAAAAATGTGTTATGTACACAACGTACCGACATATCTAATTGTTTTTCTAAGAAAGGATCGTGTTCCATTTCCAGGGGTTTTTATTAGGGTTGGTCGGTAATAGGTTCCTCGGAACCGCGGCTCGGCTCCGATCACACGGTTCACGGAATGTTTCCCTAAACGAGACAATTAGTTTACGCTTTGTGAGGAAATGTTTGTGCATTATCCCTTATTTGGTATTAGCTTTTCGCCCCCCGGTTTCACTCGCGTTCCCGAGGGATATGAAGTAGGGTGTCAGCTACCTCCATACCGAATTTCATCACAATTGAACCAGCCGTTTGAGTGAAGAAGTAACAAAGATACACTTTCACAAACTTTCGCATTTAGGTATATTACAGTAGGATTATACCATTTTTGAAACACGTCTACATTTTTGAAACATGTAATTAGGTAGGTAACTATCTATCCCGTGTTCCCGTGATACAAAGTCATATTATTTTTCCTATTTTAGGGTCAGTTTTTTGAGGTACATATAAAAACCGGCTAAGTGCATGTCGCTTCGCACATTTAGGATTCCGTACCAAATGGAGAATTTAAGGTTGGTTGTGTATTATAAAATTTTCACTTCGTTGTCTGTCTGTCTGTCAGTGTATGACGAGAATTAAAAAAAAACAAGCTTGCAATACAATGCAACCAAAAATCTCTTGAAGTTCCGTTAATAATTTTATTTTAAATTTACAATTTCCTCTGAAACATGAGTGAAAAAACTTATATAAATTACGTATAATCTGTGCGGAAATCACATAGCACTCTGTAGATACTTACACTTGAATAAAGGGCGTGCAGGAAATGTGATACAGTTTTTATGAGCGAACAGTCTGTGAAGCGGATGCGCCTGCGACGATGCCGGCCCCTCCCCGCGACCCCGCGCTATGCCCCCTCTCGTGATCTATTGACATCACTGTAAATCAATCTGCTATTGCATCCTGTACCTAATAACTACCTACCTAACGACACCATTGCATTGTAAAAAGGTCTCTATGGGATTTACAAATTTATTTAGAAGTATAGAATCCTAACTTCCGTTCCGCCCCGCGGTTTCACCCGCATTCACGAGGGATCTTATGTTTTCCCGGGATAAAAAGCCCTATATGCCCTGATAGCCCATATGTTATTCCAGGGTGTCAGCTACCTCCATACCAAATTTCATAAAAATATTTAGTAGGATAGATACCGTACTATCTTAGAAAAATATATCCTCAAAAATTCTAGGTATGAGATAATGTCTAAATAAATTACTTAAAAATATAGAGGTATAAGTACCTATAGGTATGAGTAAATCTGTTTTTTAAAATAAACTTAAGGTAAGCTAAAGTAGGTACGTACCTAATACCTACATATATACCTATTACACAAAGATAAATCAATACATAAAATATTTTGTCTGGTAAGGTTAACTTTAATCCTTTCCAAATGTAAACTGTGAATTTCTGTTAAAATTTGTAAATTTTTGCATGCCTTTATTCTGGCTCATGTGACCACTCTTAATTATAGGGTAGTTGACTGACACATCAAATCAGCTACTTTTTAATAAATGTCAAAACGATAGTTTATATGGAATTTTGTATGAAATATTACATTATGACGTCATAGTTTCACAGCATCAAATTATCTACTCTTAGTGGTTCCACTGGTAATTAAAAATCATAAAATGCATTAAATGTACAACATATTTGATATTTCCACGTGTTTTTAGATGTTTTATGCATTGGTTAGTGTTTGGTCATTTATTTTTGACAGTGTCAACTACCCTATTCTATTTAACATCCATCTGTACACATTACTGCAAATAAATTATTATTAAATACGCTTCTATTGGCCCAAATTACTTATTTTTGCCTTTTGCGGTCGAGACCATGGGTCCTTGGGGGTCCGAGGCTCGCCGATTTTCTCGAACATTATCTTCAAAATTAATTGAGGTCACAGGGGACCGGCGGGCGGGGAGCTTTTTCCGCCAACGCGTTAGCTTGGCCATACAAAGAGGGAACGCTGCCAGCCTTCTGGGAACCTTGCCGTTGATTGGCAGCAGCACACGCCTCGAGGAATTTTTTTATATATAGTTTGTATATTTCTTGTAAATAATTGTAAATATTTATTGATATGAATATAATTATTATTTATTTATTAAATACTTCATCTTGTAAATTATATTTTTAAATATAATCTATAAAAAAAATACATTTAAAAATATAAAAACAGAATCCAACCGGCATCGGGAACAGGGTCCTAGATACCGATGGTTAAGGCTCCAGACAGAGGAACTTCCTCACTATGCGTGCCGTCTCCAGGAGCACTGCCTTCTGAATTAGGCCCTTGAGCCAGCTACCTAACGCGAGCCTCTTGAGGTGTTTGTCGAGGCTCTTGGCCATAAGGCCATGGGCTGATACGATTATCGGTACAATGGTTGCCGTGTCAATATCCCACATGTCAACAACCTCGTGTGCCAGATCAAGATACTTGCTTTCTTTATCTTTCTCCGACTTCACGAGGTTCTCGTCATGGGGGACAGCAACATCGACAATCATTGCACGGCGCTCTTGGCGATCTATCAATACAATGTCAGGTCTATTGGCGACAATAGTCCTGTCAGTGATGATAGATCGATCCCAGTATAGAGTGATATGGCCATCTTCGAGAACCGGTTCTGGCACATACCTGTAGTACGGCACCTCAGACGTCACTAGGCGATATTTCAGGGCAAGTTGCTGGTGTATAATCCTGGCTACTTGGTTGTGCCTATGCAAGTATTCACCGTTTGCGAGACGCGAACAACCAGAGATGATATGCCTGAGGGATTCACCAGGGCGATGACATGCCCGACAGATGTCGATGGTGCCATCCCGCAGGATAAATCTCCGGTAGTTGTTCGTCATCACAACCTCGTCCATAATTGCACAGACAAAACCTTCGGTTTCCCCAAAGAGGTCACCGAATTGTAGCCAGGCCACGGAGGCTGTAAGGTCCACATCGGGACCATGAAGGGCCCGATAGTACCTTCCATGTAGCTCCTTGCCCTGCCATACCTTCCTGCGATCATCTATAGTGAGCACCACAGGCCTGCGCCAGTTCTCTCTAGCTAAAGATAGAGGCGTCAGCCCATTGTCCACTGCCACAACAGCCGCAAGCATCCCCCCGACAGCGTGGAGAAAATACTCCCTGAGGTTATACACCTCGCGGTTATGTAGGGTTTTAGCATTTAAAAAGCCTCGACCACCACATTTCCGCGGGATATATAACCTCATTACCGAGGATCTTGGGTGATGCATACGGTAAGCAGTGAGCAATGTACGGACTTTTCTATCCAGGGTGTCCAATTCAGTCTGAGTCCACTTGAGTATGCCAAAGGAGTACATCAAGACCGGCATGACCCAACCGTTGAAGGCACGTACCTTGTTTCCGCCTGACAAAAGACTTTTCAGTACTTTTTTCAGACGCCCCAAGAAACGTTCCCTCAACGACTGTTTCATGTCAGTCTCATTGATGCCAAGTGCCTGTGACATACCCAAGTATTTGTAGGTCTCGGTTTCGGTGAGTGATCTCAGTTGGATGGAATCTGATAGCTGGGTGTCCCCAGACTCCACCATCCTCCCCCGCTTTACATACATGACCGCACATTTGTCCAAACCAAACTCCATCCTGATAGAATTACTGAAGGTTTCAGTGACCTTCAGTAAGCCTGTCAGTTGAGATTCAGTGGGGGCAAACAGTTTGAGGTCATCCATGTAAAGCAGGTGGGATATAACCTGACCTCCTCTTCGCAACCGAAAGCCCAACCCTGATCCCTCCAAGAGGGTACTTAGAGGGTTCAGGGCCAGACAAAACCACAACGGGCTCAGACTATCACCCTGGAAGATACCCCGCTCTATCCTTATTGGATCGCCGTTCCCAAGGGTCTGTCGAGATCCTGGACAGAGAAGAACCGTTTTCCATTGCCTCATACATGACGCTAGGAAGGTGCGTAGGGTTGTATCTACCTTATACAACTCCAGCACCCTCATGAGCCATGTATGTGGCACAGAATCGTAGGCCTTCTTGTAGTCTATCCAGCATGTCGACAAATCCTTTCGGTTACGGCGAGCCTGCTGACAGATTTACATATCTATGAGGAGTAGCTCCTTAGTACCACGGGCCCCACTCCTACATCCATTCTGAGAGTCAGACATTATTGAATGATGTTCTACATGTCTGGAGATTTTCGCTCTCAGAATGGATGTAAGAGTTTTGTAAACTGTAGGTAGACATGTAATCGGCCTATAGTTTTTTGGGTCTGCGGTACTACCGGACTTATGGAGTAGGTGGGTTGCACCAGTTGTTATAAATTCTGGCAACGACCCAGATTCTAAAGCTGATTGGAACTGAGACGCCAAGCAAAAATGCGAACTGCGCAGCCATTTAAGCCAAAAGTTGTGCAGTCCGTCCGGTCCCGGTGCCTTCCAATTAGGCAATGAACGGACTGCACTGGCTACGTCTTGGGCCTCGATGATAATGGCCTCCATTTCTTGAATTGATTCGCATTTATGCTCGACTTCCCTGATCCAATCGCCTTCGGAGTGAGTGACGGGCACCGACCAGATATTGCGCCAGAATGTAGTCATGGTCTCAATATCCGGTCTCTGTACATCACCCACCGATTGACTAGATCGCTCCCAAGACCTATAAACCCACCTTTGATCTCTTTGGAACATGGAGTTCTGGGAATATCGATCCACACGCACCTTATACCTACGTATACGGTTTGCCCATGCATAAATTTTTTGCTTCAGGAAATCAATGCGCTCTGTGACACAGGACAAGTATTCACGGGGACTGACATCAGTTCCCGTAAATGCCCGCCTCACAAAGCGCATCACCCTGGGGCGTGTATTGCCCTCCCTGAAACAACTGAGCTTGCCGATGAGTACCCTAGCCTCGCTAATACGATGTTCTATCCTGCACTGCCAGGCCGGCACGGCGGGCTTCGGTCGTGTAGCCGCGTCAGCGTTTGGAAACTTGACACGGGCTACACGACATGCCGTCATGGCCGCGCAGTACAGGAGAGAGTGTGTATCCGCAAGGTCTTCACTACTGTCAAAATAACTTGCCAACAGTGAATCTAAAGCACACACCAGTGCTAATTATTATTATTATTAAACATATTTATTACTTATAGTATTTTCGGCAACAAACTGTTTTGCAGAATATTAAAAAAACAATTGTAATTCTTTAATTGGGTGGTAAAAAGTTTAAGCAATGAACGTTAGGTAACATTTGACCCACCGGTAGAGTTATCTCTACCAGCACTTACTCGGAAATACTCGGAATACTCTCCGACAAGAATGATTATTGGAATAATGTTAAGGATTACAATTTTAGGCAAGTGCAGTGTTGGGTATAGTTTTTTAAATGACTTTATTTAGTTATATGGTGTTTATTTTAAATCTCTCTTCCTAGTCGGACACTCTTGCCAGAGTGGTCGTGGTTATGGTAGGTCTTGAGTGGCGGCTTTTGCAATCCGTCTCCATTCGGGCCTGTTGCAAGCATTGCGGGAACACTCGGTCATGTTGGAGTGTGTGGTAGACACTATAAGATCCGACCATCTAGTCCGTAGTGGGGACCGACCACGTGGTCTTTTGCCATTCATTCTGCCTTGAACTACCAAACGTTCCATTGAATCCTCTTTGCGGGTAACATGACCAAAGAACTTCAGGATTCGTATCTGTACAGTTGATGACAGTTATTTTAAATAATTTTACATTTTATTTTGTGAATTGATAAAATTAGGACATTGATTTTGTATCGTTTTTGACAGTAGTTGTTTTTCTTAATTTCAAAGTCTATGCTATAAAGCAAAAGAATAATAAAATAAATAAATAAATATCCTGGGACATTCTTCACTCACGGTTATCTGATCCCAAACTAACCAAATAGATGTTCTATTCTATTATAAATACATATGTCGCCGCTAGTCCGACTTTTGCGGAAAAACAAGTTTCCCTAAAATCCGGAATATGTTTACTAATTTCGCCTGAAATTATTAGATTTGCCTCTTGATAAGATAAAATATGTCACAACAAATGGGGCTAAAGACATAATTCCGTTGGCATCGTGACATCTTCAGATATTTGGTACTGGGGACACGCAAATAAGCATATTTTACGCGATGCTAAGTCTGTGATACTTTTTAGTCTATACTATAACTCTGTTTATGCATAATAGCAAAACAAACAAGTATATCATCTATCTATATATACTAATAATAAAGCTAAAGAGTTTGTTTGTTTGAACGCGCTAATCTCCGAAGTTACTTAGAAAAAATACGATTTGAAAAATTCTTTCGCTAATAGGAAGCTACATTATCCCGGAAGGTTATAGCCGTTATAGGCTACTTTTTATCCCGGGAACGCGAGTGAAGCCGTGGGGAACATTATAATGTACATAAAAGAAGAAACTGATTGACTCACTCATTCACTGACTGATCGATCAACGCACAGCTCAAACCACTAGCCAGATCAGGCTGAAATTTGGCGCACAGATACAGATAGCTCTTATGATACGACATAAGAGCATATGCTAAGAAAGAGTAAAATTGGAACACAACGGTAGGTGTTTGACGACAAATTTTCAACTTGAGGGTGATAGCCAGCCAGACGGGTACAACTACCCTACCACAGTGCAATGGTTTCCTCAGGATGTTTGCAGGATTCGAACCCACGACGTCACGTCATGCCACTGACCTATCATCGCCTTGACACAGGTGACATTCGGCAATTAATGACGCAAGTCCTAAGTGACCTGTCCGAATGCGAATTAAATAGCAATAAATTACAAATCGTCAATAATCCGATACAATGAAGCTTACTTACTTATAAATGGCCTTCATTCAATGTTATAGGTAGATTCGTGTGTAGGTACTTAGCGCTGTAGGGTCAATTACATTACAAGAGGCCCTGCCTGCCTATAGGATATCCAGTAAGAGACACTTGTGTCCACAGATCATAAAAACTAATGTTATAATGTAGTGGAAAAGTGCATTGATTGTTCGCTCTAATTAATTCTACTAATATTATAAATGCGAAAGTTTGTGAGTATGTTTGTTACATCTTCACGCTCAAACGGCTGGATCAATTGATGAAATTTGGTATGGAGGTAGCTGACACCTTCTGGCTGATTCCTCGGGAAAGCGGGCGAAACCGCGGGACGGAACCTAAGAATTAAAAAATCTATGATCAAAAGCAGAATACCTACAATAAAATTTTATTTTTTGTTAATTTGATATGGTAGGTCGGTCACGGGGTATTGCAGGGTTTGTATGTAGTAAACATTTCTGTGGCGTATTGGTACGCAAATATCGACCCCGAATCTTCTTAAACCGGTCGGAAAAATATGTAATGTCGACGGCATTATAGTGACACGTTACCCATACGTCAGATTTATTCAACTAGCTTCATTCGTTTTCGCTTTTATATTTACGATATAAAATCCATACTTTCAAATATTGAGAACCTTCCTTAATGGAGTCTACGGCAAAGCAGAGACTTTTATTATCTTGCCAACATATCGACAAAATACGTAAGTACTGCTTATAGGCTACTTCACTGTACATTAATATTATGTATCCTCATTTTCATGATCTGTGACAGTGGTAATGATCGCATACTTACGGATGCATTACGCTACTCAGACTCGACTCGGTTCTCACATATTCGCTGAGCACACGTGGCGGACGGTTTTCAACTGAATGACAAACGCCTCGTGTTAGTATTAATACTCGAATTATTATCTCATTCAGCAATAATAATGAACACTTTACTAATAACATATTCTTTATCATATTTATGTTATTACTTTTTTTTTTTATGGTTACCTATATGGGTATTAATTTATTTGTTAATATTAAGGTGGAGGCTTCGGTTGGGGCGTTAAATTCAAATTTTATCACGTTTTTTGCTAATTGCAGCTCAGTTATAGGTCGTAAGTTATCAACATGTTATTTGCGACAAGAATGGTAGTATATTTACTGATTAATAACAAAATGAATCATCAACATATTCCTCCAAGTTATATTAGTAACATTTTCATGAAATAGTCGTATATGTCAGTAAATTACCTTCAAAATTATTCCTCGTAACGATTATTCTAGGTGTCATTTTGTAGCAAAACAGCTCGACCAATCTAGTACATGTACACATGTACAGTGACCCAATCCTATAAAATGACACCATTCATTTATCAGAGTCTTAAAAGCTTAAATCCATTTCAACTTCTCGTATAAAAGTAAACAGACATCCATTTGCTTGTCTGTACGTACCATCAACAAAGTTGAAGCATGATCAGTTTTGAGACCTTTTCGCTTGCAGCCAGTAATCATAGTTTGCCCTGTCCATTGTTGACAATAAAACGGTCTCTTGTAAAATCTTTTGTTTAGACTTTACTGACAATGACAATATACTATTTTATGACAAGCGCATTGTCTGGTTATATTGTGTGAGACACAGGTAGCGGCTGGTCACTGCACGCAAAATACACCCTTAAGGTGATCATGCTTCAACTTTGTCGATAGTACATACACGTCGACGCAAGCCATTTATCTCCGGCCGTTTTACGTTTATAAATGAGAAAACTGAGATATACTGTAGGGGCGAGGCCACGCGCGACCACTAGTGCACACATTACGAGTGCTACACCGGGTTATAAATATTAAAAACAAACAATGCACTTTAAATAGTATAGTCCGGACTACTCCGAACCGGGCGAGCGTGGAATATGTAATTAAAACAAAGTAAACTGTGTTTTATTGCGCCGCCTCACAGTATATTATGAGCAGTAGAATAACGCAGTCATTTT
Source organism: Tethea ocularis (assembly GCA_963555595.1). Lineage (NCBI taxonomy): Eukaryota > Metazoa > Arthropoda > Insecta > Lepidoptera > Drepanidae > Tethea > Tethea ocularis. Next base: position 10,594,246 of record OY741973.1, read on the forward strand.
TGTTATATCAGAAGGTTGACAATCATGCAGGCGGTCCACCTGATGGTAAGTGGTTACCGTCACCTATAGCCATTTGCAATACCAGAGGTACTACCAATGTGTTGCCGACCTGTTACAATGCCAAGAAGGCAACTGGCTCTCAAGTGCAATTGCCGGAACACACCGGTAGGTTTGGCGACAGTTTTTCAATGTGAGGGTGGTAGCCAGCCAGACCGGTACTACAAAGTACCTACCCTACCACCGTATGATTTCCTAACGATGATTGCTTTTGCTCAGGCTCATAGTAGTCAAACGCGAAATAAAAAAAAAAATATTATAATTTTAGGGTTCCGTACCCAAAGACTGCTAACTGAACCCTATTACTAAGCTTCCTCTGTATACGTCCGTCCGTCTGTCAGCGTATGATCACATAATTAGTTCGCTTGTATGAAATATGGGTGTGCTTATACTATGGGCGGGTTCTTAGTATGTGGTCCTGGTAATGTAAGGACCTAAAAACTACCCAGTGGTGATAAGAAGTATACGGAAATACGAAACTCAAGTTTGGAAGTAAGTCACGTTTCCGGAATAAAAAAAAACTCTCAGTCTCGCATCAATAATTCGTTAATATTTTTTCATCGATAATTCTTTTGGTGGTGGAGAATCGATTTGCTAGTAATCGATTTTATGCAATCCCGATATACACGTGAAACAATCGTCATGCAATCAGCGCAATTAATTATAAAATAATATGGCATGACGTTGCGTTTATTCCATCACTTATGTTCAGGCAGACAGAAGGTACCACCCAAAATCAAGCATGGCTAGATTTGAAACTTGACTTTTCGCTTGCACTAATGAGAGTCCAAGAAATTTAGGTACTAAGCTCCGCCCTGCCGCGGTTTCTCCCGCATCCCCGAGTGATCTTATGTTATTCCGGGGTATGTACAAACGAACCAGTACCGGCGTTAGGGTAGGGCGCGGTAGGGCGATCGCCCAGGGCGCCAGATGTAAAGGGTCGCCAGAACCACCTTTATTTCCGGTCGCTCATGAGCGAGTCCTGCTATCTCCAGTCTAAATAAATAAATAAATTCTCAAGTCTAAAGATAAAATGGCTATATTGGCTTAAAATCCCTTTTGTTGGCGGGAGAAGCCCTAAAACCGGCACTGAAACTAACTAAATGCTTTTAAAAGTAGGAGAGATAATTGAAATTGGTAACGTGCAAAAGCTTTTTGATACATAGGTACTCGTAATATAACTTCTTGTACTGAAACTGTTGTAAGACGCCATTACGTCGCCGGCGCCGGCTGCTAGAAGCCGCGCGGCCCACATCACACAATATTACCATAGTTTTTCTCGAACCTTCCTCGTACTATCCACTTTATAAAACTTTATCTTACTTTATTAGGATCCCGGCTTCAAGGACTTGCCTATCCTCCGTCTCTATCTAACATGAATAATCTTTATAAATGTGAAAAGGACGGGCGTAGTGCTTCAAATAAATTACAGTTTAGTCCATAACCGATGGGCATAAAACTTGACACAGTGTATATAAACGCAGAGGTACAACATGGCCCGAAGCATTTTTTTTTAATAAATACTTATCCTGCTAACAAACTAAACAGAGTAATAGGAAAACAGGTACTAACTGTTAGGTATGTAAAAAAAACTGTTATTTTTTCCCGAATGAAAATAAAATCCAAGTAATGGCGTGTTAAGTTAATGGTACATAACATATCAAATAAGTGTCTGTAAGACTTTTTGTTGGGAACTTGCGAAGTGACGTTGCGTTTTCGTTTTATTTTGATAAAATCGTGTATTTTGAGTTTTATTGAATATTATCGGTGGTATTTTGTCCAATATAGATCAATACAAGTGCACCAGTGAAGTGAAATGAAATGATTACGTGTATAGTGGCTTTTCAAGTTGTCTCAAGAAGTCCATGACAAGTTTTAGTAGAACGGCTACCATCGTACTAAAACCTAGCTAAACTGACTGACTATGACTCGAAGAAGATTTAACATGACTTGAACTTTGAAACTTGACGATTGACGAGAATTTAATACATGAAGAATATAAAAATACCTGCATTGCTCAACTTGACACTGGCGAAATATACGAAGTGTGATGCCAAAATTAAAAAAAATAAAGTGTCTGTAAGTTCTTTTATTTATAACGTGACTGTTCGTGACTCTCCGTGGTGCTAATACCAATCCCATTCGACACATGCACGGGTACTTAACGTATCTCCAATTCGTGAGTGCGTGCTTAGTTTCATCGACACTTATATATCAGCTTAGTTATAAATAACATACTGGACCACTGTTCTAGTTTATACTTACTGTGCTCATTGACACTTACCGTATCAAATCTGACCTTATTCCCTCATACATGTAACACAAATTTGATTATTACGCGAAGAGATAAAGGTGACGTTATGGTACTAACGTCAGACTGCAGCGCCGTAACAAAACCCGACAAAATGTCCCCCTATCTTGACAATGAAAGGTTTCTTTTGTGTCTATCTGTATGATCTAGAAATATTGCAATCATGCGCACTTTTGTTGTTTCCACGCAATTCATTCCGAGATGCGCTTTGGAACAAAAACGTCATATTGCAAAAAGTCGCATTATGGCGGCCGTTGTGCGTGTAGCGTAATGAACCCTCGCTTTACTATACTGTAGGTACCCGGATAGGGTTGCCAGGAGTCCGGATAAAGACACAGTCAGGCTTTTTGGTTGCGTATGTGGCCAAATTAAACGGTGTCCGCCCTGTCCGGCTTTTTAAATTGTCCATTTTTTCAATTAAATTTTATTGTTATTAGAATAAATACCTTGTTTTACAAAAAATGTTGTGTTATACTAAAAATAAATAAGTACAAAATTAGGGGGGGTCCGGCTTTTTTACCCAATTGTCCTGCTAAACTGGCTGGTCTGTCCGTCTTTTCGGTTTTAAAACCTGGTAACCCTAACCCCGAACAAATGGAGTTTTAACCGACTGCAGCTGACAGACGAGGTAATACGGAACTCGGGACACATGAAGGGGAAATATGAAAATTGTAATGGCAAAAAAACCGCGCGTCAGTCGGTGACAGCTAAAATAATTTAAACTCGATTTAACACAATAAAGCCATTGTGTCGTTCTCTGCGCTCGTTTACGTCTCTGTTTCTTTTTATACCCCACTATGGTATGCCAAGGATTGTGTTTAGTTTATGTGAGTACCATTTCAGATCGCTACCATTTGTAACGATATCGCTGGAATTTGTTTAGCGATTCCTTTATGGTCGCGGTGTTGATTGCCTCCTATTTTATATGTCACCGAGGTGTCTATTTCAGTCTTAAAACAACCTCATTAGAACTGTTCAGAGCCTGATTCTGCTTTACAGGTAACAGTGTTCCGATGTGCTATTTATGTATGTAGTTGTCATGCAAAGCACTCGTTGTAATTCAACTCTCGCTCGGCGAATGGAAAACGGTATGAAATAATAATTGGTAATTGGATTCGTTTCCAATTACTGCACTCGTAAAACAATTTATTAGTTTTCGATCGAGCTATAAGACTGTTATTGAAACTGAACTTTGGAGCTGACGGTGATGAAACCGAGCGGTACGTACCTACATCATAATTGGTAAACTCCTTGAGATAATACTCGGGCTATCAATCACGCGAGATACCTACGAGCCGTCGGTCCATCACTCTCGAACTTAAACATTTGAAATATCTGAAGTACACTTCAATACATTTATTTTGAAGATCGTCTCTCGGCCTCATTGATATCAAAACAAATGAACGTTACGACACGCCGCCGCGGCCGCGCCACCACCAATCATAACAAATTGATTGGAAATTGTTCAACACCCGTCGAGTCGCGCCGTCTCGCGTCTATACATCGCCGGCTATGATGCTACACTCGCTAACGAGTCGAGACCTCGGCTGGTTATGTAGCGCTCACAATTGTTATTGATTGCTCGGCCCGCTTCCTGCCGAGAGTGCCGGCTCGGTTTGCCTCGTTGCCATGTTTTTGAAAATTGTACTACAGTCTGCCGGATGCTGCTCCCTACTCCCTACGATCGATTCCCTGGCTCCCCGCAGTGTGCACTCTCCAACGGCGCACTAGTTTCTGTCGCAGATTTCAAACCCGTCACTCGGCGTGCGATGTAATGCTCCATGTAATTTCAGTAATGGCAGGATGTCGGTCCCTCACCGCTCTCGGGTCACTAACCCCGTCTGATGTGTAGCAGTGGGGCAGTGTAGGGCGCTCGTTATGTATACCGTGAGTAATGGCGTGTGACGGTGTAAAGGAGTAATGTAGAGTGTACAGAGCGGAGTGGCGGCGAGCGAGGGGTGTCGGGGTGGGGAGGAACCCCCCACGGAGGTCTCGAACTAATGGAAGTTCGATGTGACGCTTGCGGGAGAGCCGGTAAGAGCTGGCGCACTAAAGTCTCACTACAGTGTAATGTGGCGCTCGGCCGTTAGCTTTACTGCTCACTGCTCACTGCTCACTGCTTACTGCTCACTCCTCGGTGCACATGTTCATAATCGTTCACGGGGGAATTTATATATACAGAAAAAGGTAATAAGTTACGGAACACGTTTTTAATAAAGGCAACAAACTATTATTGAGTTCATATAAAGCGAGACGGACCAAAAAGTATCCACGTTCTTAGAATATATTATGAGTTATCCTCGAGGGTACCAGGACCTGCATACATATTATGTATACTCTATATTGCTAATATAGGGGGTACGTATGGACTATTACGGGTATATGGCATATTTATGAACTAGCTGTTTGTGCCCAGGTGATTCTTATTGAGATTTTCATACAAAAATACCATCCTTTTCCCTGTGGATTTACCAAAAATTGTCCTGATTCAAATTCAGTTCACAACAAAAAAAACTGAACTGATGGAGAGTATTCTTATAAGGTGATTGATGTCTTTCATACATGCGGAAGTTGACATTTATATATATATATATCTATATATATATATATAGAGGTAAGTTGATTTTGTCATATTGAACAACTTTTACTTTTACAATCTATACTCTGAAATTGTTGCAAATAACTTCAAACTTTTGGTCAATGTAGCTCGTAGAAGTGTTTCGAAAAACTCAAAAAACATTTTGTCAGCTTAGGCCCTGGAAAGGCACTTATGAATTTCGAAAGTTACAAATGGCTCTACCTCCGAAGACTCCGGCAAGAAACTTAGCAAGGCTTCATTCTTTAGTGGATCTTTCTTTTCAATTTACGTAAAAAAAATATTTTTTTTTTTTATTGAGTAAGGAATAAGGACCATGAGGTACAGCTTTTTTAAAATTACAAATAAATGCAATGTCAATTATTCCTTACATTAAGCCAATTACAATTATAATATCGCATTTATTCACGCCACTAATAACTATGTAAATTCTAATTGATTCAAGGGTCAATTCTATGACTTTTAACTTTTCCGCTACACCTCGTAAGATTGCGATGCACCCAACGAGGAACGTTATCTGCCACGTAGGTATACCTACTCCATTAACAACTGTTTGCCAAGTTGATCAAGTTTCGAGCAGTTCTCTACTTATAGATTATCTTGACATATATTACATCGCGTCGGAGCGCGAGCGCGTCTTTGGCAAGTACTTACATCATGGAGTTTGGACAAGATGTCACGTTTAGTTGGAGTGTGTTGTCAGCCCAACATGAGTTTGTCAGTTACGCTTCTACGTCATCATGTGGGTTATTCAGTCTAATAAAGATTTGGCAGTAAACATAAAAAACTTTTAACAAAAATAGAACCGACTTCAAAACACTAAAAAACATAAAATAATCGGCTCTATTTTTTGTTAAAAGTTTTTTTTTTTTTAATTTTTATTTTCTTATGTTTTATCACTGGCCTAGTATAAGTTATCCTTGTACCTTCCATCATCACATCAAATGATATAACTAACGGTCTAAAAGGTCCTATATATGTATTGAAAGAATTATCCCCTAACTCCTAACCGTTAAGGAGTTGTACCTTCCATCATCAGCTCAACAACGTAGATGATGACTACATGCGCAAATATCTGAATAGCTTTAAAAAGTATATGACAAACATTGTAAGTCCCTATAAAATTTTAAGAGTTCCCTCGATTTCTCCAGGATTCCATCATCAGATCTTGACCTGATGACCATAGGCACCAACTGTAAAATATACCCTTTCAAACAAAAAAGAATTTTCCAAATCGGTCCAGGCGTCGTCGAGGCGCACATAAAAAAAAAAAAGATTCCGACGTATTGAGAACCTCATCCTTTTTTAAGTCGGTTAATAAAAAGAACGATGATCTTATATTCATTGGGACCACCTTGGAGCTAGCTATGCAGAACCCAAAGAATTATTAAAATCGGTTCATAAGCAAACATTATAAAAAAAAACATACAACCGAATAACATATAGGCTACTTTATATCCCTGGAAAACAAGATACCTCGGGAACGCGGGTGAAACCGCGAGACGGAAGCTACCTACAATACTAAAATTTTCATCACAAAGTTTGACAAGTACCTAAGTGGGAAAAAGCTCAAAACTAAGCGCATAAACTTCAGAATACTATATGTCATTATTAAAAAAATTCAATGTCTATTTTCTTGAAAACGTTTAGGTTTGGGGTAGGGTGTTCTATAGTGAAATATGTCAGAAAAGATGTGTACGTACGCACTTAACGGATCTAGGTCGACTTAACCTGTAACCCTGTATACGGATATTATGAGGGTGAATGAATAGCCAGGCCAGGTGTCTCTCAGAGCCCGAGGTTTATCTTCACTGAGACTCGCCTCTATTGATTCAGTTAGTGACAGTTAGTGGGACTCGGGGCTCGAACAAAAACAGTTTATCATCTCATTTGAATCGCAGACAGAAACATACAGGTAAGTTAATAGGTAGGTAGAGCTTATCTATACTAATATTATAAAGAGGAAAGATTTGATTGTTTGTTTGTTTGTACCGCGCGGAACAGCTAGTAACTAATATAATTATCTGTTTTTACTAGCTGACTCCCGCGGTTTCACGCGCGTTCCCGGGGTAAAAAATAGCCTATGTCCTTCTCCAAATCATGAGCTATCTGCGTGAAAAATTTAATCACAATCGGTTAAGTGGATAAAAGGTAAGAGTTACTTTCGAATCTATACTAATAAATAAAGCTGTAGAGTTTGTTTGTTTGAACGCGCTAATCTCCGGAGTTACTGGTCCGATTTGAAAAATTCTTTCACTAATAGGAAGCTAACATTATCCCCAAAGGTTATACGCTACTTTTTATCCTGGAAAATCGAGTGCAACCGCGGAGAACAGCATGTTTATAATTTGTATGGCTTACTTGGCTATGCTCGCAGCTCCGCGTGGTGTTTTATCATGTTTCACTAAAAGGTTCCTGCTCTTTGGTACCAGCGCAATGATAGATAGCATACATGTTTCGAAACTATAATTATGTTACCTAGTAACTGTGAGAACAGCATCAAAATCTGTGCAGTTAGTCCACAAACTGCCGGGCTATCGTCTTATTACGATTAGCACCAAAGATACGCGGTAGAGCCCCTGAAAAACAGTAATACTTGTAGAAAAATATTTTAAAATAGCTTTACTTTACAATAATGACAGTTATTTATGAGTGACTAACAATTTTTAATTTCAAAAGAATTTAGTGCGCGCTATTTAGCAGTCGTCGGCAGTAAAGATACGGCGAGGATGGCGCGCGTTACAAAATGTGCAATAACAATGCAAAATGTAAGTTATGACAAAGAGTTAGTTCATATTGTTATTCCGTGCCGATGGCATAGCTAAAAATAATAACAAAAGAATGGCAGGAAACACATCCCGCGTGCGGGAGACGGGGGCGGCGCGGGCGGCGCGGGGGGCTCCGCTCGCCGGCGAAATGTATCGCACCGAGTTTAGGTGCGACCTCCGCTTTTGTTCTACAATCACACAAATGCACAATGAGCATTCACCGAGCCAGTTCACAGACAAAGAGGGCCATTCGCGAATTCATACGTTAATTAGTCGGTGACTAACTGGTGCTAATGGTAACGTGACGGTTTTTGTCCGCAAGTCTTGCAACCGCTCGCAGCAGGTGGCTGTAAACGCCCAAGAAAATCTGAGCTGTATTCTAGTCTAAAGTCCTTTTGTACTCGTTAATTAACATGGCAAAAAGTAACTGTGGATTTAATGAAGTTAGTATAATTTTATCGTCTGTCTATTGTATGTACTGTTAATATAAAAAAAAAATGCTATATGATGTGTGTTTAATACTGGATCTTCCTCTATTGTAGCTAAACGATATCGGATACAGTTTGGCTTACAAATATAACATAGATCATAATAATTTCTATTAGAATACAGAGAAAACGTTCAAATATTTACGCTCTAATAAAACCGCGGGCGGAAACTAGTATTAAAATATATCTAGAGTAAGTACAAACACAGGTCCAAAATTCTGTTAAAATAACTAAAAAAATGAGGCCCCTAAAAAGTAGTTTCTTCATAATAACTTATTTATTTTTATGCGACATGCGATTATTCCCCGCAACCGCGTCCTTAGTGCGGGTATAAGCCGCTCGTGTGTTCCGCCCGTTACACCTAATTACCGAGCCGCCCGATGCCCGGGCGCCGGTGTGGCCCGGCGGTCCGGGTGTGGGAGGTACGGTACGGTACGCTATTGTTAACAATTAAAATAAATTGCATCGCATATGAGCCGCATTACACTGGGAATTAACATCCGAAAGATTAACAAATTTATAGCACAGATAACGACACGGCCATTCATGTAACAAGGTACATTGTACAATCAACAAATTTCTAGTATAACCACTATAAGGTAATATTTTGCGTGCAGCGGCTACCAGTTTTGTGTTGCTAAAACAGCAAAGCAATCGAATTTACAGCAAATTATGTGCAATTTGTCAAAATCGGAAATGCTTATGAAATTGATTGATTATAACTAAAATGAAAAATTTTAAGAAACCCCCGATATACTATGAAACCTAGCTGCAAGCGAAAAGATTCCAAACTAATCATGCTTCAAGCTTATCAGTGGTACTACCCACTTACTGAATACCTATTATATTCTCAGGTGAAAGTTCTGTATTCATTTCTTGTTCTTATTTAACTAGCTGTTCCCCGCGGCTTGACTCGCGTTCCCGGGATAAAAAGTAGCCTATAACCTCCAGGGATAATGTAGTGAAAGAATTTTTCGAATCCGACGGGAACATCCAGAGATTAGCGTGTTCAAACAAACAAACTCTTCAGCTTAATTTTAGTATTTAGTATAGATAAATAGATTATTCTGCTTAGAATTGACAAAAGTGGCCTTTAATTTGACCTTAATGATAATTAATTCTTGCATCTACTTAGTAGAATTCTATTTTCGCCTTGCACAGAATAGGAAGTAGTACTCGCCTGTAGACGTTTTAAATTTTATTTCCATACATACATAATTGGGTAGTTGACAGTGTCAAAAATAAATGACCAAACACTAACCAATGCATAAAACATCTAAAAACACGTGGAAATATCAAATATGTTGTACATTTAATGCATTTTATGATTTTTGATTACCAGTAGAACCACTAAGAGTAGATCATTTGATGCTGTGTAACTATGACGTCATAGCTTAGTATTTCATACAATATTCCATGTAACCGATAGTTTTGACATTTATTAAAAATTTGCTGATTTGATATGCCAGGAAACTACCCTATTGTACGGTTCAGTTGCATGAAAGAGTATTTACTTTAGACTTAAGGAAAGGCCGAGTGTAATGTTTTCAGGTTTCATACATGTGAGTTTATATATTCCACTATAACTCTTAAATGCCTGAACAGATTTGGATGTATGTGATGTCCCAAGAGGCACTGGTTATAATTAGTTTACTTTTTTTGTAAAACGCAGTCATATTTTTTGTATAACTGCTGTCTCCCGCAGTTTTAACCTCGTTCCCGGGATAAAAGCAGTTTACATGTTATTTGGCAGGGTGTGGTATAGCTGTATGCTAAGTTTCATCAAAATCCGTTCAGTAGTTTTTCCGTGAAAGAGTTACAAACATCTTCGAACAAACTTAGCAAGACAATTTTATTTTTTTGGATCTAAATTGACACATTATGAATTTTCTTTTTACTACTTTATGTAACATGTATTTAAAAAAAAAACCAGCTTCACAGAGGCTCTATAAAACTGGTAAAAATACAGCGTAACTATGTAAAAAACTTAGCCATTACGTGCGGTAAGACCGCAGAGCATTGCGCGCATGTAATTCTAGCTCGCGTTCTCGCAGAGTGCCGGTCATTTTATGACACTTTTATGTTTTATGTCGATGACATGCGGTGTGCCACACTGGAGAGGCCCAAGTATCTCTATAAGGATGTCCAAGGTATTTACAGTTCGTATTTTGTATCTCGGGAGTTACTGATTCCATTCTCAAATTTCGTACCTAGTAGGACCTACCCCTACCTATAGATTGACAAGCCTCTTAAAAAAAAATTGTGCAGATTACTTACACCCTGACTCAATACAAACAGACATGTTGACAAATGTTTGTCCTGAATGGGAATAGAACTCTCGACCGTCCGTCAATTTAATTAAATAATTCCCTGTAATTTAATTATTATTTTGCTTCTTCTCTTTCTTGGGCTTCTCTAGCCTAACAAGTATCATAAAAGCCTCTAACAATCTTTGAAAACATGTTCAAAAGTAAGATTAACATGTTAATTTGATTCTCATGAAGTATTAACTTGAATAGAATGTCCTCATAATCATTTCCTTTCCATGTTATATTCATCGCTCTGTATATTTAACCTTTGGGTGCGTTGACTTGTTAATGAAATTCATTTTGCAATTGTATACCAACTGGGCGTAATGAAAACTGAAACCAATACCTGGATTCAATACGCCATTTTGAATCCCAGCAAATTTTATGACAATCTTTTAATAGTAGTTTATGAAACTGTTGCATAATAGCACCTATTAAAACACAAAGTCAAAATCAAAGCCATTTATTCAATTTAGACCCCAGAAGGGACATAATGAAGGTCAAATTTACTGAAGTTACCACCGGTTCGGAACTCGATCTTCAACTGAGAAGAACCAGCAAAAATGGCATGGTTATATTTTCTTATATTTTTTTTTTTATAACAATATACCTAAATTGAACGATTGGCCTTTACTTATTATTTTTTTTTATTTATGGTATCACACGAGTGTTTAATACTTAATTATGTGCAGCTACATATACTACTTTATCTAAATACTTGTAAAATGTAATTTATATGTAAAAAAACGATGTTTTCGTAGAGGTAACGTTTTCTTAATTTACGAGTATCGAGTAACCGCGTGACTAAAGCTAGGAAATATTACCCAAGTTTCAAACCGTGATTAAAACAATTGAATTTGAAACCTGTACCTGTCGAATAAGGTTTATTTTCAATGAACACAAACAATTCTTGATACTTGACTACTGTAGATTGTAAATACTAGCAAAGGTAGAGGAAAGCGGGAATCTGATGGTAAACGTGAAATATTCCTTTTGTGGGGATGCCAAGGCAAGAGTGAGGAGTACCATCGATCTTGGTAATCCCGGCCGCGCCCGAGTGACGGCCGACTGCCTCCGCCCTCCGCAATCATGAATCAAAGGAAACGTATAGTCGAGTTCAGAAAGGGTTCGTCAGTTTTCAAAGACATTCTCTTATCAGTTCATAGACTCTTAGTACATTTTGAAACGTCAAAGCGATATTCTAAATTAAATTAATGTCAATTACCCTGGTGCAAGCAAATGTCGACTAAGGTGAAGACTATTTCTGAGCACGACTGTACCTATTATAAACTATAGCACCCTATCTGTAGTATAGTGTCTGTATAGGTAGATATGTACTATATTGAAAGCGGATTCGAGAGACCGGCCGTAGCTTCACTTTTGGTCCCATCTGAAAACCAAGGCTGCAGCATTTAGTGTTGCAGCTGAGATGCGTGCCTTTTTGCCTCACACTGCTTATAGGTATTTTTGTTTTTAATGTAGGTAGTTTTTTTATTCTTTTATGTGAGTCCAAAAATAAATGCTTTTCTTTCTTTCTTTATTTAAATACTATAACGCCGAAGGTCGTGGGTTCGATTCCTATCTAGGACAAACATTTGTGAGAACATGTCACACTAGATTTCACCCCGCGGTTACCGTATGATACTCTCCGACCCATAACCTATCGCTATGCTAAAAATCATGTTTTTATTTCGGCGTCAAAGAAGGACAAACTAATAAACACACTTTTACATATATACTAATAATAAAGCTGAAGAGTTTGTTTTTTTGAATCCGCTAATCTCTGGATCTACCAGTCGGATTCGAAAAGTTCATTCACTAATAGGAAGACTTTATCCCCGAAGGTTATATGCTACTTTTTATATCGGGAACGCGAGTGAAACCGCGGGGAACAGCTAGTTTATAATACTTATTATTAGTTAGGAACACATACCTGTTGGTTCCTGCACACAAAATGTTTATCCTAGCTGGAGAAATGGGGATTCGAATCCACGACCAGTGACGTGGCAAACAAGATATCTAGCTAGCCATAACATCAACTAGCCCGACCTACATAGCTACATTATTGTTAGTAGATAACTCACCTACAACTCCTAGAAGTTAATAACTCGACTAGCTAGCTCGATCATTATCGACGCTAGATCATTAATCATCGACAACTATAATTAGCTTAACAAATCACTAATAACAAGAAACAAACGATGCGGTTTATTCATTTATTTCGACTTTTTAAATAACTGGTACAACTAGGGTTGCCATTCGTTTGGTTTTCCCGAGCCTGAAAGACATCCGGAGTTATCCGGACTCATCCGGATGGGGTTTTGAATATATACGGATTTTAAAATTTATCAACTGCTCAGATAAGCCAAAGATTGTATGTAACAAAACAATAAAATTAATATGATTATATGTATTTATGTAGTTTTGAATGTCGTATTTTTTATGATAGCTGTATATTCGTAATTCCATTTTATAAACCTCTATGGAATTCTGAGAATGATTTATAAAAAAAATATACTGATATAAAAATGTCAAATTATAATAATTGACTCTTTTATGTGTAGGTACATATCTATCAGTATTCTTTTTTATTATATTCAGTTTTACCAAAATATCCGGTTTTTTATTTACAGATGTCAACCCTAGCCGCACAACCAAGAGGCATTTTGATTATTCTACAGTACGAGAAGTGTTTTATGTAATCACTCAGTAATTCGGTAAAAACCGGCATGTTGGAAACGGTAAAGTATCGGTTAATGAGCTATGTACCATTGACAAACTTGAAGCATGATCAGGAAACCTTTTCGCTTGCAGCCAGTTATCATACCCCCGATGAAAAAGGGCTGATATAAGTTTATAGAAGCCCGAAGAATTGCCAAACTTAAGTGGCAGTGGGCGGGGCACATCGCTCGTAGAACCGACGGCCGCGGGTGCAGAAAGGTTCTCGAGTGGCGACCACGAACCGGAAGACGCAGCGTGGGCAGGCCCCCCACAAGGTGGACCGACGATCTTGTTAGGGTCGCGGGAAACCGCTGGATGCGGGTAGCGCAAGACCGGCCATCGTGGAGATCCTTGGGGGAGGCCTTTGTCCAGCAGTGGACGTCTTTTGGCTGATATGATGATGATGATGATGATAAGTTTATAGTGTGTATCATAGCTCCTGAACGGATGAACCGATTTTGATTAAGTTTTTATCATTTGAAAGATATCTTCATCGAGCGTTTTCTTAGCTATGTTTCAAATCCGCTTAGTCATTTCAAGATCAGCAACTGTTTTCTAATGTCGGTGGTTTCTTTGAATTTTTAATTTGCATTTTTATGAAATCATTTGTTTCGACTACTTTTATATTAAGACAAGGTTGCTGTTCATTGGCACGCATAATGTTTCCTTATAGTGGTAATGCTTGAAGTTAGTTGACTGTACCACGTGGTGGGTATATTTCTGAACCCGACTTTCTACAACATTTCTAGATGCCTTCTTATGGCTGGAGCTAAATATTTTTTTTAAATTGCGTTTGACCACAATCTCAATGTGGTAGAGAGGTAATGATGACTATCTTACTACTTTCAGATGTGGTAGTGGTATGCACACCAAACCTAGACGCCCTTAAAAGACATAAATAAATAAAAAAGACAGAAGAGAAGAGACAGTTTATAGCAAGCTTGTTAAGGTGCTGTCATATCGTAAAATTAAAAGAGTTTTGCCCCCTTAATTCCTTACGCGGTCACGCCCTGCACATTGGAGGTGAAATCAAGCTAGCGAAACTCGTAAAAACGTAAAAAACTCATGAATAAAAAAGTATTTACTATTCATTAAAAATTAATCCATCAAGGTACGTGATTTAGAATTTGAAATCTTGTGCTTTTAAAAGTGAATCAACCGGTATATTTAAATTTTATGTAGGTATCCAAATATAGATTGAATTCTATCAAAGGCTGCAGTATATATTATAGGAGATAAACTATTCCTTTTTAATATACTTCATGAAATGACATCATCTTCAATTCAGGTTTTAAATTATATTCTTCACTCTCTTACGGCATATGACAGATAGAGCCAGTCTATCATAAAACCTGGGGTTAGTGCTTTAAACCACACATAAGTAACGTGGCAATCTAGGGTTATTATAAGTACCAACGAGCTATGGTTTCCTCACAATTTTTTCTTCATCGAAAATTTATTCTCCCCACTACTACTGAGCTATATTTTACCCACCGAGCTACTAAGGCCGAGATTAGTGAGGTGTCGCGTAAATTAACTGTTATTCAAAAATGCGTGAAATCGAAAATATTCTCGCGTGAATATACGAATTATGAATCATAAATCTTTTAATTGAGCGTGCACCGAGACCGGCCGTTACACCGATGACAAATTATTATTGTGAACGTTTTGAAAATAAATTAAAATAAGAAACAACTAATTATTTATGGGTATTTGTTTTTTAAACCGTATCAATAGTTGTGACATTGGACAGCTTTGTGCAGCTGCAATTGGGAAACATGGGATTTTTGCAACTTTTCTACCCTCGCTACTTAAGGGGATCACTAAGGCCAATAACCTTAATGAGTAACAAAGTAAGCTTAGGCGCCCACAGGTGTGATTTAGAGAAGAGAGGGATTTACGCTTAGCGATTATGGATTTTATTTATTACTTTATAATAATTATTAAATTATTAAAACCATAAAGATTAATTGAAATTGTAAAAACATCTATTTGGGGCCGTTTTGTCAATAATATCTGATTTAGGTTAAAATTACGTAACATGAAAGGATTTTTTTTTGCAAAATTCGGGTATTTTTACTTCAATTGTAATCAATACAATTGAAACATTATGAACTAAACTATAACATATATTTTTTGTAGGACAAATAGACGAAAGGGTTCGTCAAAAAATCTGTCTAAACACAGCGTATTTTTGCGATTTGACCCCAGTTCCAGCCTTAAATCTTAGCTTCAGCAGAGTGAAACTCACGAGGTACTTTCTAGCACTTAAGGTATAATGAAGTAACGATAAGTTGCAATCATCAATTATGTCAACAATGGATCGGGTACAATGAGCGGGCATCGCCGGCGCGCCGCGAACAATCGCCGACTCGATACTATCGATACATCGGTACAATCGGAGGAATCGCCGCCGATTCGATTGTAATGACTCGCGCGAAACGCAACGTCATCCAATCATTTATTACATTGTGCGTGAAGTCACAGTTCAAATATCGCTAAACAGTAACTTCATACAAGCGACTAAAATTACCTATTGATCGATAGGTAGGGCAGTATTATCAAGAGTACTCCTATACGATCTTGAATAAATGCGGTAGGCGATGATACAATTACGAGGGGGGGGGGGGATTAATGCAGCATCTTTAGGCTGCGCCTGTCCAGTAGAGCATTTTTTTTTTTTTTGGCATCACACTTCGTATATTTTGCCAGTGTCAAGTTGAGCTATGTAGGTATTTTTATATTCTTCATGTATTAAATTCTCGTCAATCGTCAAGTTTCAAAGTTCAAGTCAAGTTAAATCTTCTTCGAGTCGTAGTCAGTCAGTTTAGTTAGGTTTCAGTACGATGGTAGCCGTTCTACTAAAACTTTTCACGGACTTCTTGATACAACTTGAAAAGCCACTATACACGTAATCATTTCATTTCACTTCACTGGTGCACTTGTATTGATCTTTATTGGACAAAATACCACCGATAATATTAAAAAAAACTCAAAATACACGATTTTATGAAAATAAAACGAAAACGCAACGTCACTTCGCAAGTTCCCGCCAAAAAGTCCAACCAATTCATTTGCACAATGTGAATTGATAAGGTGATGTGAATTATGTTAAATTAAATCTTTTTTTTTTTTACACAAATAGTATTCGTTGCTACACAAACATAGACAATGCACCATGATTATGATTGGAGTAACAAAAATAAAAAAAGAGTAATCTCTACCTAGAAACCTATCTACATAGACAGCTCCGGTTAGCAGAGGCCACTTGACTTTGTGTCACCCTTCCTACGTATACAAACTATTATTTAGGTATTCTGTGACGTAAACTTAGGTCATGTTTTATGTGTCGAGATTGAAATAATTTAACTTGAACCCTGAACATACGCAGACGTAAGGTTTATTTTCGGTTACAGGCATTACTTAAAGATTTTTATTTGCTATATTTTTTCATAAATCGACTGCTATACTGCGTGGACTGCTGGATTGGTATAATAAAATGATACTGCAGAGTTTGTTTGTTTGAAAGCGCAAATCTCTGGATCTACCAGTCGGATTCGAAAAAATATTTCAAAAATAGGAAGCTACATTATCCCCAGAAGTTATAGGCTACTTTTGATCCGGGAACATGTGTGAAACCGCGGGGAACAGCTAGTATTTCCATATTCTAGTTAGTATTCCATCAACTTGCGTGAAATGTAAAAGTAATTTAATATCAATAAAATAAATAGAAAGCAGTATTCATTGAGACGTTTGCATAATAAAGTTACGCTCGAATTGTATTACTGTTATTGATATGTTCTACGACCTACCAATCGGCGGCGCGGGCGCTGTATTACAATAACAATCTAATGTTGTGATTCGGTGATGAGATTTCAAAATATTTTTTAAGCAATCTGTACGTCATTCGTTGCCTTATCTTACTGGCAAAAAAATTATTGACATTTATAACACAGACATCAAACTATACAGGATGATTTTGAATAGGTATTATTTTATTAACCATATTGTGAGCCACCAGCGACCACTAACGAAGCTAGTCGGAATATGTAAAAGACCATGAATAGATGAGTCGCATTCCTCAAAGGTATGGGATTTTTTTAGCAAAATATTGAAATCGGTAATTGGGTGTATTGTGTGCAAGAAAGGGCCTCTAAACTCTGTACTGACGTCGAGCTGTGAAGAAAGCTCGCAATGGCAAACTAATCGGACTAATTTGACAAGAATAACTTTCTTTTATCCTTTTCTTATGTTTTTTATTAGAAAGAGATATAGTGAGATTAAATAAGTTTAGTTTTTAAACGAGTAATGGAAATGAGCTTAAACATGGAAGATTCAAAATGTCACGCTCGGTTTCATACTATTTAATTTGATGAAGTATCTAGCCTTATCTAAATCAATGAAATAGTCGTATTATACCTACTAGGTACCTATCTACTCGTAGCGAACATGTAAGCATCCATGGACAGCATGTCCGATAATATTAGGTTTGACGTCTGTCTGTAAATCGGACACCTGATAACGGAATAAATTCATTGTATAAGTATCTAAGTATCCGAATGTTAGTATTTCCTACGAGTTTTCCCACCGTAGATTATTTGATCACTTCGATATAAATAAATAAATATCCTGGGACATTGTTCACACACGGTTATCTGATCCCAAACTAAGCAGAGCTTGTACTATGGAAACCAGATAACTGATATACTACATATACTACTTTTTTTTCGTAAATACATACTTATATAGATAATTACACCCAGGCACAGGACAAACAGACATGTTCATGCACACAAATGTTTGTCCTGGATGGGAATCGAACCCACGGCCAGCGGCGCTACCAACTGCGTCAACTGGCTTGCCGAACTTATGAATGTCGATAGTTACAATTATTACAATAGACTCTACACCCGTTCGGAAATACATAGAACAAGTGTATGTACTATCTACAAAGTTACATGAAGACCTTAAGGGTGAATTTTGTGTGCAGTAACTAGCGGCTACCTGTCCCTTATACAATATAACCAGACAATGCGCTTGTCCTAAAAATAGTCTAAACAAATAATTTTACAAGAGACGGTTGTTATTGTCAACAATGTATAGATGAAGGGATACCGCAAATATTTAGGTACGTAGCTCCAAAACTAAGACCTAACGTAATCTGAATATATTTAAGTTAAATGTCGAAAACGATATTATACCTATATGTAAGTAACTTTCTCAAACGTCGTTCATGGAGGCCAAATGGGGCCTCCAAGCACAAGCCCTACGCTAGCTACGCCACTGGCTGCAAGCAAAAAGGTTTCAAAACTGATCATGCTTCAACTTTGTTTATGGTACTTAGACGACGTGGCAGCCGGCATGGCAGCTGGCAGTTGTGGGAATGCGGATGTACAGCGACATGTTACACATACCGCCACCATAGAATACCACTATCTATCGAGCACCATCAAAACTTGACAAGTGACACCACTACTTTGTGAGGCAGTTAACTTGAAGCAGTCTCCGCCACCTCACAGTGTATCCAAGTCATCATTTTGTTGATGACGATGTAGTAAAATCAAATGGAAATGTATTGATGAGATTCGTAGCGCGACCCGGTTGAGAGCATTCGCCGATTTGTCCAAGTTGAAGAAACCAAGTTTGATCCTTTCTAAAAAAAAAGAGTTTCAAAGCAAACTAGCAAGTAAATCATGGTAGAGGCACTGTCCTCCTTTCGATTCGCTTTAGTCTGGTAAAGTAAGCGAGCTTAGTTTTCCAGTGAAATTGACATCATTAGATTGTTCAGCGGAACTCTGAATCCGTGACAATCAACAATTAGCCAATGAAGCGGTACAAAATGCGCGATTACGTTCTTGCACGAGTTCCCGCGCCTGCGCCTGCGCGCTCGCCTCCCATCATTGTTATAGTAACTAAACAAGATGTATGACGTACCTACCTATATGTGTAGACGTATAGCCTACATTCTATAGTAGCATTATTAAAGCAAGGTAATTTACTGTGTCGTGAATTTTCCGATAATTTATCAACCAAATCGGGTCGATCCATTGCTTCGATTTGGACAAGCTATCAATTTGTGTACCTACCAAATTGCATAGCGATCGGTTCAGCGGTTTAGGCGTGAAAATGTAACATACAGACAGAGTTATTTTCTCATTTTTAATTATATAAAATATTGGATCCTGAGCGTAACGAGGGACTCCCGAGCGAAGCAGCGGAGATATGTAGAGAGGGGTTCAAGACGAAGATAGACTTTATCCTCGAGGTGAATACTCCATTTTTCATTAGAGACAATAAAAACCTACGGAGTCAAATCACAACACCATAATAAATGCAGCAATGAAGTGGCTTTATTAGGGTACCGTACCCAAAGGGTAAAACGCGACCCTGTTACTAAGACTCCGCTGTCTGTCCATCTGTCTGTCTGTCACCAGGCTGTATCTAACAGATGATGTATTTCTGTTGCCGCTATAACAACAAATACTAAAAAAAAAACAGAATAAAATTAATATTTAAAGGGGCTCCCGTACAACAAACGTGATTTTTTGCTGTTTTTATAGATAATGGTACGGCGGAACCCTTCGAGCGGGAGTCCGACTCGCATTTGGCCGGTTTTAATTGTTAATATTAGTATGATGCGTGTACTTGTAAAACGTTATTGAAGCAATGCACCGGTGATGAGCCCGACATCGGCATGCTGGTGCCGATTCTGTTGTTTACGAACTTAACTAATATTAGACAAGTCACCTCTCTTTCATTTTAACCTTATTGAAAAAAGATAGAACATTTTTAATGATGTCAGTTTAATACCGTCGTAATGTACGGGTAAGTCGTGACCAATAAAGATCGCGCTTAAATTCACGTTGAAATGTGTGATCGGACTAAACTGACAGGACTAAAATATCTTGCATCCCTTTCTTATATTTACTATTAGAAAGAGATATAGTGAGATTAAATTTACAGAATCGGCACCAATACCCGCCTTCCCAACTATTGTTGTAGTTATGGAGCGCTATAGTTATTCGTTTTTATTTTGTAACCGTTCACAAAGTATGTTAAACATCGAGTAATCTTAGCGTCACAAAAAACAAATATTTCCAATGTTTAACAAAAGGTTAAACAGAACGGAATGTTCATGTATTGATTCTCGTGGTTTTATGGCTTGATTCACTCGGGATATCATTGATCTTGGAATCTGCATTTACATAGTAATTATTGTCGTTTGTTTGTTCAGCCCTAGCTTAGCTAAACTAGAGACTCGAGTTTTCGACCAATAATAATCATTTCAGATTTTATTGATATTATGTTTCATGCAAGGGGGGGGGGGGCGCCGTCTGGAATATGCAATATGGATTCTATTAGTACTATATATGTCACCGTAGGATTGTGAACACAGTTTATAATCGAGCGTTATTGTTAACTGTCGTTATATTTTGAACTCTACCATAGTGCTTACAATATAACGTATTAATATTCGATAGTTTATAATCCATCCATGTAAAACCATCAAATTGTGAACGACCCTGCGCTTACCTTAGGTTAGATAGGATTCACAGGCTGATTTTATCACTCGTAAAACTAGGTACTTCATTACTTATTACGAACTATGTCCTGAAGATATACCGAGTACTTTTTTTTTAACATCGTCATTTGAGAAACCGGTACCTATCTCCTCAGACCAACACATGTACATGTATATATACATAGTACGAGTATAACAATATCTTCGCAGAAAACTGATACAATGGTGTTTCTGCGAAGAATTGAAGGTGCATCATTCACTCCAAGCTCATTGTGTACAGACAGACAGACGGTAACAATGAATATTATAATAAACTGACAAGAAAATCCATTACTAACGTGACAATGCATGGTATTATATTATTAACTAGCATATGCCCGCGGCTGCACTCGCATGATAGTTTTTATTAGCCAAACTTCTTAGAAATCGCATCAAATTAATTTTATTTTTACAAAGACACTAACTAACGTTTACATTTGACAGACAGAGAGACGTAGATTGTTTTCCTCCTTAGGCATCTCGGCCCAGACTCATCTCATCCCATGGGACGAAATGCCCCTGGCTCTTTTCGTATTGAACGACTCGACCGTCAGTTGCAATTTGATTTGGTAATATATTTTTTGCGGTTTAATTTATTACTAGGTATATTATGTCGCAGTCGGATTATATAAATCGCCTTATTACAATACGGCTAGCCGTTTCCAAAAACAGGGCTTTTTTGTATTGCGGCGGGTCAATATAATTTGCATGGCTATTGCAAGGAATTTTATGATTAGCGCATGAATCGTATGTCAATTAGATATTGTATGTATTAATTTATGCTTTTATTAATTCACTGGTATTTATTTAAATGGATTATTTGGTTCCTTATTATTAAGTAACATGACAGTGTAACTATATTCTCTGTACAGTGGGGAATCGCGTTTGATGCAAAGCACCGCATGATCGGCGATGCATAGTGGTCCGCTACTGTCCTCAGGATACTGTTCCGGCTGCCCCGCACTCTCCTCAACAGGGATGCCGTTTTCTTACGGAATATAGCCCCGAAATCAACCGCGCGGGCCTGCGCGAACATCCCCGACGCTCTACAGAATCGAGGCAGCATTTTATTAAGATCATTTCATTATAAAAATCTCGTCCGAATTTCCGACTTGCCCGGTGAATTTTCTTTCATACAAGCCTTGTCCTAACAATTACACAACAAAAAACCTATGGAGCCGTACTCAAGTGATACCTACTTCGTCATACATGTTGCAGTTTATTTTTATTTATTTAGATGGTATAAAAAAATAATGTTAGCTAAGTTTTGGGTGTCGAGTTGCAGGCTCCGTCACGGTCTCTGGCAACCACTTCCATCAAATAATAATTATATTTTACAGCACACGATGTGGCAACCTCGTGATTTTTCTAACTCGTTAAGATATAAGTACGTTGCTCTTTAATTGTGCAAATATAACACCTATGTGTTAACTGTGCTGTTATTTGGCTTGATTGTTGATAATATTACTAAAATGCGAATTCAAATGTTTTGTCACGTATTTTTTTAATACTTGTAATTTTAGAATTCCGTACCTCAAAGCGAAAAGCGTCCTGATACGTCCATATAACCTTATACGTCCTACTCGTATAAGGTTGCTTTTCCACTAGAGACGTGTGCTTCGTTGCTTTAATAATACCTACCAATCATGCCATGGGTCATAGAATAGCACGAGTGGAAACGGGTTATATTAAGCTATGTTTGTTAAATAGCGCAAGACCGGCCATTGTGGAGATCCTTTGTCCAGCAGTGAACGTCTTTCGGCTGACATGATGATGATGATGTTTGTTTTATGGATGGATGCGTGCTGTGGATGGTCGCGAGTAGTGTAGTAGGCGCATCTTCATAGCACATCTTACTGGCTCAGCTACATAGCTTAGCATCAGTGGAAACGGCCACAAGTTTCGTAGCTTAGCTTTCACATCCTCGCATCATAGCTGCATAGCATCTCTAGTGGAAAAGCAGCCTAACTCCGGTTTTTTTAAATGTCAGAATAAGATAGACAGGTTGATGGTAAGTAACCACCGTCGCATTGTATGTTCGAAAACGTTAATCTCAGAAACTATCAATCCAAATTGAACAATTATTTTTGCGTGAGATAGATATTAGGTTATTTATTTATTTTGGTTTTTTAATAATTTTATTTTAGGAAAATAATAGAACCGCATGGCGGATGTAAGCTTAGCTAATCACCAGGTGCAAGCCAGCAACGGGGCGTATACTGGCTGATTATAAATTATCTAATAATGTGACAAACAATCGTCCATATTGTTTATGCCAAATGGCCGCTCCCACCTTGTGATGACTCAATGTATAAAAATTATGAAAAATTATACAGCATGTGAAAAAAAAACACATCAAGGTTGTCTGGTTTGCAATTTTTATTTAATGAATATGGTTGAATTGGCCTTTTAGAGGCGATGAAACTAATGACGTAATACCTAGTACGGTAGTAGTGGCATTTCTTATCTGTGGTAATAGCACATCTACTCAGAAAAAGTGGCGTCGTATGAGAGCCTGTCTGTTAGTCTGTCTGTACGACATAATAATATATGTCTAGATGGAAGACAAATATTATGGATAATTTATCCATCGGAATTAGTTACTAAATATTTGTCCTC
Source organism: Tethea ocularis (assembly GCA_963555595.1). Taxonomy (NCBI): domain Eukaryota; kingdom Metazoa; phylum Arthropoda; class Insecta; order Lepidoptera; family Drepanidae; genus Tethea; species Tethea ocularis. Next base: position 10,617,676 of record OY741973.1, read on the forward strand.
CATCTAATCTTATAATGGATTTCCGCAAGGTCACGCCTGAGTCAATTAGTTATAATATAAGTCTCTTATAGGATGTAGGCTTCTTTTTATCCTAAGAAAGCGGATGAAACAGAGATTTTAATAAATTTTATTATGTTCATTAAGAATATAAAACAAATTAAAGAATGTTGTCGCGTGGAAGAGGACACGATTTTGAGGATATGCATTGCCGCGACGAGCTTAGCTCGTTCGATGCCGGCTGATGTACTCGTGTGCCGATCTGCGATGGGGCTTCGTCGACTCGCGCTTTACCATTACATTATATCAAATTGAGTACACTTACGGACAAATTAACTTTGAGATATTACTTTTGTTCATTCATATTTAAGCAAATGTTATGTGGATAGAAAGTTAGTTGCCAATAAACGTAGTTGAAGTAAGACGTGTATTTAATTAATCATCGACACAGTGTTATCAAAGGAAATTCAACCTTATCCCCTCAACATATGGTCGCATACGAGCCGGATAGGATCATACCTGAGCATCGCCGGACACCTGCGTTGAGAACAAAAGAATCGCATTCCTGAGCGATAAGCCGACGCCCGTGCAGTTTTTATATGCAAGAAATTATTAGAATCAAGTTATAACTAGGCATTTAGTGTAAATTCATTGCAATAACTTCGTAAATAATAACATTCTTTCAAGTTTTTTTTGAGTTTTACACATGAACCATGACGTCACAAGCAGACCAAGCATTAAGTATATTAGAAGATACGGCGTCACTACTAAGGAAAACTCAAATTAACCTATCAAAGTGCCCTAAGCAGCGTTTATCTAAACCAGGATATTTACAAACTCGCATTCAAACACTCGAAGATTACTGGGGAACTTTTAAGAAAACACATCAAGACCTTTTAAAGTGTACTACTCGGGAACAACGAGGGCAAATTCAATACTTAGTGAATGAAGAATTTTATATTCTTGAAGACTTGTACCTATGTATGTTGGGAGATTTGAAGGACTTGTTAACTTCATGTACTAAGAAGGATAACCATTCTGCGTGTTGCAGTACAGCTAATGAGGAAATGGTACATTCAAAAGTGAAGCTACCAAGTATAAAGATCCCCTCATTTTCAGGTAACTATGAGGAGTGGCCCACTTTCAAGGATTTGTATGAATCATTAGTTCATGAATGCACTAAATTGAGCGATGTGGAAAAACTACACTACTTGAAGACTAGTATCACGGGCGAAGCAGCATCATTATTGAAGAACATCCAAGTGACTGGTGCCAATTATGTTCAAGCATGGGGAACGCTGACTCATCGATATGGTAATAAGCGCCTAATAGTGAATGCATTATTTAAGCGATTGTTTGCACAGAAAAAATGTACCACACAATCCGCAACACAGCTGAAAGCCCTCCTAGACACCTCCAGAGAGATTATAAATAGCCTTAATAATCAAAAGGTATGCACTGACTCCTGGGATCCGATCCTCATATTTCTGGTCGTGCAGAAGTTGGACCCGGAATCACACAAAGAATGGGAAGAGGCTGCTTACTCTGTGAATTCGGAAAACCTACCTACCTGGAAGGATTTGACTGAGTTCCTAGAAGCCAAATTCCGTATGCTGGAGCTAGTTACCCCCACCGCTGGCGCGAAAAATACAAATCAGCGAGTTTTTCACACCACCACCACTGAAAATGATAAACAAAAATCATGTGCATTATGTAAAGATGTGCATACACTGTGTCATTGTAGTACGTTCAATAAGATGACAATTACTGAACGAGGAGATCACGTCAAAGCAAACAAACTCTGTTTTAACTGCCTCGGAGCGGGACATTCGGTATTTAAGTGTCGTATGCCAATGTCTTGCCGCATCTGCAAGAGACGCCACCACACACTTTTACATCAACCCAAGACGGATGCGTCGGTTCCTCAAGAAGATACTCAGCAATCGACGACATCCAACCAAGCAGATGTAGGAGAGAGGAAGGCTTTAACAATGGTTGCGTCACACTATAACGAAGAGCAGAACATATCTCTATTGGCCACCGCAGTAGTAATTTTGAAGAGTGAACATGGACACACTACTGTGCTGAAGGCGCTGATAGATTCAGGATCTCAAGCATGTTTCATAAGCGAGAAGGCAACTCAGATCCTGAAACTAGACAAATCACCAGTAAATCTTATCATCTCTGGGATGGAATCCATGAAAGTAAGAGTCAAGCATGAAGTCAAGGTACAAGTATTATCACGATGGGAAACAAACTTCAACCTACCTATTAGAGCCTACGTGATGTCCAAGCACTTGACTTCCAACATACCCCCAAGCACCATCATAGGGACTGATTGGCCGCATCTAAAAGATATTCCACTGGCAGATCAAAATTATTATGCATCAGGAACCATTGATCTGTTATTAGGTGTAGACGAATATGCAGCAATACTAAAAGAAGGGCTTATTAAAGGCTTACCAGGTACACCATGTGCTCAAAATACATACCTGGGCTGGATTTTAATGGGAGGAATAACAATGAAACTCAATGCACGAGAGAAGTCTTTGACGGCCATAAAACAAGAAGTTGATATAGAAGATTTACTAAAAACAATCTGGGAAATTGACCATGATACAAAACGAAAACACACCCATAAGGAACAGCTATGTGAAGACATATATAAGAATACATACAAGAGAGACGAAAACGGAAAATACATAGTCAGACTACCGTTCAATACTGACGAACCAAAATCAATACACGGAAATACACGTCTAATAGCTGAAAAGAGATACATGCACCTAGAAAAACGTTTCAATCAAAACACAGAACTAAAACAAGACTATAAAAGGGTAATCGACGAATACAAAGAACTTAAACACATAGAACAGATACCTAAAGAAGAACTTAAAAATAAATCAGTATACTTACCCCATCACGCAGTGATCCGCGCTGACAAGGAGACCACCAAGACTCGTGTCGTCTTCAACGCCTCATGCAAGGGTTCCAACGGCACTTCTCTGAACGACGAACTCTTAGTGGGTCCAATATTGCAAGATGATCTGAGAAGCCTAATCATAAAGTGGCGATTACATGCTGTTTGCTTCGTTTCTGACATTCAGAAAATGTACAGAATGATATGGATTGATAAAAAAGACGCAGATTATCAAAGAGTGCTATGGAGAGACGAACCATCTGAAGAGATTAAAGACTATAGACTCCTGACTGTGACTTTCGGCACGGCGTCCGCACCCTATCTTGCCGTAAAAACACTAATGCAATTGGCTGATGACGAAGGAGAGAAATATCCGGAAGCTGCCAGAGTATTGCGAGACGATTTTTATGTTGATGACGTCATGTCCGGCTGTGATAATCTGAAACAAGCAATAAAAATCAGTCAAGACCTTAAACAACTGCTCGCCCTGGGTGGTTTTGAACTAAAGAAATGGTCCTCCAACAATCGTGATTTCATGGAGACAATCGACCCCAGCGAGCGATCATCTAAGGCGCATCTAGAACTTAATGTAGATGGGACAATTAAAGCATTGGGTATTCAATGGAATTTAGGAACCGACCAATTTGAATATAATTTGAACTTACCTGTTATTGGCGATGTGATTACGAAGCGAAGTATCCTCTCCGACATCCAAAAGTTGTACGACCCGCTTGGATGGATTTCACCTTGCATTGTAATGGCGAAGATTCTAATACAGCAGCTATGGTTGGAAAAAGTTGACTGGGACGAGCCATTAAACTCAACACTGACCGAAAAGTGGTCTACAATACGAGTAGACTTAGAAAATGTAAACGGAATTCACATAAATAGATGGATATGCACGTACAGCTCAAGTAAAGATTCAATAGAACTCCATGGGTTCAGCGACGCATCCATACAAGCATACGGTGCTGTAGTGTACTGCCGTGTAACAAACCCTGATGGTACAATCACGACGGCCATTATTGCTGCAAGAACTAGAGTAGCTCCTTTAAAGACGATTTCATTGCCAAGGCTAGAGTTGTGTGGAGCATTGCTTCTCTCTAGATTACTGAAGCACGTAGGACAAGCATTGAAAATACCAACATCACAAATCTATGCTTGGACAGATTCTTCCATTGTCATCTCCTGGTTATTTGGAGATCCGAACAAATGGAAACCGTTTGTGGCCAACCGCGTCGTTGAAATCACAACCAATGTAAACGGCAGTCAGTGGCATCACGTCCAATCGCAGGATAATCCTGCTGATATTGCATCAAGGGGAATGTCAATAGCAAGTATAAAGAAGTGCAAATTATGGTGGAACGGACCGCAATGGTTATTACAGCAGAAGATACAGTTCACTAGACCAAACCTAATACCTACAGAATTAGAAAGGAAAAATAATAATGTACAAGTTATGAAATTAACAACCAACGAAAATGAAGAAGAAAGAAAGTTATGTACACAGTTTGATGACTTTAATACGTTGATAGAACTACTGAAGACAATTTCTTACAGCCGACGATTCCTGAAACAAAAAACATTAAAAGAAAATATAGATAAAATACTTACAACTGAAGAACTTGAACACGCCTTACAAACCTGTATAAAAAAAGTACAAGAAGAAGAATTTATAGAAGATATAACATCACTGAAAATAAAGAAAAGAGTAAAAAATTCTAGTAAATTAAAATCATTAGATCCTTACCTGGATGAACATGGAGTCCTCAAGGTGGGCGGCCGACTCAGAAATGCAGAATTGAGTGATGAGAGCAAGCATCCTATTATCCTGGGTCGCAGCACCAAACTTACTTCTCTTATAATAGCAGACGCCCACTCAAAGACGTTGCACGGAGGTGTGCAATTGATGTTGACCTACCTGAGATCCAAGTACTGGATACTGGGAGCAAAAGCGTTGGTGAAGCAACACATACACCGCTGTTTGATATGTGCTAAACTTAATGCTAAAGTAAGAACGCAAGTAATGGGTGACTTACCTAGTGTACGTGTGAAACCGGCACGTGCATTCCTCAATTCTGGTGTCGATTTTGCTGGACCATTCCAAATAATGATGACTAAAGGTAGAGGAGCGAAGTCCTACAAAGCATATATAGCCATTTTTATATGCATGGCCACGAAGGCGATACATTTGGAATTGGTTGGCGATTTGACTTCTGCAGCATTCATAGGTGCATTTAAAAGATTTTGCGCACGCCGAGGAAAATGCACTAACATTTGGAGCGACCAAGGCCGGAACTTCGTTGGTGCAAATAAAGATCTTACTGAAGCCTGGAAAGAAGCTCACTTGCAATTTGATACAGAAATATCTGAATTACTTGCCAGCGACGGAACACAGTGGCACTTTATTCCCGCTTATTCTCCTACGTTTGGAGGATTATGGGAGGCCGGCGTCAAATCAATTAAATTTCACTTGAAGAGAATTCTAACTACAAACCTAACATTTGAAGAGATGACGACGGTCCTCTGTGAAATTGAAGCTTGCTTAAACTCTCGACCACTGTGCCCCATCGACGATGATACCATTGAACCACTAACTCCTGGACATTTTTTGATCAACGAGGCACCTGTTGTCGTACCAGACATTAACTTAAAAGATGTAAACATGAGTAACTTGTCACGATGGCAATATACTCAAAAATTACTTAATGACTTTTGGTCGAGATGGCAAAAGGAATATTTGACAAGGCTACAACAGAGACCAAAATGGTTAAAACGAGAAGATGAGTTTAAGATAGGAGAAATAGTACTTATCAAACATGACAATTTACCACCGGCAAAATGGTTGATGGGACGAATTACAGATAAGCATCCAGGCCTCGACGGTTTGACCAGAGTGTATAGCGTTAAAAGTGGTGATAATGTTACGAAACGATGTGTAACTAAATTATGTGCATTACCAATTGATACTGTTACAGAATAGCGACATGTTAATATTGATTTTTAGTTGTATTATGTGTAAGCCCACCAGTCATTACTTAACATTAAGTAGTTAGTTAAAATCTTATGTAACCAATCTTGATATAAATAAGCATGCATTATAATTTAACGTATAGTAAAATTTAAGTCTATTTTGTATAATTTTGAAAGGACTATCATAGTCCTTTGGTGGGCGGTTTATGTTCATTCATATTTAAGCAAATGTTATGTGGATAGAAAGTTAGTTGCCAATAAACGTAGTTGAAGTAAGACGTGTATTTAATTAATCATCGACACAGTGTTATCAAAGGAAATTCAACCTTATCCCCTCAACAACTTTAATATAACTTCTTAGGAATCTTACTAATAAAATTAAATGTGAAAGTATGTCGGTTCTTCACGCATCAATGAAACTATGGATCGACGTAATTTTTGGCATAGAGATAGATTACAGGTTGAAGAGTAATAGACTATTTATCATCCCGGGAACGCTGGTAAAATCTAATGGCGTAATAGTAGGTATGTAAATATGATTTAGTTAAAGCATATTTCTCCAGACTATTCCGGCTATTTTAAGGTGTGCTCGACGTCTCTCGATCAAAATATCAAACTAATATAAAGTTTAATCGCTGAACGAGTACAGTTCCCGTGGGAAACCCATTATAAATACGCGTTACATTTACGAGCGAGCAGACGCGTCACCGAGGTTTTATGATGAATTAGAGCTTGTGTTGTTTCCTCAGCTGTACACCAAGCCGTCGTCGTCGGGACTCGGGGGACTGGCTGCTTGCCTACGCTTTATCAATGCCTCAACTTTTTTTTTTTTTTTTTTTTTTAATTTTGGCATCACACTTCGTGTATTTTGCCAGTGTCAAGTTGAGCAATGTAGGTATTTTTGTATTCTTCATGTATTAAATTCTCGTCAATCGTCAAGTTTCAAAGTTCAAGTCATGTTAAATCTTCGTCGAGTCATAGTCAGTCTGTTTAGTTAGGTTTCAGTACAATGGTAGCCGTTCTACTAAAACTTTTCATGGACTTCTTGAGACAACTTGAAAAGCCACTATACACGTAATCATTTTATTTCACTTCACTGGTGCACTTGTATTGATCTTTATTGGACAAAATACCACCGATAATATTCAATAAAACTCAAAATACACGATTTTATGAAAATAAAACGAAAACGCAACGTCACTTCGCAAGTTCCCGCCAAAAAAGTCATGCCTCAACTTATACACGTATCTCCTCTTATATTACAGCGTATCAAATGTCAAGAGACTGCGCGCGCACTACATTTCGAGTACCATCCAGGCGGCTGTCACTTACATCGAACGTTGCCCGAACGGATACTATCCCACGTCTTACCCTATCCTGTCTACTTAAAGTTGCTTTTCGTATAGCAACGGTTTGTATGGAGACGGACGTCGTACAGATGTTTTGCGCATTAAGAAAACATGAATTACTAGTTCAATAGGAGTCGGAGCGAGCATTCGGCCGAGTCGAGGATGGACATCAATTGACTGTTTATATACTCCGCGTACATTATGTGCCCACTCCATTCCGTGCAGTAGCGAAGCGACGCGCACAGATGTACGCTCCGAATAAAAAACTAATAAATTCAGGGAACATTCCATTTCACGTAATGAGGACATTAAGTACGGGACATATATCACTTTGTAATTGTTTCTCGCGTTATAACATAACTAAACTGGAGCAGCCTGTATGTGTAATCTGTACGCGCGTTCATAATAGCAATGACTTTATGAAACTAAATATTTATTTATAATTTCGACTCGTAATCAAAATGGTTGGTAATTATCGTTATTGTTATTTATTTGGTTTGTTATTGTTTAAAAATGCGGTATTAAATATTGTTGACACTATTAAGCACTTTTACTGTACACACATACGTAGTAGAGTAGGTACTTATATATCTTACAATAAGTACGAACGACAAAGCAGAATATTTTCCCAGAAAACCGAAACTAATCCGATCAGCGATCTTGATCTGTAACGTTCTTTTAACTACATCAAAGCAATAACAAAAGAATATTTTTATCTTTGTAAGGATGAGAACGCTTCTGCATTGTATCTATGTAGGTACATTCTTAAAATAGGGACAACGACTAAATCTACATATGGATGGGAAAGGGACAGCTTCGACAGTTAGGGCTCTCTTTCAAAATGTTGAATACAGAACGTTTATATTCCTTTAGCTGCGTAGATGTATAACATGTATAGATCCCCACATGTGGCCGATCAGTTTTCAATAGTGAGTAACGAGCGACGCTGCATTGTGTCCACATCGAGCTCGCCCGGCACAATCACCAATCATTCCTACGCGAGCGAGCCAGCGCGCCACGTTCGTTTCATGAAAAGGACATGCCTTTTGGACATGTTTGTTACGATTGACGTTTCGGATGAAATTGATTGACATGCACGCAACGATTTTGTAATCAAATATAACTATGTTCCGATGACTTTGCTCGCATACATTATTCTATCATTATAATGACTCTCATTATTGGTACTTCCCCTTAGTATTTGGCGGTGCGGAACACGATGCATTTGTCACAGTAGCGTTTCTAAAGAAAGGAAACTAATTGCAAACGAGCCAAAAGTAAGGACGTCGTAGGAGAAACCGAGTGCTTATAGATAGGAAGTGGGGCCGCCGAATAGATAATGTGGTAGTTACGTGGGGCCATGAAACGGGCGTCCGTAAACAGCTGAGCGCGAAGTGGGTCGTCGCTCGGTCATGTGACGCAGAACCGGGCTAATGACGCCTCGCCGCATCGGCCGGCGGCGTTATATAGATATGCCCGCACAATAGAATAGACGGACGTGAATAGTTTTCTTTCAGGCTGCGTAGCCCTTTTTGTGAGGCGTGACGTCATGGTGGTTATCCTTAATTTAGCTTCGTCATACGTCAAAAGCGCCGTTGTTATTCGCTTTTGTGATGGATAGATTATTATCTAAGCACTTACCTAGATATTATTTACAAGAACATTATATTTGTATGTATGTACTTACAAATTTATTACATACAAGTCACGTTTTAGGGTGGCTCAGGACGTATCTATCTCAAACATTGATCTGCGGCTAGCTTCGCCACGTCACTGCGTCTACGCAAGTGGCTGGGCGGATTTGTACATAATAATGACGGATATTAACATGTTCGTGATAGGGTTACCACAACTTAAGGGAAATTCATATAATATGTTCGTATTGACACAACGTTCATGTTCATGCAGCACCTTATGCGGTTGTAATAGGAGCTATTTTGCAACAAAATTGTGTAGCTTGATCTGTGGCCGCGTGTGTACATAATGCAACATTCATAATGGTAACGTCATACGTATCAGATGTTTGTTTGTAACATTACGTGACTTGTTATGGCCACTTAAGCTCCAATCTTCATTCAAGTTACATACAAACAAAAAATGGAGGTCCCAAATAGTCCATTGTTCTTTTGTTGTGAAAATTCCTTGCAACATAGGCTTTACGTTTCATGAAATTCAGCTGCGTATGCGCCGTAATGTACACACGGGCCGTTTCAATTGTTCACTCTTTTGTAAACTTTTTTTTTTTAAATTATTACAAACCGTACGGGGGGCGCACGCACAAACGCGGTCGAATCTGGCGATGGCCCGCAATTATGGCTACCCTGCCCAGTCAATCGTACTATAATTTATTTTTTTCATTGTCGTGTCGCGAGAAATGTATTCAGTAGTTAGTTAATGTCAGTTAATTGGCAATTCGAGCGCGTAGTCACGGTCCTCCACGGAGACGCGCCCGGCACGCTTTGTAGCGGCGCTGTCACGATCGATTCTCGATCTTATTTCCATTGAAATATGACGTAGAAGGCTTGTAGAGGCGGTGTGGGAGTATTGTAATAGTTTCGTCGGCAAATGACGCGGTCGTGAGGAGCGACAGACGTGGCTGCGAGCAACAAACGACGCGCCGCGCCGCCTCCCGTCGTGCGCACAGAACAGAACAATGCTCTCACAGAACAGATCCCATGAGTAGGGCCCATAATCATAGACGCCTCATGCGCCCTATTTCCTTATTAAGTACACGTGCACTTAATAATAAGCGATGATGTACTGAGGCGGCGTGGTGCTGCAAAATATTGTATAGGTACCTTCGGTACAGATAGACTTATATTTTTCCGTGAGTTAAATGCAGAATTTAAATATTATAGGATAGGTATTGTCTGCGGTTATTGATTCAATAAAAAAAATATTTTACCTCGTTTTAATCATTTGTATATTAATACATTAATAACATCAAATATTTTGGATGAGGAAACATTCTGAGATAAATTCTTCAATGACCATAATAGCCATAAGCCTTAAACAGGCAAACAGCGTTCATAGTGATGTAAGACCTAGGTATATACCTACCCAGGCACGTGTTGTTATCAAATATATCGATATTAACTAAATGGAATGCTATAATAATAATGTTATTGCAATGTTATTCACGACGTAGAGTTGTTTTAATCAGAGCATGTCGGATCCATTTCAATAGCACATTTGCTTTGTACCTACTACCTAGGTAACAGAACAGAACGCGATGGCGACAACCTAACCTACACAAAACAGTTTGCTATGAATTCTACCTAAAATTTGAAATTGTGGTATAAGGTCTTAAGTTGAAAATTTGTAACCAAGCACCTTCCCGTGTGTTCCGATAGCTGCACTTTAGAGTCAGATCCTATCTAGACTTTGTGTCCACGGCAAGATTGTGGTCAATCATATGCCTGTCTAATAAAAAAAAAACAGTCAGCAGATTCCAGTATAACCTGGTTCCTACAGTCGTATGAGCACATACAATAATCAACTGACATACGTATCAGGCGCTAATCACAAAATTCCTATCAGTAGAAACTTAAAATTAATGCAGGTAATAAATTAAAATGCAAAAAAATCTGTAAATAATAAATAGACAAAAAAAAAATCTGTTAAATATTAAAACTGCATCCAATCCACCTTAAACTCACGACATTACGCGACAATGACGTGGCAGTTAGAGTATCTCACCTCGAATGATTGCTCTTTCTTCCAAACACTACGACAGTGGTGTCCTACTATTCTATTTCCACGAGCAGCCTTGAGGCTGAACGCCGTGTGTCCAATGCCACTGCACATTAGTGAAACTAATGATCCAATTAAAAACACGTTTTCAAGAGTACTCGTTAACTTTTCCTCGCATGGGCTTGCATACCTTTCGTTGCGGTTAGTTGTACCTATTCCTATAAGTACTTGCTATGGTACCAACAAAACTTTAATTATGATATCCTGGGACATTCTTCACACATGGCTCTCTGTGATCTGATCCCAAACTAAGCAGAGCCATAGTATAATGGATTACCAGCAGATACCTGATGTCTCTATGGTTTCCATAGTACAAGCACAGTATTACGATGTCGTACAAGCGCTTCAGAAGTGTCCCAGTATTATGTAATATTAGTGTAAAAAAAAAATTGTAATATACTAGCGACTCGCCCCGGCTTCGCACGGTGTGCGATGGCTTCATACGCGCGGCATAATTTTATTTCCGACATCTTTAACAATTATCGTCATATTTCAACTAACTTACACAAAACTTTAACAAATTATATACCTAAACCTTCCTAATGAATCACTATGTATATTAATGAAAACCGCATTCAGTTGTTTTTGAGTTTATCGCGAACAGACAGACGCGGCGGGGGTTGTTTTATTTTATATAAGGATTAAGTGCCGCTAGAGATTCAATAAAAACAGTGAGACTGCAGGGTTTTATTTGCAATTTTGTTTGAAATCGGCACGTGAGAGTCCATAGGAGCGCATACGCTGCGCTGGCAGCAGTTGGTTATCGCATCGCACCGCCCCACGAGGTCGCCGGTTCCCCTATAATTTTAATCGCATCACGTACTCGCCGTATGTTTCCATTTTCTCCTTCACTATATTGTATTTTAACATAAAATGAATGTAGAAATTCTTTCTTTACAAAAGATAATTGGTTTTGTGCATTGCTGTGCGTGTTCATGTTATTATTTATGATTATGATGTTCAAAATACTTTCTTAATTATCATGGTGCTTTAGTAGCATTATAGTGGTGTTTTTAGATGCGATTGGCCATTTAAACTCAATTAATTTAGAATGGTTAGTACAGCGGATACGATACATCTTGGTTGTACGTCGCGTCGCTGACATGTGTATGAAGTTCTAATATCTCGGTGCAGCTGTCTAGTCGAGATGTTGGAACTCGGCAGTATAGTGTACATCTGATATTACTTTTCGCTAAATCATGTCACGATCTATCTGCAAGTCTTAGTATTTGACGTCCCTTATCTTTGTCGCAGCGTTTAGTGGCACATCGATCATATTATACGTTGAAGCACGCTTAAATGACTATTGATGGCATGCTAGTGGTATATTGAATTCTCGAGCGCTGAATAGCTCCCAGGGGACGAATTGCTCTCGATACCTTATTCGTCATAGGTATACCGTTATAAGTATACAATAGTGAATGAACGAATGGTACTGATTAGTATATTTCCAGAATATGGTTAGGATATATTGTAGAGTTTAGGCCTGCTAATTTACCACTCAAGGTTATTTAAAGCCTGTATACATGCCTCTATTGTAGCTAATGTATGTGTAATGTGTCAGAATTTATGGAACAGCAACAATTAAGGATAAATTACTTGCATTAGTCCAATCACAATGGAAAGATTAATAGGGTAAATAGTCATTGCAAAGAAGGATTGCATTGTTTGTCAGTTACAAAAATAGCACTGTATGTGACTCTAAAAACGTCTGGCTATTTCTGATTTACAAACAAACAAACTGAACGTAATCCGTAATGTGTGTTTGGGCAACGAGAGGTTCACTTTAAATGTTATCTCAAATTTCTTCAAGTTGAAGGCTGCCTTTCCACTAGAGATGTGCTATGATATGCTATATGTAACGCAACCATATCCATAGCAACGGCCACTAATCTATTAATCGGTCCACATAGCATAGCACTGGTGGAAACAGGTAGTGTAGCTATGTGCAGGCGGATCTTCATAGCACATCTTACTCGATCAGCTACATAGCTTAGCATCAGTGGAAACGGCCACAAGTTTCGTAGCTTAGCATTCACATACTCGCATCATAGCTGCATAGCAACATCTTTGGTGGAAAAGCAGCCTAAAGTACACATAGTGACGTAGTAGACGGAGCAATACAAACAAATCGACTGGAAGTGGATTTCAGACTCGTTAGTCAATGTCGGCCATCGTCGACGCAACTCTAAATATTTTATCTCAAACGTTATTTTTCTGAAGCGCTCATATAGATACAACGAATAGCTGGATATGTAAATAGTACGAACACGGCTCTGGGCTGTCAGCGGCGGTAGATAAATGTGAGAGTGTGACAGATAACGAGGAAGTTTGACAGTTCGATTGTAAGCCACGGGAGGGACGACAACTTGTCTGAGGTATAGAGGAAAATTCCTACCATAGACCTATGGATGTTTGTATAAGTGTAGATGAGTTGCCTGTGCCACAGTATAACTATTCTCTACAGTTCGATAGCGAATGTACTTGCGCAGAGCAACGGCGGCAAGGCTCTTGCGGGGATCTGACAGTAAACACGCTTAATTTGCAGGCTCCAATGTTAAGGGACGACGACGCAAGTGTGTTTTACGAGAGTACCTATGACCTTTAGTAAATAATGATAATATTATGTAATATAAATGAACCAAAATTAATTAATTTCATTTTTAAGTTCTCTGTGAAAAAATGTTAAAGAGATAGATTTAAAACTTGCTATTGTTAAATTAGTCTTAATAAATAAACGTATATTAGGAGAGTACTTTTAAATTACACGTTTATATTATTTTCCATTTTGTGACAATCCTAGCACATCTGCGTGCGACAGCGTAAGTTTACAGGGGCGGCGGCATCGCCCGACATCAAACGCATTTCCCAACTGTAATGAATAGTTAAACTGTGCCTGTGCTCTATAGGGGTATTATAAAACAAGGTAATTGTCAGGCGTTTATTTAGTTTAGTCAGGTATCTAGGTACTAAACCGTGTCGCGGTTTATGTCTATTTCAAGCGTAATTCTTGCAACATTTTGCGAAAAAAAACATTTTCAAGAGATACAACTGCGTTAGTATGTTTTCATATGTAGCTATATGTAGTACCTATATACGTTGTATTGTAGAGCAATGATGAGCGTCTTTTGTAAAACGTCATAGCGAGAGACATGGGAAATAAATTACACCCCATTCTGAGAAGATGTATTTGACACTTAATATAATTGTAGTTTTAGGGCGGGGGTGCTGAGTTATGGTTTCTACTCACGTCCTACTGCGGCTGGGCCTGTTAGGATTATAAAGAGCTATTCTGCCTCGTCTACCCACGTCCTAATCTGTAGGGATATCTGATTGACGTCCAGTTTGGATGCGCAGAGGGCATTACAATCTTCTATATAGGTAACCTAACTAGCGACCCGCCCCAGCTTCGCGCGAGTGTTCAAATCTTTGAATTTCTCGGCTTTTCTGTAATATAATATGTATATATTATACATATAAATCTTCCTCTTGAATCACTCTATCTATTAAAAAAGCGGCCAATTGCGAGTCGGACTCGCCCATGAAGGGTTCCGTAGTATGACGTATTAAAAAAAACTACTTACTAGATCTCGTTCAAACTAATAATAATGGAAGTTTGCATGGAATGATTATGTACTGCATCATATATTTTTTTTTAGTTTTATCATTCTCTTATTGTAGAAGTTACAGGGGGGGGGGGGGGATTACCACTCTGGAAGTGTCTCGCACAAACTATTCAGTTTAGAAAAAAATTATATTAGAAACCTCAATATCATTTTTGAAGACCTATCCATAGATACCCCACAAGGGTTTGATGAAAAAAAATATTTTGAGTTTCAGTTCTAAGTATGGGGAACCCCCGAAATTTATAGTCATTTTTCTATTTTTGTGTAAAAATCTTAATGCGGTTCACAAAATACATCTACTTACCAAGTTTCAACAGTATAGTTTCGGGAAAAAAGTGGCTGTTTCATACGGACGGACAGACAGACAGACATGACGGATCCATAGGGGTTCCGTTTTTTGCCATTTTGGCTACGGAACCCTAAAAACCGCATCAAAATCCGTTGCATAGTTTTAAAAATCTAAGCATACATAGGGACAGACAGCGGGAAGCGACTATGTACATATGTACATAGTTATGTAGTGATAGTGATAATATATCCATACTAGTTTTATGGTAGATATCATGAAGTGTCGGCGACGTACTGCGGTATTTGAATGCCGTGTATAGGCGGTGCCGGGGGGCGTTACCAGTATATTTCACAGACACGTATTGTGCACATCGCTACGATATTTGAAATGTAACGATCTGATGAATGAATCGTTTTCTTTGTGAAGCTATTTTGGCCGACATGATATACATTATGTTCAGCATTAAATGAATCAAAACTGTCCTGTAAACTCAAACACATTTTCAGTATTCATCAATATAAACTTTCAAAAGCTCCACTCCGACGGAACTCGAAAACACATTTTGAACAAGAATCATGTTTTGTATGAAATGTTTTTTTTTCATAATTTCAGAGAGTCACATTAAAAGTTGTTTTTATTGATCAGTACTGCCACATATAAAGCACTATAAGTGAATTAGCATTAAGGGTATACCTTCGGCTGGAGCGTTAAATTCAAATTTTATCACGTTTTTTGCTAAATGCAGCTCAGTTATAGGTCGTAAGTTATCAACATGTTATTTGCGAGAAGAATGGTAGTATATTAACTGATTAATAACAAAAGAAATCATCAACATATTTCTTCAGGGTACTTATTAGTAACATTTTCATGAAATAGTCGTATATGTCAGTAATATACCTTGGAGGAATATGTTGATGATTTCTTTTGTTATTAATCAGTAAATATACTACCATTATTCTCGCAAATAACATGTTGATAACTTACGACCTATAACTGAGCTGCAATTAGCAAAAAACGTGATAAAATTTGAATTTAACGCTCCAACCGAAGCCTCCACCTTAACAGTGTATTCTTGACATATGCATCAGTTGAAGGGCTAACAATGGAGGCCGAACGAGGGCGAGCAGCACAGCGTTGTGAAACTGGATCCCGGTCACTACTTACTCTATACTAAATAATAGGAATACTTTGGTCGGGAAGTCGCAAACTTAGACGCCGTGTTTGTGTGATATTAATTTACCTGGTAACATTGTAAGGAATTACCAAACCCTTATCTTGAGGATTAATACCTATAAAAAAAAAAGACGATTCATAAGCTGAAACACACAGGGCGATTGGTTGGGTATAATAATGGCTGAATAATGTGAATTAGTGTACGTACATAATCATCAATATTATCCTACTTCCAAAATTTTTTATAAATGCAAACGTTTGTAAGGATGTATGGATGTTTGTTACTCTTTCACGTAAAAACTACTGAACGGATTTGGATGAAAATTGGCACATAGATAGATCATACCCTGGAATAACATATAGGCTACTTTTTTATCCCGGTAAAACATAAGGAAGTTATGACAATTTAGAAGAGCGTAAATCTTGTAAAAGCCGCTCTCACACACACAAGCACTTAGAAACGTAGTGATGGGCCGAAATAGCAAGTTTAGTACTCAAGAAATCGAATTTTATTGAAGCGAATTTTAATACTAATCTAGTTTGCTGATATACTTTTTTCCTTTCAGCCTACTCCTCCCCAAAATCACCATGTAGGTAGGTAGGTATACATAATATGACATCCGGCCGGACCGCTGTTGCCTTGGTGGGAGATATGATAATAAAAGGCGATAGTGCCCGATTCCCCTCGGCTGGGTATCACCGAGGCATGTTTAGGGTATCTGCTACCTAACTATCAATTGACATCGAACTCATACTCAAAAATGATTTATTTAAGTGGATGTGTATGTCTCCGTCCCTTACTTAACTGGCGGTGACAGAGACAGGAGAGACGTAATTTTAGTAAAAAAATATGGTTTTATGTTATTCAAAAATAAACTAAGCGTTTTTTGAAAAAAGTAAGAAAACTATTCTCTTTCTAATGGATTTCAGAACGTATGTTAATATTTTTCAAGTTATTTGGATGGCCCAAATAAGAGAAGAATGCATTCTTAGTTTTAAAAAGTGGCAAATTTACGATTTTTTACATATTTTCTAGTTTAACATATATTCTCCAAATCTCTTGGAACAAAGAATACAGAGAAAAAGGCATTTTAGAATCATAATTTCACGTATAGCATCGCCTAGGAAGTTCTACTCTTGGTTCTACCACCGGTTCGGAGTACACCTTCGGTAAGAAACTCAGCGAGGCTTCTTTTGTGGATCTTTCTTTTGTACACCAATGTAACAGTACTTTTAATAGCAGTG